>JAWZYU010000030.1:37926617-38328781 GCA_038380435.1 Ryuthela nishihirai
AAGGATGGAGTTTGTGATCAGTGAAGTGTTAATAGAGGGGGGGGTTTTTGATAAGTGTTTAATTACTAAGGAATTAAAATGGTAATACAGGGAATATACAACTTTGGGAGTTTATATTCTAAGTTTAGGGGACTTGTAAAGGATGGGAGTTTTGTGATCAGTGAAGTGTTATAGAGGGGTTTTTGATAAGTGTTTAATTACTAAGGAATAAAATTGGTAATACAGGGAATATACAACTTTGGGAGTTGATTTTCTAAGTTTAGGGGACTTGTAAAGGATGGAGTTTGTGATCAGTGAAGTGTTAATAGAGGGGTTTTGATAAGTGTTTAATTACTAAGGAATAAAATTGGTAATACAGGGAATATACAACTTTGGGAGTTGATTTTCTAAGTTTAGGGGACTTGTAAAGGATGGGAGTTTGTGATCAGTGAAGTGTTAATAGAGGGGTTTTTGATAAGTGTTTTAATTACTAAGAATAAAATTGGTAATACAGGGAATATACAACTTTGGGAGTTGATTTTCTAAGTTTAGGGGACTTGTAAAGGATGGAGTTTGTGATCAGTGAAGTGTTAATAGAGGGGTTTTTGATAAGTGTTTAATTACTAAGGAATAAAATTGGTAATACAGGAATATACAACTTTGGGAGTTGATTTTCTAAGTTTAGGGGACTTGTAAAGGATGGGAGTTTGTGATCAGTGAAGTGTTAATAGAGGGGTTTTGATAAGTGTTTAATTACTAAGGAATAAAATTGGTAATACAGGGAATATACAACTTTGGGAGTTTATTTTCTAAGTTTAGGGGACTTGTAAAGGATGGGAGTTTGTGATCAGTGAAGTTTTAATAGAGGGGTTTTTGATAAGTGTTTAATTACTAAGGAATAAAATTGGTAATACAGGGAATATACAACTTTGGGAGTTTATTTTCTAAGTTTAGGGGACTTGTAAAGGATGGGAGTTTGTGATCAGTGAAGTGTTAATAGAGGGGGTTTTTGATAAGTGTTTAATTACTAAGGAATAAAATTGGTAATACAGGGAATATACAACTTTGGGAGTTGATTTTCTAAGTTTAGGGGACTTGTAAAGGATGGGAGTTTGTGATCAGTGAAGTGTTAATAGAGGGGTTTTTGATAAGTGTTTAATTACTAAGGAATAAAATTGGTAATACAGGGAATATACAACTTTGGGAGTTGATTTTCTAAGTTTAGGGGACTTGTAAAGGATGGGAGTTTGTGATCAGTGAAGTGTTAATAGAGGGGTTTTTGATAAGTGTTTAATTACTAACGAATAAAATTGGTAATACAGGGAATATACAACTTTGGGAGTTTATTTTCTAAGTTTAGGGGGACTTGTAAAGGATGGAGTTTGTGATCAGTGAAGTGTTAATAGAGGGGTTTTTGATAAGTGTTTAATTACTAAGGAATAAAATGGTAATACAGGGAATATACAACTTTGGGAGTTGATTTTCTAAGTTTAGGGGACTTGTAAAGGATGGGAGTTTGTGATCAGTGAAGTGTTAATCAGAGGGGTTTTTGATAAGTGTTTAATTACTAAGGAATAAAATTGGTAATACAGGGAATATACAACTTTGGGAGTTGATTTTCTAAGTTTAGGGGACTTGTAAAGGATGGGAGTTTGTGATCAGTGAAGTTTTAATAGAGGGGTTTTTGATAAGTGTTTAATTACTAAGGAATAAAATTGGTAATACAGGGAATATACAACTTTGGGAGTTGATTTTCTAAGTTTAGGGGACTTGTAAAGGATGGGAGTTTGTGATCAGTGAAGTGTTAATAGAGGGGTTTTTGATAAGTGTTTAATTACTAAGGAATAAAATTGGTAATACAGGATAATATACAACTTTGGGAGTTTATTTTCTAAGTTTAGGGGACTTGTAAAGGATGGGAGTTTGTGATCAGTGAAGTGTTAATAGAGGGGTTTTTGATAAGTGTTTAATTACTAAGGAATAAAATTGGTAATACAGGGAATATACAACTTTGGGAGTTGATTTTCTAAGTTTAGGGGACTTGTAAAGGATGGGAGTTTGTGATCAGTGAAGTGTTAATAGAGGGGTTTTTGATAAGTGTTTAATTACTAAGGAATAAAATTGGTAATACAGGGAATATACAACTTTGGGAGTTTATTTCTAAGTTTAGGGGACTTGTAAAGGATGGGAGTTTGTGATCAGTGAAGTGTTAATAGAGGGGTTTTTGATAAGTGTTTAATTACTAAGGAATAAAATTGGTAATACAGGGAATATACAACTTTGGGAGTTTATTTTCTAAGTTTAGGGGACTTGTAAAGGATGGGAGTTTGTGATCAGTGAAGTTTTAATAGAGGGGTTTTTGATAAGTGTTTAATTACTAAGGAATAAAATTGGTAATACAGGGAATATACAACTTTGGGAGTTTATTTTCTAAGTTTAGGGGACTTGTAAAGGATGGGAGTTTGTGATCAGTGAAGTTTTAATAGAGGGGTTTTTGATAAGTGTTTAATTACTAAGGAATAAAATTGGTAATACAGGGAATATACAACTTTGGGAGTTTATTTTCTAAGTTTAGGGGACTTGTAAAGGATGGGAGTTTGTGATCAGTGAAGTGTTAATAGAGGGGTTTTTGATAAGTGTTTAATTACTAAGGAATAAAATTGGTAATACAGGGAATATACAACTTTGGGAGTTGATTTTCTAAGTTTAGGGGACTTGTAAAGGATGGGAGTTTGTGATCAGTGAAGTTTTAATAGAGGGGTTTTTGATAAGTGTTTAATTACTAAGGAATAAAATTGGTAATACAGGGGAATATACAACTTTGGGAGTTTATTTTCTAAGTTTAGGGGACTTGTAAAGGATGGGAGTTTGTGATCAGTGAAGTGTTAATAGAGGGGTTTTTGATAAGTGTTTAATTACTAAGGAATAAAATTGGTAATACAGGGAATATACAACTTTGGGAGTTTATTTTCTAAGTTTAGGGGACTTGTAAAGGATGGGAGTTTGTGATCAGTGAAGTTTTAATAGAGGGGGTTTTTGATAAGTGTTTAATTACTAAGGAATAAAATTGGTAATACAGGGAATATACAACTTTGGGAGTTTATTTTCTAAGTTTAGGGGACTTGTAAAGGATGGGAGTTTGTGATCAGTGAAGTTTTAATAGAGGGGTTTTTGATAAGTGTTTAATTACTAAGGAATAAAATTGGTAATACAGGGAATATACAACTTTGGGAGTTTATTTTCTAAGTTTAGGGGGACTTGTAAAGGATGGGAGTTTGTGATCAGTGAAGTTTTAATAGAGGGGTTTTTGATAAGTGTTTAATTACTAAGGAATAAAATTGGTAATACAGGGAATATACAACTTTGGGAGTTTATTTTCTAAGTTTAGGGGACTTGTAAAGGATGGGAGTTTGTGATCAGTGAAGTGTTAATAGAGGGGTTTTTGATAAGTGTTTAATTACTAAGGAATAAAATTGGTAATACAGGGAATATACAACTTTGGGAGTTTATTTTCTAAGTTTAGGGGACTTGTAAAGAATGGGAGTTGTGATCAGTGAAGTGTTAATAGAGGGGTTTTTGATAAGTGTTTAATTACTAAGGAATAAAATTGGTAATACAGGGAATATACAACTTTGGGAGTTTATTTTCTAAGTTTAGGGGACTTGTAAAGGATGGGAGTTTGTGATCAGTGAAGTTTTAATAGAGGGGTTTTTGATAAGTGTTTAATTACTAAGGAATAAAATTGGTAATACAGGGAATATACAACTTTGGGAGTTGATTTTCTAAGTTTAGGGGACTTGTAAAGGATGGAGTTTGTGATCAGTGAAGTGTTAATAGAGGGGTTTTTGATAAGTGTTTAATTACTAAGGAATAAAATTGGTAATACAGGGAATATACAACTTTGGGAGTTTATTTCTAAGTTTAGGGACTTGTAAAGGATGGGAGTTTGTGATCAGTGAAGTTTTAATAGTGGGGTTTTTGATAAGTGTTTAATTACTAAGGAATAAAATTGGTAATACAGGGAATATACAACTTTGGGAGTTTATTTTCTAAGTTTAGGGGACTTGTAAAGGATGGGAGTTTGTGATCAGTGAAGTGTTAATAGAGGGGTTTTTGATAAGTGTTTAATTACTAAGGAAAAAATTGGTAATACAGGGAATATACAACTTTGGGAGTTTATTTTCTAAGTTTAGGGGACTTGTAAAGGATGGGAGTTTGTGATCAGTGAAGTTTTAATAGAGGGGTTTTTGATAAGTGTTTAATTACTAAGGAATAAAATTGGTAATACAGGGAATATACAACTTTGGGAGTTTATTTTCTAAGTTTAGGGAACTTGTAAAGGATGGGAGTTTGTGATCAGTGAAGTTTTAATAGAGGGGTTTTTGATAAGTGTTTAATTACTAAGGAATAAAATTGGTAATACAGGGAATATACAACTTTGGGAGTTTATTTTCTAAGTTTAGGGGACTTGTAAAGGATGGGAGTTTGTGATCAGTGAAGTTTTAATAGAGGGGTTTTTGATAAGTGTTTAATTACTAAGGAATAAAATTGGTAATACAGGGAATATACAACTTTGGGAGTTTATTTTCTAAGTTTAGGGGACTTGTAAAGGATGGGAGTTTGTGATCAGTGAAGTGTTAATAGAGGGGTTTTTGATAAGTGTTTAATTACTAAGGAATAAAATTGGTAATACAGGGAATATACAACTTTGGGAGTTTATTTTCTAAGTTTAGGGGACTTGTAAAGGATGGGAGTTTGTGATCAGTGAAGTGTTAATAGAGGGGTTTTTGATAAGTGTTTAATTACTAAGGAATAAAATTGGTAATACAGGGAATATACAACTTTGGGAGTTGATTTTCTAAGTTTAGGGGACTTGTAAAGGATGGGAGTTTGTGATCAGTGAAGTGTTAATAGAGGGGTTTTTGATAAGTGTTTAATTACTAAGGAATAAAATTGGTAATACAGGGAATATACAACTTTGGGAGTTTATTTTCTAAGTTTAGGGGACTTGTAAAGGATGGGAGTTTGTGATCAGTGAAGTGTTAATAGAGGGGTTTTTGATAAGTGTTTAATTACTAAGGAATAAAATTGGTAATACAGGGAATATACAACTTTGGGAGTTTATTTTCTAAGTTTAGGGGACTTGTAAAGGATGGGAGTTTGTGATCAGTGAAGTTTTAATAGAGGGGTTTTTGATAAGTGTTTAATTACTAAGGAATAAAATTGGTAATACAGGGAATATACAACTTTGGGAGTTGATTTTCTAAGTTTAGGGGACTTGTAAAGGATGGGAGTTTGTGATCAGTGAAGTGTTAATAGAGGGGTTTTTGATAAGTGTTTAATTACTAAGGAATAAAATTGGTAATACAGGGAATATACAACTTTGGAGTTATTTTCTAAGTTTAGGGGACTTGTAAAGGATGGAGTTTGTGATCAGTGAAGTGTTAATAGAGGGGTTTTTGATAAGTGTTTAATTACTAAGGAATAAAATTGGTAATACAGGGAATATACAACTTTGGGAGTTTATTTTCTAAGTTTAGGGGACTTGTAAAGGATGGGAGTTTGTGATCAGTGAAGTTTTAATAGAGGGGTTTTTGATAAGTGTTTAATTACTAAGGAATAAAATTGGTAATACAGGGAATATACAACTTTGGGAGTTGATTTTCTAAGTTTAGGGGACTTGTAAAGGATGGGAGTTTGTGATCAGTGAAGTTTTAATAGAGGGGTTTTTGATAAGTGTTTAATTACTAAGGAATAAAATTGGTAATACAGGGAATATACAACTTTGGGAGTTTATTTTCTAACGTTTAGGGGACTTGTAAAGGATGGGAGTTTGTGATCAGTGAAGTTTTAATAGAGGGGTTTTTGATAAGTGTTTAATTACTAAGGAATAAAATTGGTAATACAGGGAATATACAACTTTGGGAGTTTATTTTCTAAGTTTAGGGGACTTGTAAAAGGATGGGAGTTTGTGATCAGTGAAGTTTTAATAGAGGGGTTTTTGATAAGTGTTTAATTACTAAGGAATAAAATTGGTAATACAGGGAATATACAACTTTGGGAGTTGATTTTCTAAGTTTAGGGGACTTGTAAAGGATGGGAGTTTGTGATCAGTGAAGTTTTAATAGAGGGGTTTTTGATAAGTGTTTAATTACTAAGGAATAAAATTGGTAATACAGGGAATATACAACTTTGGGAGTTTATTTTCTAAGTTTAGGGGACTTGTAAAGGATGGGAGTTTGTGATCAGTGAAGTTTTAATAGAGGGGTTTTTGATAAGTGTTTAATTACTAAGGAATAAAATTGGTAATACAGGGAATATACAACTTTGGGAGTTGATTTTCTAAGTTTAGGGGACTTGTAAAGGATGGGAGTTTGTGATCAGTGAAGTTTTAATAGAGGGGTTTTTGATAAGTGTTTAATTACTAAGGAATAAAATTGGTAATACAGGGAATATACAACTTTGGGAGTTGATTTTCTAAGTTTAGGGGACTTGTAAAGGATGGGAGTTTGTGATCAGTGAAGTTTTAATAGAGGGGTTTTTGATAAGTGTTTAATTACTAAGGAATAAAATTGGTAATACAGGGAATATACAACTTTGGGAGTTGATTTTCTAAGTTTAGGGGACTTGTAAAGGATGGGAGTTTGTGATCAGTGAAGTTTTAATAGAGGGGTTTTTGATAAGTGTTTAATTACTAAGGAATAAAATTGGTAATACAGGGAATATACAACTTTGGGAGTTTATTTTCTAAGTTTAGGGGACTTGTAAAGGATGGGAGTTTGTGATCAGTGAAGTGTTAATAGAGGGATCTTTTGATAAGTGTTTAATTACTAAGGAATAAAATTGGTAATACAGGGAATATACAACTTTGGGAGTTTATTTTCTAAGTTTAGGGGACTTGTAAAGGATGGGAGTTTGTGATCAGTGAAGTTTTAATAGAGGGGTTTTTGATAAGTGTTTAATTACTAAGGAATAAAATTGGTAATACAGGGAATATACAACTTTGGGAGTTGATTTTCTAAGTTTAGGGGACTTGTAAAGGATGGGAGTTTGTGATCAGTGAAGTTTTAATAGAGGGGTTTTTGATAAGTGTTTAATTACTAAGGAATAAAATTGGTAATACAGGGAATATACAACTTTGGGAGTTTATTTTCTAAGTTTAGGGGACTTGTAAAGGATGGGAGTTTGTGATCAGTGAAGTTTTAATAGAGGGGTTTTTGATAAGTGTTTAATTACTAAGGAATAAAATTGGTAATACAGGGAATATACAACTTTGGGCGTTGATTTTCTAAGTTTAGGGGACTTGTAAAGGATGGGAGTTTGTGATCAGTGAAGTTTTAATAGAGGGGTTTTTGATAAGTGTTTAATTACTAAGGAATAAAATTGGTAATACAGGGAATATACAACTTTGGGAGTTGATTTTCTAAGTTTAGGGGACTTATAAAGGATGAGAGTTTGTGATCAGTGAAGTTTTAATAGAGTGAACTTTTGATAAGGGGTTTCATAAAGGGGAGGGTGATTTTAATGAGTGTTTAATTAATAAGGAATTGAAATACAGGGGATATACAACTTTGGGAGTTGATTTTCTGTGAGTGACTGCTATCGAAAGTTTTGCAATTATTTAGGGACTTGCATCATCCCTTTCTGCGCGAGGTTGCTACCCTTGCAACTATTCTGAGGCTTGCATCATCCGATCGTTGCCACCCATCAAAGTTTAATTACAACTAAAATCGAGGGTTTTCACGACATTATAGTCACTAGATGGCGCCAGGGGTTAAAGGGGGGGGGGGAATTTTTATAAAGGGGCGGAACTTTTGATAGGGGGATTTTTTTAATGAGGAGGGGAATCAAAAATCGGGAAATTAGAGTTAAAATAGGGGTTTTTCCGAAATAGTACTCCTCATAGTCACTAGATGGCGCCAGTGGTTAAAGGGGGGGGGGGGGGGGGGAGAGGAAGTTTTTTTAATAAAGGGGGAGTCAAAATCGGGAAATTAGAGCTAAAATAGGGTTTTTTCCGAAAATAGTACTCCTCATAGTCATCAGATGGCACCACGGGTTTAAAAAAAAGGGGGGGAGGAATGGGTTTTTTGAATAAAGGGGGATGAATTTTTAATAAATGGGGTTTTTAATAAGAGGGATTAATTAATTTTTAAATAACTATGGGTTAGTAATTAGTTATTAATTGATGATTAATTAGTTATTAATTGATTATTAATTGGTTATTAAATTAGTAAATAATTCGTAATTAATTAGGGGCGTGGCCGGTCGTATGCGTGGTCAGTGACGTCATAGGGGGAAGCACTGTGCAAAGGGACTCCGTAGAGTGTCTTGAAACTACTTATATGCTTTCTGTTTCAATACTTGGAAGAAGCATACTACACACTAGTTTTAGTGTCTCAACTCTTGGAGGCATACCTTGGCAATTTAAGCATAAAAGGAAAGATGACACATTAGCGGCGAAGTGTGAATAATGATATCTGGATAACGTATTTAAAACATGACAATGCAGAATGTAGAGAAAGGGGGAAAAAATCCTCATTTCAGCACTCTGGTATCTAAAATGATCGAAATCGGCTCTGAGGCAGACACAACAGACAAACTGAAACCGTATTTTTGAAAAAGGATGTCTTTCCACCTTTCCTTGAAAAACATTCTCTGCTCGGAAAGAACCTGGCCAGGCAGCTCGGAAAGAAAAGGCCTATCGTGGCACAGCGGTTGAAAAAAAAACTACACTAGAGAATGGCAAATGCAGTTCAACATCCCATACCGATGTAAATAGAAAGGAACCCAACCTTCACTTAAATCCAATGGGATGCTTTGTTGCCGTGCCATTTGCAGAAGGAATTCTCCCACCATCAGGATGCACCCTCGACGTAATTTCATCACTTCATTTCGAACAGCGCAGAAGCAATATCATTCGCACTGGTCTTCTCAGCATCCTTTATCTGATGAAGTGGCTCTGCTGCATTTTGGGGGTCATTAGCGAGCACTATCGACCGACGGAGATGCTGCTCCTTTTTTGGAGAGATCACGGCTACCGATGATGATGAAGAGTGGTTCGAGAAGCCTCCTCATTCATTGTGGCAAAGAGACGTTCTCTCTTTTCTCCCTCTGGAGTGCAAGTTATCGGGGCTTGAGAAATAAACAAAGAACCTCTCTCTAAACGATCGTCCGCAAGAATCTGTGTGGACAGAGAATGCTTCGTGAAGACACGAGATAAATAAACAACGAGGTCTTAACAGAAAGAAGAAGAGGTTTTAGATATTGGGCGTCTGATGTATAGTCGCTCCAAAAAGTATCCGAACACTATGGTCGATTGAAGAATTCAGAAAAAATATCTGGCAACTATTTCTTTTAGAAATTAGTGATCTGGCAACCCTTCGTGTCACGTGATTACAGAAATCAGGAAAAATATCTGGAGCGTGTACAGCAACTGTACACGCTCCAGTTACCGTTGCAGTTACTGCACACGCTCCAGTTTGATGTGAACGGTAACTGCACACGCTCAATCTTTCCGTGAGTGAGCCCACACGATCTAGTATCAAAATAATATGACCACCTACAGTCGCTCAAAAAAGTATCCGGACACCATGGTTGATTACGGAATTCAGAAAAAATATCTGGCAACGATTTTTTTAGAAATTAGTGATCTGGTAACCTTCGTGTCACGTGATTACAGAATTCAGGAAAAATATCTGGAGCGTGTACAGCAACTGTACACGCTCCAGTTACCGTTGCAGTTACTGCACATGCTCCAGTTTGCTGTGAACGGTAACTGCACACGCTCAATATTTCCGTGAGTGAGCCCACACGATCTACTATCAAAATAATATGACCACCTACAGTCGCTCAAAAAAGTATCCGGACACTATGGTTGATTACGGAATTCAGAAAAAATATCTGGCAACGATTTTTTTAGAAATTAGTGATCTGGTAACCTTCGTGTCACGTGATTGCAGAATTCAGGAAAAATATCTGGAGCGTGTACAGCAACTGTTTCTTAACAACTGTCCAGTGGGTCCCTTTTCTTCAACCTTTCCTGAGCATTTGGGGTTCTTGCAACCTGGTCATTTAGTCCATTGAGTACAAAAAAGTGGTTCTCAGAGGTCACACAACCCTACCTAATCTTTCCTCTGATAACCGAATCAACCTAACCTTCTCTTGGGGTTCTTGTGACCTAGCTGTTTAGCTCAATTGGTGCAAAAAGCGCCATAGAGAGGCAAAACAACTCAACACTTCCCCCAGCCTTCTTTGAGCCCTTGGGATCCTTGTGACATTGTTAGTTTGCCCATTGTGTGTAAAAGACGCAGAACTCAGAGATAAAACGACCCAACCTAACCCTTCCCCCAACCACCTTTCGGTCTTTGGGATCCTTGTGAAATAGTTATTTAGCCCATGGCGTGCAAAAAAGCACAGCTCAGAGAAAAATGGTCGAACCTAACCCTTCCCCCAACATTCTCTGGGCCTTTGGGATCTTTGTGACATTGTTATTTAGCTCATTGTGTGCAAATAGAACAGAGCTCAAAAGTAAAATGACTTAACCTAACACTTCCCCTAACTTTCTTTGGGCCTTTGGGATTCTTGTGACATTGCTATTTAGCTCATTGAGTCCAAAAATAGCACAGCTCAGAGGTGAAACGGCCGACTTAACCCTTCCCCCAACTTTCTATGGAGGACGGGGGCTCAGTCGGTAGCGCGCCAGGCTCGTAATCTGCAGTTCCCAGGTTCGAGTCCCAGCTGGGTCAACATTGAGATTTATCTCCGCAAAACTCCCGCCCCGCCCACGGTCAGTAGGGAACACCGATGGGCTTGGAAAGGCAGCCGTCCATCGAATGGGAGAGCCGTGGCCCCTTACGTCGGGGCCCCATGTGCGGGAGAACCATACCCTGTGCACGCTAATGAACACGCTGGATGGTCTGGACGGGAGACTACCATCTGTCTCCCAAGAGCTGTTCCAGTGGGCCACCTCCCCCAACCTTCTCTGAGCCTTCGTTGTCCTTGTGACTTGGCCATTTAGACCATTGTGTTCAAAAAAAGTGCCGCTCAGAGGTAAACCAACCAACCAACCAACCTTCTATGGGACCTTGGGATCCTTGTGACATTGCTATTTAGCCCACTGTGTGCAAAAAATAGCACAGCTCATAAGAAAAACGACCCAACCTAACTCTTCCATTACTCTTTTCTCAGCACTTGTGACCTGGCTATTTAAAGCATTGGACGTAAAAAAACGCAGCTCAGAGGTAGAACAAAAACCCTTGAAAAGAAGAAAACATTAATTTGGTACGAAAGAAAATCAGAGAAAAATCACAAAATGACGTCATCGAGGGTTGGGTTATCTCTGAGCGGCACTTTTTTTGCACACCATGGGCTAAATGGCCAGGTCACATGGACCTCGAAGGCTCAGAGAAGGGGACTCACTTGTTGGGAGACAGATGGTAGCCTCCCGTCAAGGCCATCCAGCGTGTTCTTTAACGTGCACAGGGTATGGCTCTCCCACACACGGCGCAACGTCCCATCCGACGGACGGAGGTCTTTCCAAGCCCATTGGTGGGCCCCTACTGACCGTGAAGTTTTGCGGAGATAAATCTCAACACTGACCCAACTGGGACTCGAAACTGGGAACTACAGATTACGAGTCTGGCGCGCTACCGACTGAGCCACCCCCGCCCCACGTCATTGAGGCATTCGTAGAAGAGTAACAATTGCTGAACGATTGCAGTGGCAGGAAAGAAAAGCGATGGTGACGTTGTCAAATCAAGACTGCCTTTTTATTATGTGTGTGTGTTTGCCAATAACGATGCCCGGTTTTTCCCAAACCCTTCCCATTTGTTGTGCTGCTGAAGCAAATTGAATCTCCACGTTAAGGCGACACTTTTGCCACTTCGCGTCAAAGGACGTTTCTTGAAGGACTGATTGAATTTCGCCACTTTGAAAAGCCACTAATCAGAAAGAACGGAAAGAGCGGTACAGAAAGGACGGCAAATTGATGGCACGCGCTATGACGAAAGCACCGAGGTTATCTCTTTGTCAATGGGAAGACGTTGCTTTTCAGACACGACAACATGAACAACAACAAGATTTGAAGGCATTGAAATTTTCTTTTTCGGTCCATTTGAAGATGTTGATTTTTTTTTACAATTGATTCTTTTGATATACTTTTGATGTTCGAATTGGGAAAAAAAATTTGATCGAATGTATTTAAAATTACATTTATTTTATTAAATTTCTGATTTATCGTGATGAACAATATTACTGAAGTTGGGTTGTTTTTTACCTCGGAGCGGAACCTTTTTTGCACACAATGTGCTAAATGACCAGGTCACAAGGACCCCGAAGGCTCAGAGAAGGTTGGGGGCGGGGACCCACTGGAACAGATGGTCAAGGAGACCTCCCGTCAAGTTACTATGATCCTTATCGATTACTCTTTTTTTTTTAAAGGATTTGAACTCTCGTTTTTTGAAATGCCGATGCCAAGTATATTTCCTTTTGCAGCTGAAGTTTTTTTTTGAAGACAAATGCTTCTCTAGACATATGTTGAATGGCATGCCAAAAACAGAAAATAACGATAAGAAAGAATTCGAGACGAATCATTCTTTCGATATTTATGGGGCTGCTGCACTAAGAATATTTTATAAATATATATATTTCAAAAGGTAAAAAACATTCGGGAGCAAATATAAGTAATTTCTCACAGAAGACAGTTTTCAGTTTGCCAAATTCTTTGATAGAATTGTAGCTTGTCATTTTTCAAGATTATATTTTTTTTAATGATTTTTTTTTTATGCTTTACGAGCTATTTTTTTATTGGAAATAGCAAAGTGAAGTGGGAAAAGAGCTGGGAATTTCTGTTTTCTGAATATTCTTTAGAACGGTGTTTAGCTGTCTGAAAAAATACATTTTAAGCAGGTCTTTCAGAAATCAGGAGGGATTTGGGTTGTCGTTTTACTTCTGAGCGGCACTTTTTTGCACACCATGGGCTAAATGGCCAGGTCACATGGACCCCGAAGGCTCAGAGAAGGTTGGGGAGGGACCCACTGGAACAGGCTGTTGGGAGACAGATGGTAGCCTCCCGTCAAGGCCATCCAGCGTGTTCTTTAACGTTGGGTTGTTTTACCTCTGAGCGGCACTTTTTTGCACACCATGGGCTAAATGGCCAGGTCACATGGACCCCGAAGGCTCAGAGAAGGTTGGGGGGAGAGGACCCACTGGAACAGGCTGTTGGAAGACAGATGGTAGCCTCCCGTCAAGGCCATCCAGCGTGTTCTTTAACGTGCACAGGGTATGGCTCTCCTGCTCACGAGGCCACGGCTTTACGTCCCATCCGACGGACGGCGACTTTTCCAAGCCCATCGGTGTCCCCTACTGACCCTAGGCAGGGCGGGGAATTTTGCGGAGATAAATCTCAATGCTGACCCAGCTGGGACTCGAACCTGGGAACTGTAGATTACGATCCTGGCGCGCTACCGACTGAACCACCCCTTCCATTCAGAGGTAAAACAACCCATCTAGAATGCATCGAAGCATAGATCATTTAATATTAAAACAACAGCGAAATATTTGACATTATTCTTAGCTGAATCTGTTGACTTTGGCAGTAAATAAATTTTCAAGACTTTTTCTTTTCAACTTCGTTGAAATTTTAAGACAATACCTTCGCATTTTTCGTTTTTCGCATCGCTATTTAAAACTGAACTTTCTTTATTCAACAAGAAGCGTTCCGAAAAATATCGGAAGACTTCTTTTTACATATCTTGTTGTTGCGCCTTTGTCTTCTCGTGCATAAGCTTAAAAAAGAAATAAAAGCAACTGCAATCACACTAGAGTTGGAAAAAAAAGAAAGAAAGGCTTAAAGAGAGCTTAGCATAAGTTGAGCGACGAAGAAATAGCGAAAATTGTCTACAGCTCTACCGTCGTCTTAACAGGATCACCTGAATCCCAGAGGTGTTTTAAAATCAAGCCCTGGATGCAACTTTTTTTTTTTCTCTCACATAGTGCGAACTAGTTCCCTTTTGAAAGCAGGAACATTCACTGTAATCTGACAGGCAAGAGGCACAACTTATTTCCGTGCTTGTTGATTCAATGATCTTTCGTGTCTACATTTTTCTTTTCTCTCATGTGATTACCGACTTGCAGAAAAATAGACTCAGAGCAATTTATGTTAATTTTTCTTCTCCCTTCTTGACGAAAGAAGTGTTTACGATGCTTAACATTCGTGTGAGATGAAAAACTTATTCTACGATCTCGCACGTGCTCGTAATTTTATTAGATTTTGAATAGAATATTTTTTGATACTTTCTCAAGTAACGAGACGTTTTAAATTGTGAGTGGTGGAGGTTGAGTCTATCGGGAGCGTTCTCGGTAAGTTAATATTCCAGGTTCGAGTCTCTGCTGTGCCAGCTTTGAGATTTTTTTTCGTTAATGAACATTGGGTTGTTTTACGTCTGAGCAGCCCTCTTTTGCACACAATGGGCTAAATGGCCAGGTCACAAAGACCACGACGACTCAGAGTAGGTTGGGAACAGCTGTTAGGATATAGATGATAGCCTCCCATCAAGGCGGGGCGGGGGTGGCTCAGTCGGTAGTGTGCCAGGCTCGTAATCTGTAGTTCCCAGATTCGAGTCCCAGCTGGGTCAGCGTTGAGATTTATCTCCGCAAAACTCTGCCCACGGTCAGTAGGGGACACCGATGGGCTTGGAAAGGCCGCCGTCCGTCGGATGGGACGGTAAGTCGTGGGCCCGTGTGCGGGAGAGCCATACCTTGTGCCCGTTAAAGAACACGCTGGATGGCCTTGACGGGAGGCTACCATCTGTCTACTAACAGCTGTTCCAGTGAGTCCCCTCCCCCAACCTTCTCTGAGCCTTCGGGGTCCATGAGACCTGGCCATTTAGCCCATTGTGTGCAAAAAAGTGCCGCTCAGAGATAAAACAACCCAACAACAACTTCGAGAAGAGCCCCAGCACATTAAATTTCAACTTTGAATTTTCGTACTGTAAGTAAAAAAGAAATAAAAATTCAAATTTTCAAAATGCATTCATGACATAAACAAATTATAATAAAATGAATAATTAAATAATTCGATTTAATTAAAGAGTAAAAGAACCAACTTTTTTTACGATTGCTGAATTCCATGTCCTTTTAATTTCACAAACCAATTCCCTTATCATTGTGAACACCTCGATGTATTCAAACCTAATTATATTAGATAATAAGTGTACTAAATGAAAGAAAATGTTATTTATACTAAAGTTTTGTTTCTTATTTAGTGCCTCTATGTTGTCAATATGGATATTATGTAAGTTTTATTTTAAGAAACCAGTTTGGAAAACCATCTTAAAGAGGTCATCTTGCATACTTACATACATTGGGTTGGGTTTGGGTTGTTTTACCTCTGAGCGGCACTTTTTTTGCACACCATGGGCTAAATGGTCAGGTCACGTGGACCCTGAAAGCTCAGAAAAGGTTGGGAGAGGGGACCCACTGGAACAGCTGTTGGGAGACTGACAGAGATGGTAGCCTCCCGTCAAGGCCATCCAGCGTGTTCTTTAACGTGCACAGGGTATGGCTCTCCCGCACACGGGCCCACGACTTACCGTCCCATCCGACGGACGGCTGCCTTTCCAAGCCCATCGGTGTCCCCTACTGACCGTGGGCAGGGCCGGGAATTTTGCGGAGATAAATCTCAACGCTGACCCAGCTGGGACTCGAACCTGGGAACTACAGATTACGAGCCTGGCGCGCTACCGACTGAGCCACCCCCGCCCCTTGACGGGTGGCTACCATCTGTCTGCTAACAGCTGTTCCAGTGGGTCCCCTCCCCAACCTTCTCTGAGCCTTCGGGGTCCATGTGACCTGGCCATTTAGCCCATGGTGTGCAAAAAAGTGCCACTCAGAGGTAAAACAACCCAACCAACACGTGATAGAATCCTGAGATCAAAAGAGAGGTCAGAAAGGAGTTGTGAAACATTTCAAACGACAAAAAGGCGCCATTCTCAAATGCTCCCTTTAAAAAAAAAATAATAATAAATCAAAAAAAAAACTTTCACCAAGATTGACTCAAGATGAATGCAAATTTAATAATCCATCTGCTGCTCAGTTCTAATGCAAAAAAAAAAACTCTTTCGTTTACTACGTGGAGGACGATCAATATCCGATGAATTTGATTTCCTTCTTCCTCGCATTATACAAGAAGTTTCTGCCGAGTTGCTCGACTCCACTTACGAGAGGACACAAAAGTGTCCACATCCGATGCAAATGTGTTTCCGAAAGGGCCATTAAAGTGCTTTGAACTTGAAACAGCATAACGGTTAGAATCTCCATTACATTCAGGAAATTCGTCTCGAGGTAAAGAAACGACTTCTTACGTATTCTTCTTCAAACCCCCATAAGAGAACACATTTCGGATGACGTTATCTTATACCTCTTTGAAAGAAATGTCTTGTTGCAACACCAGAGGGGGTAGGGAGGGGGACATTGGAAATCAAAAGAAATGATTTAAAATAGTCTAGCGGATGACTTTTTGCCTCACTTACAGGATAATGTTTCAAGAAGAAGATTGATTTTATGAAAGTGTTTCGAAAGCGTCGATGTCGAAAGGATTGGAATTTTATTACATTGGATTCAGCTATTTAAATGTTATCGATTAAATTGATCGATAGTTACACTAGGCAGTGTTTCCGAACCTTTTAGGGGCGGTCGGTTGGTCTTACTATGCCGCACGGAAAGCAGTGTCTTGCGGCAGCAACAGGACTGGAGTCAGCGGCGTGAACAGGTTGGGTTCGGTTATTTTACCTCTGAGCGGCACTTTTTTGCACACAATGGGCTAAATGGCCAGGTCACATGGACCCCGAAGGCTCAGAGAAGGTTGGGGTAGGGGACCCACTGGAACAGCTGTTGGGAGACAGATGGTAGTCTCCCGTCAAGGCCATCCAGTGTGTTCTTTAACGTGCACAGGGTATGACTCTCCCGTACACGGGCCACGGCTTAACGTCCCATCCGACGGACGGCGGCCTTTCCAAGCCCATCGGTGTCCCCTACTGACCGTGGGCCGGGCGAGGAATTTTGCGGAGATAAATCTCAACGCTGACCCAGCTGGGACTCGAACCTGGGAACTACAGATTACGAGCCTGAAGCGCTACCGACTGAGCCACCCCCGCCCCTAGGCGTGAACAGGCCGAAGTCCGCAACAAACGTAATTTTTGTCGCAACCGAAGTTTACTTAACTAATTGCGAAAAACCTAATAATTAATCTGTAAGCATCATTCAAATATTAATACTAAATATGTTTCTGAAATTGACCCTCCAATATAGAGGGAATAGCAATAAGTGGTTCCTGACATAATATGGCCTCCCTTGCCATGACCCCAACATGGCGGCACTGTCTAAGGTAAACTAGGGGGGCTGGGAAAGAAGATTGCATTGGGAAAACATCTACAGGGTGTCTCAAAAATAAAGGTATAAACTTTTAGGGGAGGTTGGGTTGGTTGGGTGGTTTTACCTCTGAGCGGCACTTTTTTGCACACCATGGGCTAAATGGCCAGGTCACGTGGACCCCGAAGGCTCAGAGAAGGTTGGGGGAGGGGACCCACTGGAACAGCTGTTGAGAGACAGATGGTAGCCTCCCGTCAAGACCATCCAACGTGTTCTTTAACGTGCACAAGGTATGGCTCTCCCGCACAAGGGACCACGGCTTGACGTCCCATCCGACGGACGGCGGCCTTTACAAGCCCATCGGTGTCCCCTACTGACCGTGGGCAGGGCGGGGAATTTTAGGGGAGGTAGATAACATCTATAGGAATGAGAATTGCATAGGAACCCATAACCAGAAACGTCACCGTAAGTCAATAGGCGGCGCTGTTCATCAGTGCGCTAGAGGGGAAATTTCGGATTTCCTCATTCGAGCGGTGTCGGCTTACGAAGAGTATGTAAAGGTATTCGAAAAGGGAGCTGGCAGACATGCACTTAGTGTATGGAATAGCTGAGGGCAACGGACGAGCCGCTCAACGAATGTATCAAGAACGCTTCCCACACAGTCATGTACCGGGCCACCGTTTGTTTGTGCGTGCGCATCAAAATTTGGGCGATTATGGGTCATTAAGAGGTAGCAGAAGTGAGGGCAGGCCACGATCGACGCGTACTCCCGCCATGGAAGAAAGTGTGTTGGATGCCGTGGAGACTAATCCTAGTACTAGCACATGTGCCGTTGCCTCTGTCTTAGGAGTGTCTCGATGCAGTGTACAGGGTGTTTTGCACGGCGAGTCCTTTACACCCCTTTCATCTCCAAAGGGTCCAGTTACTTCTCTCCGCAGATCATCCTGCACGTGTGTGTTTTGCACAGTGGTATCTCCAAGAAAGTGCCCAAGATGTGAATTTCCCAGCTTATGTTTTGTTTACTGATGAGACCAGTTTCACTCGGGATGGCGTATTCAATCAGCACAATGCTCATCTGTGGGCTCACGAGAACCCCCATGGTGTGCGCACCCATGCGGCACAACATCATTTCGCAGTAAATGTGTGGGCAGGTTTGGTCGGCGACTGGTTAGTCGGGCCATACCTTTTACCATCCCGCATGACCTCCGTGAAGTATCTGATCTTTCTGGAACAGGTTCTACCAGGCTTACTTGCCCATGTTCCAGCAAATGTGAGACGCAACACGTGGTTTCAACATGATAGGGCGCCTCCCCTTTATGGAAAGTGTGTTCGTGCGCATTTGAACATGTCTTTTGGGCAACGATGGATTGGGCGTGCTGGACCAGTTGCCTGGCCCCCACGCTCACCTGATTTAACGAGCGTTGATTTCTTTCTGTGGGGGGCCCTCAAAGCAACCGTGTATGAATCGCCTGTGGAGTCCGACATGGATCTCGTGGCAAGGCTCGTCTGCGCTGCTGCTACTATCAGAGAAACTCCAGGTGTATTCGACCGTGTCCGGCAATCAATGCTCCATCGGTGTCACGCATGCATCGCGTCTCATGGTGGAAACTTCGAGCATCTGCTGTAACATTATGAAATATATCACTAGTACGCCATTTGTAATAATTATGTCCAATAAATGTTTCCCCATTAATCACCGTCTTGTGTCCTTTCAGATCTTGTACCTCTGCTACCACTTTCCCATGACGTTTCCGGTTATGGGTTCCTATGGAATTCTCATTCCTTTAGACGTTATCTACCTCCTCTAAAAGTTTGTACCTATATTTTTGAGACACCCTGTATATTCTTAAAAATCAAGCCTCTACTAATATTTCATTTTTTGGGGGAATTTTTAGGACTTTTTTAATAATGAGTCCCCAGGGGTGCAGGAGACTCACTGCTGTGATGAATTGTCAAATAACAACCAAAAAACTGGTACATAAAAACAAATGAAGAAACATATGACATATGCGATTTAATTTATTTAATTAATAAATATTAGGGGACGCCTGGCACCTTTGGCAACCATTGTAGTTTGGCATATGAACGTACCTGAAATTCGACAATATAACAATAGAGATAGATGAAACGTACAGATAAAAAGCGCTGAAAAGCGAGATCGGGCATGCCCAGAGATCATTCAATCCTAGACTAACAACAATGGCCCCTGCAAGCACGATCCTCAGCAGAGTTTGTGTATCTAGAGCTGGGTTGGGTTGTTTTACTTCTGAGCGGCACTTTTTTGCACACTATGGGCTAAATGGCCAGGTCACAAAGATCCCGAAGGCTCAGAGAAGGTTGGGGGAGGGGACCCACTGGAACAGCTGTTGAGAGACAGATGGTAGCCTCCAGTCAAGGTCATCAAGCATGTTTTTTAACGTGCACAGGGTATGGCTCTCCCGCACACGGAGCCACGGCTTAACGTCCCATCCGATGGACGGCGGCCTTTCCAAGCACATCGGTGTCCCCTACTGACTCTGGGAAGGGCGGGGAGTTTTGCGGAGATAAGTCTCAACGCTGACCCAGCTGGGACTCGAACCTGGGAACTACAGATTACGAGCCTGGCGCGCTACCGACTGAGTCCCCCCCCGCCCCCACAGGGCTGAGAGATGACCTCTAGCAATACTTCAAAACCTATTTCAACGAAAATTATGCTCAGAGAATTTGAAACTTTGAAATTCGGGAACTAAACCATGATAGTGTTCATAATAATCTGACCAGGCTGTCTACATTAGTAAACTAAGTTACTTGTGCTATCCTTTTCGCAACAGAAAAATTTTTAGTTAACAATAGGAGAAAAAAAAACGATGCAAACTATTCGTTTGGTCACTTGAACTTGAATGGAACTGTTTACCATTCGTGCATGCGCCGAACAACACCAACCCTTTGTTGAGGGAGCTGTTGGAAAGTCTCGATTTTTCCAATGCTGTAAAGGGAAGGTTTGGCACTCTTTTCCCGCAGATGCGTCACGGTCAAAAGAAAGCGTCATTTCCTGTGAGATGGCAACATTTCCGCAGGGTGTTGTAGCAAATTCTGGAACGAAGTCAACGAAGTCTGTGAATACAGAGGGCGCTTTGGATTATCACCTGCAACGGTGGGCTCCGCTTTGTCACTAAAAGGATGTTGTGTTCATTTTGTAGATGGCTTGTAATCAAATCTTTGGCATTTTTCCACGGACCCTAGATCGCTTCCGATTTTTTTCTGCTGATAATAGTAGCTGAATGCGTTTCAAAAACGCCTCTACCGAAATCGAAATAAAAAAAAAAAACTTGAAAGTTCAATCACTTCGTTTTCAAAGACGAATTCTTTTACCTTCAGAATTTATTTTACTATTATAGAGCGAAATATATTCTGAAGGTAAAAATTTCACAATTTTCAGAAAACTTCAGAATTTATTTTACTCTTGTAGAGTTGGGTTGTTTTACCTCTGAGCGGCACTTTTTTGCACACCATGGGCTAAATGGCCAGGCCACAAGGACCCCGAAGGCTCAGAGAAGGTTGGGGGAGGGAACCCACTGGAACAGCTGTTGGGAGACAGATGGTAGCCTCCCGTCAAGGCCATCCAGAGTGTTCTTTAACGTTGGGTTGTTTTACCTCTGAGCGGCACTTTTTTGCACACCATGGGCTAAATGGCCAGGCCACAAGGACCCCGAAGGCTCAGAGAAGGTTGGGGGAGGGAACCCACTGGAACAGCTGTTGGGAGACAGATGGTAGCCTCCCGTCAAGGTCATCCAAAGTGTTCTTTAAAGTGCACAGAGTATGGCTCTCCCACACACAGGGCCACGGCTTAACGTCCCATCCGACGGACGGCGGCCTTTCCAAACCCATCGGTGTCCTCTACTCACCGTGGGCAGGGCGGGGAAATTTTTCGGAGATAAATCTCAACGCTGACCCAGCTGGGACTCGAACCTGGGAACTACAGATCACGAGCCTGGCGCGCTACCGACTGAGCCACCCCCGCCACACTCTTCTAGAGTAAAATAAATTCTGAAGGTAAATGTAAATTTTGAATGTAAATTCTTCTAGAATAAAATAAATTCTCAACTATCTAGATATTCAAATAATGCAAATAACAAGTTCTTTATTCAGAGTGGACTACTGATCAAAAAAAGTTAGAGCTCCACGGATAATTTAAAAACTTAAGCCCTGGATAACGAAAGGTATTATAAACTCAATAAATTACAAAAATATTTACGCTAGTATTTTAAAATGAATAATACGAATGAAAGATAAGCACCAGCTTTTGGAATAAGTAAAAATAAGTTAACAAATATGATTAGGTAAGCTGTGAGTCTTTTGATATTCGACCCAATGGTCCCGAATTTCACATGAGGGCTCCCTCTGTGTGCTCCTCGTGTTGGGTTAAAAAAAATCAGGCCTGCTACCTGTAATGGAATGACTTAAAAATAATAAATCCTTTTTGAATGGAGAATCTGGCAACGGTCGCAGATTTTAACGTTGTTGTGACTCTTGGGTTCACAGTTAAGGAGTAGTATATGGCAACAATTACCATGGTTTAGTTCCCGAATTTCAAAGTTTTAAATTCTCTGAGCATAATTTTCGTTGAAATAGGTTTTGAAGTATTGCTAGAGGTCATCTCTCAGCCCTGTGAGGGCGGGGGTGGCTCAGTCGGTAGCACGCCAGACTCGTAATCTGTAGTTCCCAGGTTCGAGTCCCAGCTGGGTCAGAGTTGAGATTTATCTCCGCAAAATTCCCCGCCCTGTCCACGGTCAGTAGGGGACACCGATGGGATTGGAAAGGCCGCCGTCCGTCGGATGGGACGTTAAGCCGTGGCCCCATGTGTCAGAGAGCCATACCCTGTGCACGTTAAAGAACACGCTGGATGGCCTTGACGGGAGGCTACCATCTGTCTCCCAACAGCTGTTCCAGTGGGTCCCCTCCCCCAACCTTCTCTGAGCCTTCGGGGTCCATGTGACCTGGCCATTTAGCCCATGGTGTGCAAAAAAGTGCCGCTGAGAGGTAAAACAACCCAAACAAACAACTCTCAGCCCGATGAACTGTAAGCAACTCGTTTTGCCTCATAGTTGTGACCAACAAATTCCTGTCCCTGTCTGTCAGCGGAAACGCGCCAGGCTCGTAATCTGCAGTTCCCAGGTTCGAGTCCCAGCTGGGTCAGCGTTGAGACTTATCTCCGGAAAACTCCCCGCCCTTCCCAGAGTTATTAGGGGACACCGATGGGCTTGGAAAGGCCGCCGTCCATCGGATGGGACGTTAAGTCGTGGCCCCGTGTGCTGGAGAGCCATACCTTGTGCACATTAAAGAACACATTGGATGGCCTTAACGGGAGACTATCATCTGTCTCCCAACAACTGTGCCAGTGGGTCCTCTCCCACAAGCTTCTCTGAGCCTTCGGGTTCCACATGGCCTGGCCATTTAGCCTATTGTGTGCAAAAAAGTGTCGCTCAGAGGTAAAACAACCCATACACCGTAACTCTTTAAATGAATATTGTACCATTTGTTGCCAGATGTTCAGCAACCACGGCAATCCCCGGTTCCGCTATTCGACACTACCAAGTTAACGGAAAGCCGTGACTATCTAGTTGTTGCTGTTGTTGTTTTACCTCTGAGCGGCACTTTTTTGCACACCATGGGCTAAATGGCCAGGTCACATGGATCCCGATGACTCAGAGAAGGTTGGTAGAGGGGACCCACTGGAACAGCTGTCAGACAGATGGTAGCCTCTCGTCAAGGCCATCCAGCGTGTTCTTTAACGTGCACAGGGTATGTCTCTCCCGCACATGGGGCCACGGCTTAACGTCCTATCCGACGGACGGCGGCCTTTCCAAGTCCATCGGTGTCCCCTACTGACTGTGGGCAGGACGGGGAATTTTGCGGAGATAAATCTCAACGCTGACCCAGCTGGGACTCGAACCTGGGAACTACAGATTACGAGCCTGGCGCGCTACCGACTGAGCCACCCCCGCCCCCATAACTATTTAGAGTCGGGGGCAAGAATACACCATATAGATGCATCTCATCCCCGACCTCACATAGCAGCAGTCCTATAAAGGGAAAGCTAACCACCGGAAGAAACCTGAAATTTAATCTGTTCCCCTGTTAGCCATGAACAAGGATATGTAGACCCACGTTCGCTCGACACCCGTGGTGGAGTTTCAATTTCAGTTTTCTATTTGGCTTATCCTTCCATTTCAGTTTACTCTGGGCCGGCCTTTCCATTTGTTTTTTTTTATGCGGCCTGCTCTTTCATTTCAGTGTTTCGTTCGGCCGACCCTTCCATTTCAGTTTTTTCCGCGGTCCGACCTTCCATTTCAGTTTTCTATTTGGCCTATCCTTCCATTTCACTTTTGTTTATGCGGCCTGCTCTTCCATTTCAGTTTTCTCTTCTGCCCACCCTTCCATTTTAGTTTACTCTTTGCCCGCCCTTTCATTTCAGTTATTTTTTATGCGGCCTGCTCTTCCATTTCAGTTTTTTCTTCGGCCCACCCTTCCATTTCAGTTTTTTCTGCGGTCCGACCTTCCATTTCAGTTTTCTATTTGGCCTATCCTTCCATTTCAGTGTACTCTGGGGCCCACCCTTCCATTTCAGTGTACTCTTTGGCCCACCCTTCCATTTCAGTTTTCTATTTGGCCTATCCTTCCATTTAAGTTTTCTATGTGGCCCGCCATTCCATTTCAGTTTACTATGGGGAACGTCTTTCCATTTCAGGTTTTTTTTATGCGGCTGCTCTTCCATATCAGTTTTCTGCTCGGCCCACCCTTCCATTTCAGCTTTCTATTTGGCTTACCCTTCCATTTCAGTTTACTCGGGGACCCGTCCTTCCATTTCTGGTTTTTTATGCGGCCTACTCTTCCATTTCAGTTTTTTATTCGGCCCACCCTTTCATTTCAGTTTTCTCTGCGGCCCGCCCTTCCATTTCAGTTTTCTATTTGGCCTATCCTTCCATTTCAGTTTTCTATTTGGCCTATCCTTCCATTTCAGTTTACTCTGGGCCGGCCCTTTCATTTCAGTTTTTTTTTTCATGCGGTCTGCTCTTACATTTCAGTTTTTTTTTCATGCGGTCTGCTCTTCCATTTCAGTTTTCTGTTCGGCCCACCCTTCCATTTCAGTTTTTTCTGCGGTCCAACCTTCCATTTCAGTTTTCTATTTGGCCTATCCTTTCATTTCAGTTTTGTTTATGCGGCCTGCTCTTCCATTTCAGTTTTCTCTTTGGCCCACCTTCCATTTTAGTTTTCTCTACGACCCGCCCTTCCATTTCAATTTTCTATTTGGCCGATCCTTCCATTTCAGTTTACTCTGGGGCCCGCCCTTCCATTTCAATTATTTTTTATGCGGCCTGCTCTTCCATTTCAGTTTTCTCTTCGGCCCACCCTTCCATTTCAGTTTTCTCTGCGTAACGCCCTTCCATTTCAATTTTCTATTTGGCTTATCCTTCCATTTCAGTTTACTCTTTGCCCGCCCTTCCATTTCAGTTATTTTTTATGCGGCCTGCTCTTCCATTTCAGTTTTCTCTTCGGCCCACCCTTCCATTTCAGTTTTTTCTGCGGTCCGACCTTCCATTTCAGTTTTTTATTTGGCCTATCCTTTCATTTCAGTTTTGTTTATGCGGCCTGCTCTCCCATTTCAGTTTTCTCTTCGGCCCACCCTTCCATTTCAGTTTTTTCCGCGGTCCGACCTTCCATTTCAGTTTTCTATTTGGCCTATCCTTTCATTTCAGTTTTGTTTATGCGGCCTGCTCTTCCATTTCAGTTTTCTATTCGGCCCACCCGTCCATTTCAGTTTTCTCTACGGCCCGCCCTTCCATTTCAATTTTCTATTTGGCCGATCCTTCCATTTCAGTTTACTCTGGGGCCCGCCCTTCCATTTCAGTTCCATTATTTTTTATGCGGCTTGCTCTTCCATTTCAGTTATCTCTTCGGCCCACCCTTCCATTTCAGTTTTCATTCAGTTATTTTCAATTTCATTCAGTTATTCAATTTCATTCAGTTATTTTTTATGCGGCCTGCTCTTCCATTTCAGTTTTCTCTTCGGCCCACCCTTCCATTTCAGTTCCATTATTTTTTATGCGGCCTGCTCTTCCATTTCAGTTTTCTCTTCGGCCCACCCTTCCATTTCAGTTTTCTCTGCGTACCGCCCTTCCATTTCAGTTTTCTCTGCGTACCGCCCTTCCATTTTAATTTTCTATTTGGCTTATCCTTCCATTTCAGTTTTCCATTTGGCCTGTCCTTCCATTTCAATTTTCTATTTGGCTTATCCTTCCATTTCAGTTTTTCATTTGGCCTGTCCTTCCATTTCAGTTTACTCTGTGGCCCACCCTTCCATTTCAGTTTACTCTGTGGCCCACCCTTCCATTTCAGTTTTCTATGTGGCCCCGCCCTTCCATTCTACCTATTCATTCTATCTATCCATTCTATCATCCTAGTTTTCCATTCGGCCCTTTAGCTAAAACGTTTGTCCAGGCCTGATCTAGACACTGTACATCCAAACACTAATTTCCACGATGGTCTGCATAGATTTTACACTCGTCTCGCCCTCTTGTAAAGATAAAAACTATAAACAATCACGATCCACATTAAATAAACAAAAAAGAAAAATCCCTTTTTAACAACGCTCCCAAATATTTTAAAATACTCATAAACGAGGATTTTCAGGTCAATAAGTAAGTCCTATTGCTTTGTGCCATGGCAACACAAAAACAAACTCGCTCTCTTCTGAGTTCTTCAGGCGAGACGGTTAAAACGCATGTCGCGTTCGTGGCATGCACCACGTGGAGGACATCCGAAGGCGGTTTCCCGTGATGGATCATCTCCTCCATTCTCCATCATCGTTAGCTAGCTCCCGAGCCTCTTTCCCCATCACTCATGGTTCAGAGAAGAGTTGACTAGAAACCGTTCACAATAAATAATTGCCTTGCGGTGGGGAAAGATTAGTGTTTTTCTGCTGTGGTAAAAAGAATAAAATAAACGGAGAAGACGAAAAAGATATTTATTCGTCTCCTCTCCCTCTTTCGTCTGCGTTCTTATTCAAATCGGCCGTTGCTATGGAACAGTTCAGAGCTTCGTGATGATGAAAAAAAAGTTCTGACAAAAGATTTTTTTTTTTTGGAATGATTTCAAAATCGAAGCAAGTGGTATTTTCAGCAAGATCAAAACGAATGCGACAATGTCCTTAGAATATATTTTTGCACCAGAAGCCAAATCAAATTGTCGAGCGTTCGTAATGAAAGATCTTTCAAACCACCCTTTAGCGACAGACTCTCCATATAAAGGCTCTGGAGATTCACGACTATTAATTATCTTCGTATGTGACTGATATGTATCTCCGCAAAAATAACTCGCCCTGCCCACGGTCAGTAGGGGACACTAATGGGCTTGGAAAGGACGCCGTCCATCGGATGGGACGTTAAGCCTTGGCCCCGTGCGCGGGAGAGTCATACCCTGTGCACGTTAAAGAACACGCTGGATGGCCTTGACGGGAGGCTACCATCTGTCTCCCAACAGCTGTTCCAGTGGGTCCCCTCCCCCAATCTTCGCTGAGCCTTCGGGGTCCATGTGACCTGGCCATTTAGCCCATGGTGTGCAAAAAAGTGCCGCTCAGAGGTAAAACAACCCAACCCAACCTGCTGAAAAAAGAATGCATGGACTGTATTCAGAGATGCAGCTGACAAGTTTTTGGGCAATAACAAAGATCTGTACGAGTTTCGGATCTGTCGACTTCAGATCAAAGCGATGTAAAGGCAATAGCAAAGAGGATGGGGTACAGTCGCTCAAAAAAATATCCGAACACTACGGTTGATTACAGAATTCAGAAAAAATATCTGGCAACGATTTTTTTTAGAAATGAGTGATCTGGCAACCTTCGTGTCACGTGATTACAGAATTCAGGAAAAATATCTGGAGCGTGTACAGCAACTGTACACGCTCCAGTTACCGTTCACAGCAAACTGGAGCGTGTGCAGTTACTGCACACGCTCCAGTTTGCTGTGAACGGTAACTGCACACGCTCAGTATTTCCGTGAGTGAGCCCACACGATCTAGTATCAAAATAATATGCCCACCTACAGTCGCTCAAAAAAATATCCGAACACTATGGTTGATTACAGAATTCAGAAAAAAATATCTGGCAACGATTTTTTTAGAAATTAGTGATCTGGCAACCTTCGTGTCACGTGACACGAAGGTACTTTCTATGACGGCGGATTTTACTAGTGGATGTTGCAGCGTGAGAACCTCAAATACAATGTAGTTTTCGAAACGAAATGCTAAGGTTTCTCTCAAGGAAATATTGCTATTATATTGAATATGCCTTTGTTTTAATTCAGTTTTGCTCATGTTTCAAGTATTATATTTTCAAGTATTATATTTGTATATGAGGTTTGGAAGTCAAATCTTTTAGTATATACTAGCCGTCCCGTGGCCGAGTGGTTAGCACGCTTGGCTACTGATCTAAGGGACCTGGGTTCGAGCCCCGGATTAGGCATGGATGTGTGTGTCGTTTTTCTGCTGAGGTCCTGCCATCCTCTCAGATCTCCTACTGTGGCATATAAACTGACAGGCTCCTGTGAGACCTCTGTGGCAAGCAGCTGCTTGAGGGGGTATTTATTATTTTATTTATAAACATTGTCATTATATACTTTTATTTCTTGCTTCCTGATTTGCAAAAAAACCTTACGTGATACAGAAAATTAATTCAATTAGGATTTTTTGCATTTGCATCAACATTTTACTTTACACGAATTTTAACATTTCAGTTAGGACATACCTTTTTACAACATTAACAAGGTGAACATTTCTTTTGAGATGGATTATTCCATATTCTCTCTCTTTCTTTAATTTTTTGCTCCCATTACTGCTCGAGTCCCAGCTGAGTCAGCGTTGAGATTTATCTCCGCAAAATTCCCCGCCCTGCCCACGGTCAGTAGGGGACACCGATGGGCTTGGAAAGGCCACCGTCCGTCGGATGGGACGTTAAGCCGTGGCCCCGTGTGCGGGAGAGCCATACCCTGTGCACGTTAAAGAACACGCTGGATGGCCTTGACGGGAGGCTAGCATCTGTCTCCCAATAGCTGTTCCATTGGGTCCCCTCCCTCAACCTTCTCTGAGACTTCGGGGTCCTTGTGACCTGGCCATTTAGTCCATAGTGTGCAAAAAAGTGCCGCTAAGAGGTAAAACAATCCGACGTTAAAGAACACGCTGGATGGCCTTGACGGGATGCTACGATCTGTCTCCCAACAGCTGTTCCAGTGGGTCCCCTCCCCCAACCTTCTCTGAACCTTCGGAGTCCATGTGACCTGGCCATTTAGCCCATGGTGTGCAAAAAAGTGCCGCTCAGAGGTAAAACAATCCAATCCAATATAAATCCCATTACTGGATAAAAATTAAATTGTGATCATTCAAACAGAGCAAACCAGAATTCTTTTACAGTTGCTGTTCATCTGCATGTAATTAAAAACTTTACATTTTTCTATTACAGAATGTTGTCTCGATGTTTGTTTCAGTTTATTTCCACTACGGAAGCTGTTTTCTTCTTCACATTTCAAATTATTCATAAATTCAGTTTTACAAAGCGTCCCATTAGCGATCCAACGCAGGCCATCTGCCAAAGCGGAAGTGAAAACAAAAATTGCTTCCCTTGACTCACGACGATGATTAATGGCGGGAGAAAAATCAATCACTGGAAAGGAAAAATCACACAACGTTTGAAAGAAAGTTTACTCTTCCAGATTCAATCAAGAAGCATCATTTCAGAAAGCAAAACTTTCTCAATAGGTTATCCACACCAATTATCTTTCTCAGTTTCTGAGATTTATCTCCGCAAAATTCCCCAGCCTTGCCCACGGTCAGTAGGGGACACCGATGGGCTTGGAAAGGCCGCCGTCCATAGGATGGGACGTTAAGACGTGGCCCCGCGTGCGGGAGAGCCATACCCTGTGCACGTTAAAGAACACGTTGGATGGTCTTGACGGGAGGCTACCATCTGTCTCCCAACAGCTGTTCCAGTGGGTCCGCTCCCCCAACCTTCTCTGAGCCTTTGGGGTCCATGTGACCTGGCCATTTAGCCCACGGTGTGCAAAAAAGTGCCGCTCAGAGGTAAAACAACCCAACGTTAAAGAACACGCTGGATGGCCTTGACGGGAGGCTACCATCTGTCTCCCAACAGCTGTTCCAGTGGGTCCCCTCCCCCAACCTTCTCTGAGCCTTCGGGGTCCATGTGACCTGGCCATTTAGCCCATGGTGTGCAAAAAAGTGCCGCTCAGAGGTAAAACAACCCAACCCAACACTTGTAACCTGGACATTTAATCCATTATGCGCAAAGGTGTCGCTCTGAGATAAAACTACCCAACTGAATTACTAAAATGACATTACCTACGGAATAAATAGCTTTAATGAAAGCGTAAAATGTTCTAAAATTACATAAAATTAAGAAAGTTTTATAGCTGGCAGTACTTTATTTCGGAAAGAAAAATAAACTTATATTTCCTCATTCGTTTTAAAAGGCCGCCGTCCGTTGGATGGGACGTTAAGCCGTGGCCCCGTGTGCGGGAGAGCCATACCCTGTGCACGTTAAAGAACATGCTGGATGGCCTTGACGGGAGGCTACCATCTGCTCCCAACAGCTGTTCCAGTTGGTCCCCTCCCCCAACCTTCTCTGAGCCTTCGGGGTCCTTGTGACCTGGTCATTTAGCCCATGGTGTGCAAAAAAGTGCCGCTCAGAGGTAAAACATCTCAACGTTAAAGAACACGCTGGATGGCCTTGACGGGAGGCTATAGTCTGTTTACTAACAGCTGTTCCAGTGGGTCCCTCCCCCAACCTTCTCTGAGCCTTCGGGGTCCTTGTGGCCTGGCCATTTAGCCCATGGTGTGCAAAAAAGTGCCGCTCAGAGGTAAAACAACCCAACCCAACCCTCATTCGTTTTATTTTTTAAAGCCACACCACTCGTACTTTGAGAGTCTCTTTGTATCGATTTAGTGAGGACTGAATTAGGTTTCAGTAGAAGTGACTTCTGAAGATAAATTATGTTTGAAACAGGATTTTTATTTTCCTGGCTTGCTACACGTGGGACTTAGAAAAAAACTCGGAAGCTATTCCTAGCATATATAAAAACATGTTCAATGGACTAGAAGTCTGACCACTGCATCAGTTAGAGCTAACATAATACACGAGGACTTTGCAACTATGACAGAAGTCACGTTTTCTGACCACTGCATCAATTGGAACTCATGCGCCAATTGATGCAGTGGAAGTAGCTGAAACTTACTTCCACAAGTTTCAGCTAAAGAAAAAAAATGCAGTATTAGGTATGTGAAACAAGCTGATTTTTCGATCTTTTTTTTTTGTCTGCCCACGGTCAGGTAATCCTAATCGAGTTCTTTATTTGTTTTATTATCTTTCAAATTACCTCTTCATTATAGTTCTTAATTGTTTGGGGCGGGGGTGGCTCAGTCGGTAGCGCGCCAGGCTCGTAATCTGTAGTTCCCAGGTTCGATTCCCAGCTGGGTCAGCGTTGAGATTTATCTCCTCAAAATTCCCCGCCCTGCCCATGGTCAGTAGGGGACACCGCTGGGCTTTGAAAGGCCGCCGTCCGTCGGATGGGACGTTAAGCCGGGGCCCCGTGTGCGGGAGAGCCATACCCTGTGCACGTTAAAGAACACGCTGGATGGCCTTGACGGGAGGCTACTATCTGTCTCCCAACAGCTGTTCCAGTGAGTCCCCTCCCCCAACCTTCTCTGAGCCTTCGGGGTCCATGTGATCTGGCCATTTAGCCCATGGTGTGCAAAAAAGTGCCGCTCAGAGGTAAAACAACCCAAATCTTAATTGTTTATGTTTATATGTCGAAATTGGACCACGAAAAGTTACGGTGCTTGTCTCTGCCTCATCAGATCAATTCCAAAATACGTGCGATCTACAGTAGATTCGGATGTTTTACCACTCTTAGTAGCACATTTATTCACACAGTGTGATAAATAGTCCGGTCACAAGGACCCCAAGGGTTCAGAGAAGGTTGGGGAAAGAGGAATCACTTACGGTTTACCATTATATTTAACTCCATAGAGATAATTTAATGGATATACGCGTTTTTCTGTTGAGGTTCTGCCATCCTCACAGACTTTCTACTAATGGCATATAAATTGACAGGCTCCTATCAGACCTCTGTCGAAAGCAGCTGACTTGGGTTGGGTTGTTTTACCTCTGAGCGGCACTTTTTTGCACACCATGGGCTAAATGGCCAGGTCACATGAACCCCGAAGGCTCAGAGAAGGTTGGGGGAGGGGACCCACTGGAACAGCTGTTGAGAGACAGATGGTAGCCTCCTGTCAAGGCCATCCAGCGTGTTCTTTAACGTTGGGATATTTTACCTCTGAGCGACACTTTTTTGCACACCATGGGCTAAATGGCCAGGTCACATGGACCCCGAAGGCTCAGAGAAAGTTGGGGAAGGGAACCCACTGGAACAGCTGTTGGGAGAAAGATGGTAGCCTCCTGTCAAGGCCATCCAGCGTGTTCTTTAACGTGCACAGGGTATGGCTCTCCCGCACACGGAGCCACGGCTTAACGTCCCATCCGACGGACGGTGCCTTTCTAAGCCCATCGGTGTCCCCTACTGACCGTAGGCAGGGCGGAGAGTTTTGCGGAGATAAATCTCAACTCTGACCCAGCTGGGATTCGAACCTGGGAACTGCAGATTACATTACTGAGCCACCCCCGCCCCAAAAATATCATGGCGCACTAATATTTCAAATGAAAAGCTTTCATCTTTGCATGGGTATGATTTCTGAACGCGAATGCAAAACACAAGACTATTTTGACAAAACTATTCTGCATTGACCCACTGATTAAATAACTTAAGCTAACTCCGAGTAGTTAGAGTTTAGCTAATGATCAAAGAGACTTGATTCGAACCCGGGTAAGGGATGGATGTTCGTTTTGTCTTCTGCTGAGGCCTCAAGTATAGGGGCGGGGGTGGCTAAGTCAGTAGCGTGCCAGGCTCGTAATCTGCAGTTCCCAGGTTCGAGTCCCAGCTGGGTCAGCATTGAGATTTATCTCCGCAAAATTCCCCGCCCTGCCCACGGTCAGTAGGGGACACCGATGGGCTTGGTAATGCCGCCGTCCGTCGGATGGGACGTTAAGTAGTGGCCCCGTGTGTGGGAGAGAGCCATACCCTGTGCACGTTAAAGAACACGCTGGATGGCCTTGACGGGAGGCTACCATCTGTCTCCCAACAGCTGTTCCAGTGGGTCCCCTCCCCCAACCTTCTCTGAGCCTTCGGGGTCCTTGTGACCTGGCCATTTAGCCCATGGTGTGCCAAAAAGTCCCGCTCAGAGGTAAAACAACCCAACGTTAAAGAGCACACTGGATGGTCTTGACAGGAGGCTACCATCTGTCTCCCAACAGCTGTTCCAGTGGGTCCCCTCCCCCAAACTTCTCTGAGCCTTCGGGGTCCCTGTGACCTGGCCATTTAGCCCATGGTGTGCAAAAAAGTTCCGCTCAGAGGTAAAACAACCCAACCCAAAGCCTCAAGTATAAATCGTCAAACTCCTGTCAGACACCTCTCTGGCAGGAAGTTTCTTGAGGGGGTATTTTATTTTAACAACGTAACAAATCTTGTTTCTTTTCTTAGATGTCGCTCACTTTATCATTCAGTGACTTGCCTCTTACATATCCGATTGAAAAGTCAGAGAAAAAAAAAGTTTAAAGCTGATTTCTAGGTCTCACATCGCCCAGTGGACTTCAGCGACAATGTATTCCGAAAGGAGACTTAGAATTCTACCTCAGAAGCAAGGTACATCTATCTCTGAGCAGCAGTGACTTCCCTCAAATCCTAGCTAGCTGCGACATGTCTCCAGCCAATCTCCTCACATGTACGTTACTACGTGACGGGGTTACCAGCCGATCATATTCCCACGGAAAATATACAAGAGGAATCTGGCAGCAGCAGCAATAGCAACGAGGACTTATGTAGGTCCCTTTGGCAACAGCCTCTTTTGATGTTATTCATTGTATTGGCGAATGGGATGGAGATGGACGGGATGAAGAAGTCCCAGGCTGGATGATCTTCACGTGCAGGATGCCAATCCTTCTGGACGATGGGAACGGGACAAGAAAATGAAAAAAAAAAAGCACAAGTTGGGGTTATTTGGGGAATTCCCATTTAGAAATCAAAATGTGTTTCGCTGTCTTCTGTCTATTTTGGGCAATAAATTTCGGAGGAGTGTACAGTGAAATTTAAATCTCCATGTATTTGAAGAAGAAGTATTTTGGAAAGCGTTTTTGTTTGTCGTTTCATAAATAACAATTGAATTGAAATATTATTTTTTTAGGTTCAGCGGAAAGGAAAAATCTGCTAAAAACCTTTGCACGTAGATGAAAAACTTTGATCTTTGCGCTGATTTTGCTAGTTCAGAAGTTATACAGTTGTTGTCAATGTAAACGAGTAAGAGACATAGAAATGTGATGGATTGGGTTGTTTTACCTCTGAGCGGCAGCTTTTTTGCACACAATGGGCCAGATCGCAAAGACCCTGAAGTTTCAGAGAGGTTTGAAGGAGGGGACCAATTGGAACAGCTGTTGGGAGACAAATGGCAGCCTTCCGTCACGACCATCCCGCATGGCCAAATGGCAGCCTTCCGTCACGGCCATCCAGTGTGTTCTTTAACGTGGACAAGGTATGGTTCTCCTTAACACGGAGCCGCGGCTGAACGTCTCAACCGAAGGACGGCGATCTTTCCAAGCCCATCGGTGTCCCCTACTGATCATGGAAAGAGCGCGGAGTTATGCGGAGATAAATCTCAACGCTGACCCAGTTGGGACTCGAACCTGGGAACTGCAGATTAGGAGCCTGGCGCTCTACCGACTGAGTACCCCAGAAGTGTGATGGAAATATTCTGCTTAAAGAGAAAATAAGAGAATTAAATTGAGTGTTTTACCTCCGGGTAGCAGTTTTTTAGAATGTAGTGCGCTGAACGACCAGGTCACAAAGACCCCAAAGGGTTGGTTCCCAAAACATTGGAGAAATTGATCCACTGACCTCATTTAGGAGACAGATGGGAACCTCTCATCAATACCTTCCACTGAGATCTTCAATACACAGGATAAGGCTTAATATCCCATACGACGGACGGTGACCTTACAAGTCCAACGATATCCCCTTTATCACCGAGGGCATAGTAAGGGTTAGTTAACCGTCACCCTGCTCACTGTTCTGATGATGAGATAAATCTCAACGCAGGCGCAGGTGGGACTCGAACCTCGAATTATGAGTATGGCGCTCTAGCAACAGAGCCAATCCCTTGCTCTCTTTTCTTTCTGAAGGAAGTAACGGGTTCCCAGGGCGGGGGTGGCTCAGTCGGTAGTTCCCAGGTTCGAGTCCCAGCTGGGTCAGCGTTGAGACTTATCTCCGCAAAATTCCCTGCCCTGCCCACGGTCAATAGTGGAACCGATGGGCCGTTCGTCGGATGGGACGTTAAGCCGTGGCCCGTGTGCGGGAGAGCCATACCCTGTGCACGTTAAAGAACACGCTGGATGGCCTTGACGGGAGGCTACCACCTGTCTCCCAACAGCCGTTCCAGTGGGTCCCCTCCCCCAACCTTCTCTGAGCCTTCGGGGTCCATGTGACCTGGCCATTTAGCCCATGGTGTGCAAAAAAGTGCCGCTCAGAGGTAAAACAACTCAACGTTACAGAACACGCTGGATGGCCTTGACGGGAGGCTATCATCTGTCTCCCAACAGCTGTTCCAGTGGGTCCCCTCCCCCAACGTTCTCTGAGCCTTCGGGGTCCATGTGACCTGGCCATTTAGCCCATGGTGTGCAAAAAAGTGCCGCTCAGAGGTAAAACAACTCAACGTTAAAGAACACGCTGGATGGCCTTGACGGGAGGCTATCATCTGTCTCCCAACAACTGTTCCAGTGGGTCCCCTCCCCCAACGTTCTCTGAGCCTTCGGGGTCCATGTGACCTGGCCATTTAGCCCACGGTGTGCAAAAAAGTGCCGCTCAGAGGTAAAACAACCCAACCCATCGATAGGAAAGTGAATCATTCAACAAATACACTGCCTTACAAAATATTAACGAAGTTACATTTCATTACAGCGGGCATCTACTTTTGAAGCTCTATAACTTTTAAAATATTCATTTAATGGAAAAATGTGACTGGAGATAAGTTAAAGATCATAATTAAATCTATCTAAATACCGATTTTCAACAATATTCGTTCAGTATTTAAAGAGTTATGGAAGCTGGAATATTTAACAATAAATTACCATGACATAAGAATCGTTCAAAATTATCTAATATTAAAATAAATATTACGCAAACTTTTAAACTGTATATTTTTTTTATTAAATTTCTTGAAATAATACATATTATTTAAGTTTTAATTAATTTCTGAAGTAGTTCTTATAACCTATCATCAATTGCGAAATATTCCAGTTTCCATAACACTTTGAATAGTGACCGAATATTGTTGAAAATCGAGATTTAAATAGATTTGATTATGATCTTTAATTTATCATCAGTCACATTTTTCCATCGAATGCACATTTTAGAAGTTACAGAGCTTCGAAATTATATTCTCATGGAAATTCTCAAATATTTTTGTAGAGGTAATGTTTTTCATCAGTAACAATGGTATCAATGAGATTTTCAAGACGTAAAAAAAAGAATCTAAATATGCTTTTTTCCTATATGGTTTTCCACAACTTAGATTTTGTGCCTGCTAAATGTATCTACGTTTAATATTCGTCTTTGGATTGCATTAAATATAAATGGTACTTGAAAATCGGATGTACAATCGCTCAAAAAAGTATCCGAACACTATGGTTGATTACGGAATTCAGGAAAAATATCTGACAACGTTTTTTTTTTTAGAAATTAGCGATCTGGCAACCTTCGTGTCACATGACACGAAGGTTGACAGATCACTCATTTCTAAAAAATCTTTGCCAGATATATTTTCTGAAATCTGCAATCAACCATAATGTTCGGATATTTTTTTGAGCGACTGTAGGTGGTCATATTATTTTGATACTAGATCGTGTGAGCTCACTCACGGAAATATTGAGCGTGTGCAGTAACTGCACACGCTCCAGTTTGCTGTGAACGGTAACTGGAGCGTGTACAGTTGCTGTACACGCTCCAGATATTTTTCCTGAATTCTGTAATCACATGACACGAAGGTTGCCTGATCACTATTTTCTAAAAAAAATCGTTGCCAGATATTTTTTCTGAATTCTGTAATCAACCGTAGTGTTCGGATACTTTTTTGAGCGACTGTACATCTTTCATAATGGTTTCGACATTCCATAATCAGGGAATTCATTAGATAGACATCTAGGAGACAGATCAAAGTCTCCATTTGAAGGCCATCCAGTGTGTTTTCTTCTATTACATAGCATACAGCTCTTTCGTGTATATGGGTCAAGCGCTTAACGTCCCATCCGACGGACAAGTCTTTTCAAGCCCAGAGGTATTTCCTTTCTTACCGAGGGGAAGGTGAAGGTTTAACAGCGATAAATCTAAAAATATCTACATGTAACTCTCTAAATCCAGAAAGGGTTGGGTTGGTTTGTTTTACCTCTGAGCGGCAGTTTTTTGCACACCATGGGCTAAATGGCCAGGTCACATGGACCCCGAAGGCTCAGAGTTGGGTTGTTTTACCTCTGAGCGGCACTTTTTTGCACACCATGGGCTAAATGGCCAGGTCACATGGACCCCGAAAGCTCAGAGAAGGTTGGGGGAGGGGACCCACTGGAACAGCTGTTAGGAAACAGATGGTAGCCTCCCGTCAAAGCCATCCAGCGTGTTCTTTAATGTGCACAGGGTATGGCTCTCCCGCACACGGAGCCACGGCTTAACGTCCCATCCGACGGACGGTGGCCTTTCCAAGCCTATCGGTGTCCCCTACTGACCGTGGGTAGGGCGGGGAATTTTGCGGAGATAAATCTCAACGCTGACCCAGCCGGGACTCGAACCTGGGAACTACAAATTACGAGCCTGGCGCACTACCGACTGAGCCACCCCCGCCCCACATCTAGAAAGAAAGAGACTTTTCTGTCGAATATGAATTCTCTTATTTGCATCGTTCAACTGTCAAAATCTTCACATTTCGGGCAAATTTAACAAAAAATAAAAAAGTGGCACAATCTGATATGCTTAGACTTCGCTGAAGCAAGCCTGAATGACATCTTCACGGTGAGAGTCATCATCTTCGCGCGAGTTGTTTCTTTTCTTCATTCATGGACCTTTTCCTTTTCTTTTCGAACTTCAAAAGAATTTTTTTTTCAGCCAAAAGATCCGCAATAATATCTCAAAATCTCACTTTGTGGACGCCTTCCTTTTTTTGTGCACGGATCTTTTGGCTGGAAACTCAGTCAGAAATAAATTCGTGACTCCAGTGAAAAATGACAATGAAGAGGAAGAAGATAAAATCTAAAAGCTAGCACACTTTGTTCGGACTCGAACCTAGGAACTGAAGATTACGAGCCTGGAGCACTACTAACAGAGCTAACTCGCTCTTTCCGTGGATTCGAACCCTGATCTCTTGCTCCGAGCCAAGCTTCTAACCTTTCTTATCCAGTTTTTCATGTTACTGTACAATAGGCTAAAACTTCCAGGATTTTGTCAGTTTGGGTTGTTTCACCTCTGAGAGACACTTTTTTTGCACACAATGGGATCAATGGCCAGGTCACAAGAACCCAAAGACTCAGAGAAGGTTGGGAGAGGAGACCCACTGGAACAGCTGTTCGGAGACAGATGGTAGTCTCTCGTAAAGACCTGGGGCGGGGGTGGCTCAGTCGGTAGCGCGCCAGGCTCGTAATCTGTAGTTCCCAGGTTCGAGTCCCAGCTGGATCAGTGTTTAGATTTATCTCCGCAAAAATCCCCGCCCTGCCCACGGTCAGTAGGGGACACCGATGGGCTTGGAAAGGTCGCCGTCCGTCGGATGGGACGTTAAGCCGTGGCCCCGTGTGTGGGAGAGAGCCATACCATGTGCACGTTAAAGAACACGCTGGATGGCCTTGACGGGAGGCTACCATCTGTCTCCCAACAGCTGTTCCAGTGGGTCCCCTCTCCCAACCTTCTCTGAATCTTCGGGTCCATGTGACCTGGCTATTTAGCCCATGGTGTGCAAAAAAGTGCCGCTCAGAGGTAAAACAACCCAACCCAACCTGTAAAGACCATCCAGCGTGTTCTTTAACGAGCACAGGTTATGGCTCTCTCGCACACGGAGCAACAGCTTTAACGTCCCATCCGACGACTGCGGCATTTCCAAGCCCATCGGTGTCCCCTACTGACCGTGACCAGGGTGGGGAGTTTTGCGGAGATAAGTCTCAACGTTGACCAAGCTGGGACTCGAACCTGGGAACTGCAGATTATGAGCCTGGCGCGCTACCGACTGAGCCACCCTCGTCCAAAAATTTCCAGGAGAAAAAAAATAAAATTTATTTGAAATTAGGGTTTGGGTTGTTTTACCTCTGAGCGGCACTTTTTTGCACACCATGGGCTAAATGGCCAGGTCACATGGACCCCGAAGGCTCAGAGAAGGTTGGGGGAGGGGATCCACTGGAACAGCTGTTGGGAGACAGATGGTAGCCTCCCGTCAAGGCCATCCAGCGTGTTCTTTAACGTTGGATTGTTTTACCTCTGAGCGGCACTTTTTTGCACACCATGGGCTAAATGGCCAGGTCACATGGACCCCGAAGGCTCAGAGAAGGTTGGGGGAGGGGACCCACTGGAACAGCTGTTGGGAGACAGCTGATAGCCCCCCGTCAAGGCCATCCAGCATGTTCTTTAACGTGCACAGGGTATGGCTCTCCCGCACACGGGACCACGGCTTAACGTCCCATCCGACGGACGGTTGCCTTTCCAAGCCCATCGGTGTCCCCTACTGACCGTGGGCAGGGCGCGGAATTTTGCGGAGATAAATCTCAACGCTGACCCAGCTGGGACACGAACCCGGGAACTACAGATTACGAGCCTGGCGCGCTACCGACTGAGCCACCCCCGCCCCTATTTGAAATTAAGATGAAAGTATAGAGAAAAGTAAAACTTTGAACAAAGATTATTCACTTAACTGATGACTTAAATTCTGAAATTCAGTTTTGCCATCCAACCCAATTTTGGCAGTTACTATGATCCTTATCGATTACTCTTTTTTTTTTAAAGGATTTGAACTCTCGTTTTTTGAAATGCCGATGCCAAGTATATTTCCTTTTGCAGCTGAAGTTTTTTTTTGAAGACAAATGCTTCTCTAGACATATGTTGAATGGCATGCCAAAAACAGAAAATAACGATAAGAAAGAATTCGAGACGAATCATTCTTTCGATATTTATGGGGCTGCTGCACTAAGAATATTTTATAAATATATATATATTTCAAAAGGTAAAAAACATTCGGGAGCAAATATAAGTAATTTCTCACAGAAGACAGTTTTCAGTTTGCCAAATTCTTTGATAGAATTGCAGCTTGTCATTTTTCAAGATTATATTTTTTTTAATGATTTTTTTTTTATGCTTTACGAGCTATTTTTTTATTGGAAATAGCAAAGTGAAGTGGGAAAAGAGCTGGGAATTTCTGTTTTCTGAATATTCTTTAGAACGGTGTTTAGCTGTCTGAAAAAATACATTTTAAGCAGGTCTTTCAGAAATCAGGAGGGATTTGGGTTGTCGTTTTACTTCTGAGCGGCACTTTTTTGCACACCATGGGCTAAATGGCCAGGTCACATGGACCCCGAAGGCTCAGAGAAGGTTGGGGAGGGACCCACTGGAACAGGCTGTTGGGAGACAGATGGTAGCCTCCCGTCAAGGCCATCCAGCGTGTTCTTTAACGTTGGGTTGTTTTACCTCTGAGCGGCACTTTTTTGCACACCATGGGCTAAATGGCCAGGTCACATGGACCCCGAAGGCTCAGAGAAGGTTGGGGAGGGGACCCACTGGAACAGGCTGTTGGAAGACAGATGGTAGCCTCCCGTCAAGGCCATCCAGCGTGTTCTTTAACGTGCACAGGGTATGGCTCTCCCGTATACGGAGCCACGGCTTAACGTCCCATCCGACGGACGGCGGTCTTACCAAGCCCATCGGTGTCCCCTACTGACCGTGGGCAGGGCGGGGGAAATTTTGCGGAGATAAATCTCAACGCTGGCCCAGCTGGGACTCGAACCTGGGAACTACAGATTACGAGCCTGGCGCGCTACCGACTGAGCCACCCCCGCCCCATTGTTGGTTGTTGTTAGGTTGTTTCACATCTTAGAGGTACTTTTTTGCACACAATGAGCTAAATGGCCAGGTCACAAGGACCCTCGAGAATGTTGGTGGAAGAGGACTCACTTTACAGCTGTTAGGGAATAGAGGGTAATCTGTAGGTGTTAGTGGGCAGCTGCTTTATTGCACACTAAATGACCAGGTCACAAGGACCCCGAGGGTTCCTCGAGACCTCGAGAATGTTGGTGGAAGTTCACTGCCTCGAGACCTCGAGAATGTTGGTGGAAGTTCACTGTTGGTGGAAGTTCACCTCGAGAATGTTGGTGGTACTTTACAGCTGGTATGAAATTGAGGGTAATCTGTAGGTATTAGTGGGCAGCTGCTTTTTTGCACACAATGTCACCAGGTCACAAAGACCCCGAGGGTTCCTCGTGACCCCGAGAATGTTGGTGAAAGGGTAATTAAAAAAGTTATACATGATCAAATAAATAGATATATATCTACTTATTTGTTCATGTTTAATATTAGTGATCTATATAGGTAGTATTAGTGATCTGGCAACCTTCGTGTCACGTGACACGAAGGTTGCCAGATCACTAATTTCTAAAAAAAAACGTTGCCAGATGTTTTTCCTGAATTCTGCAATCAACCATAGTGTTCGGATACTTTTTTGAGCGACTGTAGGTTGTCATATTATTTTGATACTAGATAGTGTGGGCTCACTCACGGAAATATTGAGCGTGTGCAGTTACCGTTCACAACAAACTGGAGCGTGTGCAGTAACTGCACACGCTCCAGTTTGCTGTGAACGGTAACTGGAGCGTGTACAGTTGCTGTACACGCTCCAGATATTTTCCCTGAATTCTGTAATCACGTGACACGAAGGTTGCCAGATCACTCATTTCTAAAAAAAATCGTTGCCAGATATTTTTTCTGAATTCTGTAATCAACCGTAGTGTTCGGATACTTTTTTGAGCGACAGTACCAGCAACATGCCATCGATGCCTGCACGAAACTCGTATGTGAGGAAGTCGCTCTCTTCTCTGCATACCACTCGTTCGAGAGACACAAGCCACTGGCAGACGAAACTCTGAGATATTGAGGTTCTTGGGTTAGTTGTTTTACCTCTGAGAGGCATTTTTCTTTGCACACAATGGGCTAAATAGCCAGGTCACAAGGATCCCAAGGGCTCAGAGAAAATTGAGGAGGTGGTTGATCTCGTGGACACCTGTTAGGAGACAGATCATAGTCTCCGTAATGGCCATCCAGTGTGCTCCTTAGAGCATGGCTCTCAAGTACACGGAGCCTTGGGTTTACATCCATCCGACGGACGGCGACCTATGCTTGGGAACAGCAGTTTGTTTTACAAGAAAACAATGGACGTTCAAAGCTGCAAAACCTCAAATTTTGTGTTTAAAAAAAAAAAGATGTTTGGAGACTGAAGATTAAATGAACATTGAGAAATTCTCAAATACACTGGTTTTCATAAATTAAGTCAAATTCCTATGTTAAGTCAATGGTAAGCTAACGTCAAAGCTCTATAACTTCTAAAATAAGTTTTTTTTTTGTTTTGAAAAATGTGATTGCAGATAAAGATCTCAATCAAATAAATCAATATCACGATTTTCAACAATATTCGTTCAATATTTAATGAGTTATGGACGTTTGAATATTTAGCGATAACAATGCCAGTCACAAAAATTGACTTCAGAACTTAATCGAAACTTAGTAATAAGTATTGTATCAAAGTGTTTAATAAAATAAGTTTGTATTGAGTTGTTGGGTTGTTTTACCTCTAAGCGGCACTTTTTTGCACACCATGGGCTAAATGGCCAGGTCACATGGACCCCGAAGGCTCAGAGAAGGTTGGGGGAGGGGACCCACTGGAACAGCTGTTGGGAGACAGATGGTAGCCTCCCGTCAAGGCCATCTAGCGTGTTCTTTAACGTTCAGTTGTTTTACCTCTGAGCGGCACTTTTTTGCACACCATGGGCTAAATGGCCAGGTCACATGGAACCCGAAGGCTCAGAGAAGGCTGGGGGAGGAGACCCACTGGAACAGCTGTTGGGAGACAGATGGTAGCCTCCCGTCAAGGCCATCTAGCGTGTTCTTTAACGTTCAGTTGTTTTACCTCTGAGCGGCACTTTTTTGCACACCATGGGCTAAATGGCCAGGTCACATGGACCCCGAAGGCTCAGAGAAGGCTGGGGGAGGAGACCCACTGGAACAGCTGTTGGGAGACAGATGGTAGCCTCCCGTCAAGGCCATCCAGCGTGTTCTTTAACGTGCACAAGGTATGGCTCTCCCGCACACGGGGACACGGTTTAACGTCCCATCCGACGGACGGCGGCCTTTCCAAGCCCATCGGTGTCCCCTACTGACCGTGGGCAGGGCGGGAATTTTTCGGAGATAAATCTAAACACTGACCCAGCTGGGACTCGAACCTGGGAACTACAGATTACGAGCCTGGCGCGCAAATAAGTTTGTATTTTAGAACTTTGTGCAAAGAATTCTTTCACTATTCTTCAGTTTTGTATAAGTTTCTTAAGACTGGCATTGCTGTTGTTAAATATTCAAACTTCCATAACTCATTAAATACTGAACGAATATTGTTGAAAGTCGAGATATTGATTTATTTGATTGAGATCTTCATCTGCAATCACATTTTTCAAAACAAAAAAACTTATTTTAGAAGTTTAGAGCTTTGACGTTAGCTTCCCATTGATTTAACATAGGTATTTTCTTTAATTTATGGAAACCATTGTATCTACGACGGTTGAAGAGTCGCGTTGATTCATCTCAGCAGAGAAACAGCTTCCTTCCTCTTCGGAAAAAAGAAGGAAAAAGAGCCGGAATTTGCTCTTTTGTAACTTCTATTCACGGCGGAAATTTTGGGCTTCATTCTGTGCGAGTGTCTACAAGCATTCACACAGCTTCACATGAGGAAAAGAAAAGATTCTTTCAGAAGAGTCGAACAAAGAAGTCTGATCAGAACAGGATCTCTCTCGTTCCTTTCTCTCCTTTGGAGTTAATCTCGTTGGCTACTTGCCACCTTGCTCTTTTGTCATCCACAGAGCCGGGAGCGCCGCTACAAGACTGCAGCTAATGAATTTGTGTGAAAGTTTTGTAAAGTTTAAGAATTAGCGCAGATTAAGGAGGAGACAAACAACCACGGGTGAAATAAATAACGGCATTTCCTTGGGTATTCTTCTCACATCTGACGACTTAACTGAGGATGTTGGGGGAACTGATGGCCTTTTCTGATTGTTATTATTGCTGGTTGTTATTAATCGGGAAGGGAATGCTATTTTTCTTATGAAGCTGAAAATGGAAAGGATTAACTTCAGTTTCTCTAGAGTATTTGTGAAACGAAGCTCATTTCAGTGTGTCGGTTCAAACTTGGACTGGATTCGTGTACTTCAGGGGCACTAATGTGTACTTCAGGGGCACTAATGTGTACTTCAGAGGCACTAATGTGTACTTCAGGGGCACTAATCTGTACCTCAGGGCCACTAATGTGTACTTCAGAGGCAGTAATGTGTACTTCAGGGGCACTAATGTGTACCTCAGGGACAATAATGTGTACTTCAGGGGCACTAATGTGTACTTCAGGGACACTAATGTGTACTTCAGGGGCACTAATGTGTACTTCAGGGGCACTAATGTGTACTTCAGGGGTACTAATGTGTACTTCAGGGGTACTAATGTGCACTTCAGGGGCACTAATGTGTACTTCAGGGCGCACTAATGTGTACCTCATGGGCACTAATGTGTACTTCAGGGGCACTAATGTGTACTTCAGGGGCACTAATGTGCACTTCAGGGGCACTAATGTGTACTTCAGGGTCACTAATGTGTACTTCAGGGGCACCAATGTGTACTTCAGGGGCACCAATGTCTACTTCAGGGGCACTAATGTGTACTTCAGGGGCACTAATGTGTACTTCAGGGGCACTAATGTGTACTTCAGGGGCACTAATGGTACTTCAGGGGCACTAATGCGTACTTCAGGGGCACTAATGCGTACTTCAGGGGCACTAATGCGTACTTCAGGGGCACTAATGCGTACTTCAGGGGCAGTAATGCGTACTTCAGGGGCACTAATGTGTACTTCAGGGACACTAATGTGTACTTCAGGGGCACTAATGTGTACTTCAGGGGCACTAATGTGTACTTCAGGGGCACTAATGTGTACTTCAGGGGCACTAATGTGTACTTCAGGGGCACTAATGTGTACTTCAGGGGCACTAATGTGTACTTCAGGGACACTAATGTGTACTTCAGGGGCACTAATGTGTACTTCAGGGGCACTAATGTGTACTTCAGGGGCACTAATGCGTACTTCAGGGGCACTAATGCGTACTTCAGGGGCAGTAATGCGTACTTCAGGGGCACTAATGTGTACTTCAGGGACACTAATGTGTACTTCAGGGGCACTAATGTGTACTTCAGGGGCACTAATGTGTACTTCAGGGGCACTAATGTGTACTTCAGGGGCACTAATGTGTACTTCAGGGGCACTAATGTGTACTTCAGGGGCACTAATGTGTACTTCAGGGGCACTAATGTGTACTTCAGGGGCACTAATGTGTACTTCAGGGACACTAATGTGTACTTCAGGGGCACTAATGTGTACTTCAGGGGCACTAATGTGTACTTCAGGGGCACTAATGTGTACTTCAGGGGCACCAATGTGTACTTCAGAGGCACCAGTGTGTACTTCAGGGGCACTAATGTGTACTTCAGGGGCGCTAATGTGTACTTCAGGGACACTAATGTGTACTTCAGGAGCACTAATGTGTACTTCAGGGGCACTAATGCGTACTTCGGGGCACTAATGTGTACTTCAGAGGTTCTAATGTGTACTTCAGGGCCAATAATGCGTACTTCAGGGGCACTAATGCGTACTTCAGGGGCACTAATGCGTACTTCAGGGGCACTAATGCGTACTTCAGGGGTACTAATGTGTACTTCAAGGGCACTAATGTGTACTTCAGGGGCACTAATGTGTACTTCAGGGGCACTAATGTGTAATTCAGGGGCACCAATGTGTACTTCAGGGGCACCAATGTGTACTTCAGGGGCACTAATGTGTACTTCAGGGACACTAATGTGTACTTCAGGGGCACTAATGTGTACTTCAGGGACACTGATGTGTACTTCAGGGGCACTGATGTGTACTTCAGGGCACTAATGTGTACTTCAGGGGCACTAATGTGTACTTCAGGGGCACCAATGTGTACTTCAGGGGCTCTAATATGTACTTCAGGGGTACTAATGTGTACTTCAGGGGCACTAATGTGTACTTCAGGGGCACTAATGTGTACTTCAGGGGCACTAATGTGTACCGCAGGGGCACTAATGTGTACTTCGGGGCACTAATGTGTACTTCGGGGCACTAATGTGTACTTCAGAGGTTCTAATGTGTACTTCAGGGGCACTAATGTGTACTTCAGGGGCACTAATGTGTACTTCAGGGGCACTAATGTGTACTTCAGAGGCACTAATGTGTGCTTCAGGGGCACTAATGTGTGCTTCAGGGGCACTAATGTGTACTTCAGGGGCACTAATGTGTACTTCAGGGGCACTAATGTGTACTTCAGGGGCACTAATGTGTGCTTCAGGGGCACTAATGTGTGCTTCAGGGGCACTAATGTGTACTTCAGAGGCACTAATGTGTACTTCAGGGGCACTAATGTGTACCTCAGGGACAATAATGTGTACTTCAGGGGCACTAATGTGTACTTCAGGGGCACTAATGTGTACTTCAGGGGCACTAATGTGTACTTCAGGGGCACTAATGTGTACTTCAGAGGCACTAATGTGTACTTCAGGGGCACTAATGTGTACTTCAGGGGCACTAATGTGTACTTCAGAGGCACTAATGTGTACTTCAGGGGCACTAATGTGTACCTCAGGGACAATAATGTGTACTTCAGGGGCACTAATGTGTACTTCAGGGGCACTAATGTGTACTTCAGGGGCACTAATGTGTACTTCAGGGGCACTAATGTGTACTTCAGGAGCACTAATGTGTACTTCAGGGGTACTAATGTGTACTTTAGGGGCACTAATGTGTACTTCAGGTGTACTAATGTGCACTTCAGGGGCACTAATGTGTACTTCAGGGCGCACTAATGTGTACCTCAGGGGCACTAATGTGTACTTCAGGGGCACTAATGTGTACTTCAGGGGCACTAATGTGTACTTCAGGGGCACTAATGTGTACTTCAGGGGCACCAATGTGTACTTCAGGGGCACCAATGTCTACTTCAGGGGCACCAATGTGTACTTCAGGGGCACTAATGTCTACTTCAGGGGCACTAATGTGTACTTCAGAGGCACTAATGCGTACTTCAGGGGCACTAATGCGTACTTCAGGGGCACTAATGCGTAGTTCAGGGGCACTAATGCGTAGTTCAGGGGCACTAATGCGTACTTCAGGGCAGTAATGCGTACTTAAGGGGCAGTAATGCGTACTTCAGGGGCAGTAATGCGTACTTCAGGGGCAGTAATGCGTACTTCAGGGGCACTAATGTGTACTTCAGGGACACTAATGTGTACTTCAGGGGCACTAATGTGTACTTCAGGGGCACTAATGTGTACTTCAGGGGCACTAATGTGTACTTCAGGGGCACTAATGTGTACTTCAGGGGCACTAATGTGTACTTCAGGGACACTAATGTGTACTTCAGGGGCACTAATGTGTACTTCAGGGGCACTAATGTGTACTTCAGGGGCACCAATGTGTACTTCAGAGGCACCAGTGTGTACTTCAGGGGCACTAATGTGTACTTCAGGGGCGCTAATGTGTACTTCAGGGACACTAATGTGTACTTCAGGAGCACTAATGTGTACTTCAGGGGCACTAATGCGTACTTCAGGGGCACTAATGTGTACTTCAGGGGCACTAATGCGTACTTCAGGGGCACTAATGTGTACTTCGGGGCACTAATGTGTACTTCAGAGGTTCTAATGTGTACTTCAGGGGCAATAATGCGTACTTCAGGGGCACTAATGCGTACTTCAGGGGCACTAATGTGTACTTCAGGGGCACTAATGCGTACTTCAGGGGCACTAATGTGTACTTCAGGGGCACTAATGTGTACTTCAGGGGCACTAATGTGTACTTCAGGGGCACTAATGTGTACTTCAGGGGCACCAATGTGTACTTCAGGGGCACCAATGTGTACTTCAGGGGCACCAATGTGTACTTCAGGGGCACCAATGTGTACTTCAGGGGCACTAATGTGTATTTCAGGGGCACTAATGTGTACTTCAGGGACACTAATGTGTACTTCAGGAGCACTAATGTGTACTTCAGGGGCACTAATGCGTACTTCAGGGGCACTAATGTATACTTCAGGGGCACTAATGTGTACTTCAGGGACACTGATGTGTACTTCAGGGGCACTGATGTGTACTTCAGGGCAGTAATGTGTACTTCAGGGGCACTATGTGTACTTCAGGGGCACCAATGTGTACTTCAGGGGCACCAATGTGTACTTCAGGGGTTCTAATATGTACTTCAGGGGTACTAATGTGTACTTCAGGGGCACTAATGTGTACTTCATGGGCACTAATGTGTACTTCAGGGGCACTAATGTGTACCGCAGGCGCACTAATGTGTACTTCAGGGGCACTAATGTGTACTTCGGGACACTAATGTGTACTTCAGAGGTTCTAATGTGTACTTCAGGGGCAATAATGTGTACTTCACGGGCACTAATGTGTACTTCAGGGGCACTAATGTGTACTTCAGGGGCACTAATGTGTGCTTCAGGGGCACTAATGTGTGCATCAGGGGCACTAATGTGTGCTTCAGGGGCACTAATGTGTACTTCAGAGGCACTAATGTATACTTCAGGGGCACTAATGTGTACTTCAGGGGCACTAATGTGTACTTCAGGGGCACTAATGTGTACTTCAGTGGCACTAATGTGTACTTCAGGGGTACTAATGTGAACTTCAGGGGCACTAATGTGTACTTCAGGGGCACTAATGTGTACCTCACGGGCACTAATGTGTACTTCAGGGGCACTAATGTGTATTTCGGGGCACTAATGTGTACTTCAGGGGCACTAATGTGTACTTCAGGGGCACTAATGTGTACTTCAGGGGCACTAATGTGTACTTCAGGGGCACTAATGTGTACTTCAGGGGCACTAATGTGTACTTCAGGGGTACTAATGTGAACTTCAGGGGCACTAATGTGTACTTCAGGGGCACTAATGTGTACTTCAGGGATACTAATGTGTACTTCAGGGGCACTAATGTGTACTTCAGGGGCACTAATGTGTACTTCAGGGGCACTAATGTGTACTTCAGGGGCACTAATGTGTACTTCAGGGGCACTAATGTGTACTTCAGGGGCACTAATGTGTACTTCAGGGGCACTAATGTGTACTTCAGGGGCACTAATGTGTACTTCAGGGGTACTAATGCGTACTTCAGGGGCACTAATGCGTACTTCAGGGGCACTAATGTGTACTTCAGGGGCACTAATGTGTACTTCAGGGGCACTAATGTGTACTTCAGGGGTACTAACGTGAACTTCAGGGGTACTAATGTGTACTTCAGGGGCACTAATGGGTACTTCAGGGACACTAATGTGTACTTAAGGGGCACTAATGTGTACTTCAGGGGCACTAATGTGTACTTCAGGGGCATTAATGTGTACTTCAGGGGTACTAAATGTTCTGGTCACAAGGATCCCAAAGGCTCAGAGAACGTTAGGGAAGGGGACCCACTGGACAACTGTTAGAAGAAAGATGGTAGCCTCTCATCAAGGTCATCCAGCGTGTTCTTTAATGTGTACAGGGTATGGCACTCCCACACACGGAGACATGGTTTAACGTCCCATCTGATGGACGGCAATCTTTCCAAGTTACATTGGTGTCCACCTACTGACCGAGGGCAGGGCGGAGAGTTTTGCGAAGATAAATTTCAACGCTGATCCAGATGGAGCTCGAATCTGGGAACTGCAAATTACGATCCTGGCGCACTACCGACTGAGCCAACCCTCTCCCGAACTTTAGGGACCTAAAATCCATCAGTAAAAAAAAAAATTAGAAAATTTAAAAACAAGAAATCTATTTCCCTACCGATTAATTTGCATTTAGCCTCTTTATTAGCTCGTTTTCAAACATAAAAAAAAATAAAATTAATAATGGAAGAGCTAATCTTTCCACTTTGTCGTCTGTAGATATTTAATTTTTTTGTTTTATTTTGTAGAGATAAACGAAAAAATGTTTTGGGGTTTGGTGAAAAATTCTCCTTTTGCGAATTTCGTGATAGGAATAACAGCGCCGTCTGGGGTGAATTTTGGAAAATATCAAAATTTTAAACGAATAGAGCAAACGATCTACTTACGGGAGAAATTTCAAAATTTTGATAGTAGAGTACGATGGTCAAGAGCAGGTCGCAGAGCTCGAGAAAAATTCGAAATTTGTCCTCCGATGTGTCCTTCAAGGTCAAACAGAGGTAATGCAGAGGTCAAACCTTGATCAACGAGTGCCGGAAAGGTGGAAATTGGTGTCCGGCGGTGAAGCACCCCCAATCTCAAAAATATTACGAAAGCTTTTGGGTTGGGTTGTTTTACCTCTGAGCGGCACTTTTTTGCACACCATGGGCTAAATGGCCAGGTCACACGGACCCCGAAGGCTCAGAGAAGGTTGGGGGAGGGGACCCACTGGAACAGCTGTTGGGAGACAGATGGTAGCCTCCCGTCAAGGCCATCCAGCATGTTCTTTAAAGTGCACAGGGTATGGCTCTCCCGCACACGGGGCCACGGCTTAACGTCCCATCCGACGGACGGCGGTCTTTCCAAGCCCATCGGTGTCCCCTACTGACCGTGGGCAGGGCGGGGAATTTTGCGGAGATAAATCTCAACGCTGACCCAGCTGGGACTCGAACCTGGGAACTACAGATTACGAGCCTGGCGCGCAACCGACTGAGCCACCCCCGCCCTATATTACGAAAGCAATCTCAAAAATATTACGATAATTTTGTATCTAGAGGGTCCTTTGAGGACAAAGGTCAAATAAGATCTACTAGTGTTAGAGAGCTAAACTTGGTGCTTGGGAGGAATATTCAGAAATTATGCCAAATTCTGGATGCGGATGAATCCTTCGAGATCAGAGGTCAAATTTCAATATACCGGTGCTGGAGGCTAAAAATTGATGAATTCGGTTTCTGTATCTCTGAAGGGCACTTCTTTGCACACAATGGGCTAAACGGCCCGTGACAAGGAATCCGGGGGCTCAGAGATGGTTAGGGGGAGGAGGGGCACTGGACAGCGGTTAGGAGACGGAAGATCATCCGTCTCCTAAATCGTCAAGGTCATCTAGCGTGTTCTTTAACGTGCGCAGGGATGGCTCTCCTGCCTACTGCGCTACTGTTTAACATCCCATCCGATGGACGGCTGTATTTCCAAGCCCATCGGTGTCCCCTGTTGACCGAGGACAGGGAGTTTTGCGGAGATAAATCTCAACGCTGGCTCAGCTGGGACTGGAACCTGTCTTCAGGTTCACGCACGCGGGGGCAAGTAAATAAAAATAAAAATAAATATCTCCTCAAGCAGCTACTTGCCACAGAGGTCTGACAGGAGCCTGTCAGTTTTTATCCCATAGTAGAAGGTCTGAGAAGATGGCAGGACCTCAGCAGAAAACTACACAAACAGCCATACCTTACCCGGGGATCGAACCCAGGTCCCTTAGATCAGTAACCAAGCGCGCTAACCACTCGGCCATGAGACGATTCGGTGTGGCGTTCAAGGTCAAATACCAGCGTGAGAAGATGGCAGGACCTCAGCAGAAAAACGACACAAACAGCCATACCTTACCCGGGGATCGAACCCAGGTCCCTTAGATCAGTAACCAAGCGCGCTAACCACTCGGCTATGGGACGATTCGGTGTGGCGTTCAAGGTCAAATAAGGTCAGAGTGACGGTCAAAAATCAAGAGATGCCAAACGCATAGATTGGTTTCTAGTATATCATCATCATCATCCTCAAGCAGCCATGGGCTACGGAGGTCCAACCAGACCGCGCAGTTTAATTCTCCAAGCATATCTGTCCTGAGCTACATCTGCTGCATCCGGCCACTGTACACCAATTCTAACAAGGTCCTGTTTGACATTGTCTGCCCACCGCATCCTAGGTCTCCCCCTCCTTCTGAGGCCTCCAGGCACACTGTTCATAACCCTATTCGCCAATCTATAATTATCCATACGGGCAACATGGCCAAACCAGCGGAGTCTCTCTCTGCACAATATGCTGCTTAAAGGAGATTGCAGACTTTATTGCCTAACCTCATCATTAGTTACAAAGTTGAACCACCTAATGCCCAAGATACTGCGTAAGCATCTAGAATCAAAAGCATCTAGTTTCCTGTTATCTTGCTTACACAGCGTCCAAGTTTCACTACCATAACTAACCCTAGAAAGAACCAAACTATTATACAGTCTAATTTTAGTCTTTAGGTGTATACGCCTATTTCTCCACAATCTCCATAGCTTCTTAAAAGTCCCGGCAGCAATACCTATTCGTCTGTTAATCTCATGCCGCACATCACCAGTATCAGTTACGCAGCTCCCAAGGTAATTAAACTGTGACACCTGCTCAAGACTGCAACCATTCAGATTAACTGAATCACAACCTGCCTGACCAATTTTCATCACTTTAGTTTTCTCTCTGTTTATAACCAAACCTACTCTACTACCAGTCTCATCAACAGTTCGAATGAAAGAGTTCATCTCATCAACATCATTTGCCAAAAGGGCCAAATCATCAGCATAATCTAAATCAGAAATTTTCGTATCTCCAGTCCATTTAAGGCCAAAAGCTTTCCCTTGAAGTGAATTTCGCATAACATAATCAACAACCAAACTAAAGAGAAAAGGAGACAAAATGCACCCTTGTCGAACAGCAGAAGTAATGCTAAACCAATTGCTACAAGACTTACCAACTCTCACACATGACTCAGTGTTATTATAGAGAGCTTTCATTATGTTAACTAACTTGTCTGGTATACCATATGATCTCACAATCAACCACAAATTATGACGATCAACAGAGTCGAAAGCCTTTTTGAAATCAACAAAACTAGCAACCAAAGGTTTCTGAAACTCTAAACATTTCTCAAGAATCTGCCTAAGTGAAAATATCTGATCTACACATCCCCTACCATTTCTGAATCCACATTGCTCATCATGCAATTGGCTGTCAACCAGATTCTTAATTCTATTAAGCACAATCATGGAAAGAACTTTACCTGGAACGGAGAGTAGGCTGATACCCCTATAGTTATCACAAGAACTGCGATCACCTTTTTTGAAAATAGGGATAATAATAGCTCTGGTAAAATCTTTAGGAACCATGCCTTTATCATAAAAGTTATTCAAAATTTCAGTCATCCAAATGGTAACAGAAACATTCCCAGCTCTAAGCATTTCCGTAGTAATTTCATCCACCCCTGGGGATTTATGAAGTTTAAGTTTAGAAATAGCCAAACTAACTTCAGATTGTGTTATAGGGCCAACATTAAAGCCAACAATGCATCTATCATCATTGCAAACAATGGGAGTAGAACTAACCACATAGTTTAGAACATCACTGAAATGCTCAGCCCACCTAACCATGACAGAATCCTCACCTTCTATAACCTTGCCTTGTTTATCCTTCAATCCCTGTATACCTGTTCGTTTTCTACCACACAAAACATTAACTATCTGGTACAGCTCTCTGCTGTTGTGCTGTCTAACTGCTTCCTCAGCTTTGTCAGCAAGGCCATCAAGCCAAAGATTCTTATCAGTAGCTAACTGATCCTTTACACGTTTATTAAGTTCTTTGTAATGCTTTCTATTAGGACTAGTAAGGTACTGATTAAGGACATTCCTGCAGTTCCTTCTTTCTGAAATAAGCTCAAGTGCCTTATCACTTAAATAATTCTGCCTCCTCTGCTCCTTTTTCCCTAAAAGAGTACTGTTAGTTTCCAAAAAAGCCTGTTTAAAATGGCCCCATTCTTCCTCAACTTCAGTATTAAGCAAACCATGACTGTCATAATGACTAAGCAACCTATCATGGTAAGCTTTAGCTATAACTGGGTCTTTCAGAGCTTCAGTATTAAAGGTAAATTTTTTAAACGTAGCACAACACTTTTTAAGTTTAAGTTGCAAGACACTTTTAACAAGGTAATGGTCAGATCCAATTTCAGCTCCCCTATATGCCCTGGTATTTCTAACAGAACTAGCCCATTTGCTGTTAATTAATATATAATCAATCATATTCTTATGCAGCCCATCAGGTGAAACCCATGTGTATTTATGTATGTCGCGGTGTTTGTAATATGTGTTAGTTATTCTGAAACCATTTAGTTTACTTACCTGTAGGAGACGTTGCCCATTGCCATTGCAGCTACCAATACCAAAAGGGCCTATTACTCCTCCCCAAAGGTCAGAGTCGGTACCAACTTTGGCATTGAAGTCACCAAGAACAAGGGTAATATCTCCTTTCTTGACAGAATTCAAAATATCCTGAAGTTGTCTGTAAAACCTATCCTTCTCATCCTCATCAGAATCCTCAGTGGGGGCATAACGTCAGATAACATTCAAGTCTTTAATGCTTGTCTGAAATTTTGCTGTAAGAAACCTTTCATTAATGCACTCATATCCTAGAAGAGCATCACTAGCATGTCTGCTGAGCAGCAGACCCACGCCTTGGTGATGCTTTCCAATCCTCCCTCCCTGTAAAGAGAAATTTAAAGTTATTTTTAAGTATCTCACCTTTACCTGTCCATCTGGTCTCTTGCAAGCCTAGAATATCTAGGTTATAGCGCTGGAATTCCTGCATGAGGACATCAAGAGAATAATCTCTATGTAATGTCCTCACGTTCCACGTTCCTGCAGAAAGAAAATGATTAGTAGGATTTTTAAAGAAATTAGGTTTATTGAGATTGGTAGGGCCAACAATATCAAACAGCCCCCTGATCGCAGGCATGGGGCAAAGACCCGTTCCTCCTCCGCTAAAGGCTGAAGTCACCGATGCTGGTAGGAACTTCAGGCACCACCTTTTCAAGTGGACTTTTTCAAGAACCATATGGCCTGCCTGAGACACATTACTCCAGTTTAGGCTTGACGATGCCCAACTAGCTAAGTAAGGTTCAGGTACCTGCGATGGCCTCTGATCAGAATTATCCACCAGCTGATATAAGGTATCCCATGCCTCTGTTCACTTAGAGCTGGCAACCCAGAAGCAAACAGAAAACACAGCGGCAGACTCTCCCTCAATAGAGGCCCACCAGTGCAGCAAGTCCAGGATCCATAATCAAGCTCAAATCCATAAACAAGTCCAGTCCAGTAGGTATAAATGGTCAGCACCAGGACCCTGTGAAGTTGACCACTCCTCAGCAGGGTTGAAAAAAAAAAAGAAAAAAGTGGCCATAGATGACCAGATCAGTAGGCCATACTGAACTGGCAGCCCTCCCCTTCCGTTCCCTTCCAAAAGAGAATATCTCTTTTGAAAGATACTAACGGCCTGCACCACGAGAAGGCGGGGTCGGACATTAGGTGCTAGACCTGGCCGGTTCTGTGCATCATCACTGGGGATTGGTACACAGCTCTCCTTCCAGTTTACGCCTAGCTACCATATATAAATAAATAAATACCCCTCAAGCAGCTGCTTGCCACAGAGGTCAATAAACTTTGGCATATAAACTGACAGGAGCCTGTCAGTTTATATGCCAAAGTAGAAGGTCTGAGAGGATGGCAGGACCTCAGCACAAAAACGACACACACACACATCCATGCCTTTCCTGGGGCTTGAACCCAGGTCCCTTTAAGCAGTAGCCAAGTGCACTAACCACTCGGCCATATATATGCTTTGCGATTACGTTATTTTTATGGAAAATATACGTATCATTGTACATTTTTATTAGTCCTATAAGGGGGAGGGGGTAAGTTTAATTCAAAAGTTTTGCCAAAGGCTCGATAATACCTACGTACACCAACCACTGGGGGCGGGGGTGTCTCAGTTGGTAGCGCGCCAGGCTCGTAATCTGTAGTTCCCAGGTTCGAGTCCCAGCTGGGTCATCGTTGAGATTTATCTCCGCAAAATTCCCCGCCCTGCCCACGGTCAGTAGGGGACACCGATGGGCTTGGAAAGGCCGCCGTCCGTCGGATGGGACGTTAAGCCGTGACTCCATATATTGGAGAGCCATACCCTGTGCACGTTAAAGAACACGCTGGATGGCCTTGACGGGAGGCTACCATCTGTCTCCCAACAGCTGTTCCAGTGGGTCCCCTCCCCCAACCTTCTGTGAGCCTTCGGGGTCCATGTGACCTGGCCATTTAGCCCATGGTGTGCAAAAAAAGTGCAGCTCAGAGGTAAAACAACCCAACAACCAAAATTCAGAAAGCCAAACGGTCAAAGGTGTCCTTTGCATGCAGAAGAACCTGGACAGACGATAGAAGAATGCGAAACAGCTATTTGTGACAACATTTTTTAGATTTGTAAACATAGTTTCAATTGAGGTTTTCAAAACGAAAAATCCTTTAAAATCGCCGATGAAGTGTGAACAAAATTTACTGCTTTCTGACTGGACTTCGATATTGTCATTTTGAAGCTGAATTCCCTAAATATGAAGAACGATATTTTTAATGCCAAAAAAAATTAATTCGCTTCTGATAATCACAAAAATAACTAAAAAAGAAAATAAGAGTGGGGGGGAGTATAGCATTTTATCCTTTTTTTTTTTAGAGATCTTTAAAAAGTTCCGTGAAAAGTACATGGAATATATATGTTTAACAGTTTTTTGCATCCATTATCGTTACTAGCATTCTAAAATGAGGGGGGGCGGGGAACCAACCATGTCTTCTTCATGATTTTGCGTTGCTATAAGAAATGCAACAGGCCCACTCTTTTCATGGCATCACTACTTTTGTCTATTCTTGAACATGCATCTCTTCTCTGGTCGGGGCGGGGGTGGCTCAGTCGGTAGCGCGCCAGGCTCGTAATCTGTAGTTCCCAGGTTCGAGTCCCTGCTGGGTCAGCGTTGAGATTTACCTCCGCAAAATTCCCCGCCCTACCCACGGTCAGTAGGGGACACCGATGGTCTTGGAAAGGCCGCCGTCCGTCGGATGGGACGTTAAGCCGTGGCCCCGTGTGCGGGAGAGCCATACCCTGTGCACGTTAAAGAACACGCTGGATGGCCTTGACGGTAGGCTACCATCTGTCTTCCAACAGCTGTTCCAGTGGGTCCCCTCCCCCAACCTTCTCTGAGCCTTCGGGGTCCATGTGACCTGGCCATTCAGCCCATGGTGTGCAAAAAAGTGCCGCTCAGAGGTAAAACAACCCAACCCTCTCTGCTTCCCACATTGAGCTCTGACATCAGTCTTGTTGAACGTCCACTCAGCTAGTTTAGTAAGAGATTGACTTTCCAAATAAAGCTACGAGGAAACGACTGAAAGTTTTCAATATTCACACCTTGGAATGGAGAAGGTTTGTTCACGATCTTTTATAAAATCATTAAAAACCTTCTCTTTTCAAACCCGGTAGAGCCATTAATTCATGCCTTGGACTGCAACAGAAGAAAGAGACATCCTCGGTGTATACATATTCCTCATTCTAGAACAAACTGTAAATATCATTCCTCATAGTGGAACAAACTGTAAATATCATTACTTCATAAGCAGAGTTGGTTGTGTTTGGAACTCTCTACCTCCTGATGTTCTGTTGTCCCCAACTTTGCGTATTTGCAAAGATCGCCTAAATACAGTCGACTTGGCCAAGTTTCTAAAATGTTTTAAGTTTTAACCTTCTTTATGTATGTAATTATATGTTCTCAGAGTGTTAACCATAGTGTAAACCGCAACAAGTGTTAATCACTTTGTAAACATTTCTCGGTTTTTGATGTATTGAGCGGTGTTGGCGTATATTTTTGTACCTTCCTCTGAAAAAAAAAAAAAAAAATGGAAGCCCTTTATCCCCCACCCCACAAACATCTTGCCCTGACTCGAGATAAGAGTATGCTAGCTACATCCCGCTAAAATTTTGCGCGAAACTTACGTACACTTTCCACTAATCACTTTTCCCGCCGGAAGTTTGACACGATACGTAATTCTTCATTCATAACTTCCAAAACATAGCCAAGGAGGAACTTGGATATTTAGTGCATTTTGTGTACAGAAGTACCATTCAGAGCTGAAGCACTCAACCTCTATCGATCCCTGGAAACATCACTGGTCAAAAATACTCTGATTTGACTTGCACTTCTATCCTATTGATTAAAATATGTGCTAAACTTACGAACCTTTTTTATCTCTAAAGATCAGATTTTAGTTGCTTATAAACTTGTGAGAAAACTTGAAGACGTGATGTTAGTTCGGGGGGTGGGGGGCTTCACTGATTCCCCTTCTCTTCGCCTCCCTCTGAAGCTGATGATCGTTTCTGTACTAAGTTCCTAACAAATGTGTGTTTCTCGTCCAGAAATCCTTCGAAGAGCAGAACGCCGTAAGTCAGAAAAGCATTTCATCACTTCAGATTTATGGGTTGTAAAATTTTTTTTCTCTTTTTTTTTTGACAAAAGCCAGCTCCACTTCCTTTTCTATTGTTATTTTATCACGAGTTACCGAAAAAAAAAATCCCTTGAACGCAGAAGCGATTTAAAGCCACCTGATCGAAAAATTTGGGTGGGCAAAGTTTGGACACGCCGACCGACAGATTGATTCGCTTACTTTCCAGCACCTGCGTGTATATTGGCACGTTTCCAGAGAAGTCTCCCCCCCCCCCCCCGAACACACTTTTTTTTTCAAACATCTGAAAGGCAAACAGTAGTTTCAGAACACCTGAAAACATTGAACATTCATTCACTACCCTTGCATTTTTTACGACCGATCGAAATTGGATCATCAGTCTTTTCTCTGTCCTGTGTCGCATCATTCGTTACTGTCTCTGGAGCTCTTTCTTTTTCAAGTGCGTCTCGGTTTCTCGAGAAGTTGAAGGAATGGTCGCCGATGGCATGAACGGACCCACACTTTGTGCAATAGCTGAGGAACGTTGCCGCACAGGACCGTCAGCTTCTGAAATAGATGGTTCCGCATCCGCAATGGCGTCTATCGATCGAGTTATCGGTTAAAGTACTTCATAAACCGAGTTCCTCGGTAATTACTGCGAGCCAAAATGAGTGGTTAGTACGTAAGATTTATAATGGTTATTATGCATAGTCGAGATCGACTGGAGGAAGAGGATGGAGGTGAGAGATTGAGGAAATAAGGGATGAGTTCATTATCTTGACGGAAGAGCAGAGAAATGATGAAGATTAAAAAGTGGATAAATAAGCATCGATGATTATGAACCCTTTTTTTTTATTGGGGGAGAGGATTGGATTGTTTGGATTGTTTTACCTCTGAGCGGCACTTTTTTGCACACCGTGGGCTAAATGGCCAGGTCACAAGAACCCCGAAGGCTCAGAGAAGGTTGGAGGAGGGGACCCACTGGAACGGCTGTTGGGAGACAGATGGTAGCCTCCCGTCAAGGCCATCCAGTGTGTTCTTTAACGTGCACAGGGTATGACTCTCCCGCACAAGGGTCTACAGCTTGACGTCCCATCCGACGGACGGCGGCCTTTACCAAGCCCATCTGTGTCACCTACTGACCGTGGGCAGGGCGTGGAATTTTGCGGAGATAAATCTCAACGCTGACCCAGCTGGGACTCGAACCTGGGAACTACAGATTACGAGCCTGGCGCGCTACCGACTGAGCCACCCCCGCCCCAAAGAAAGTTTGTTTGTGTGTCTGTACGCATGAGCACTTAGCCGCCAGAAGAGCTAGAAACTCTAGAGTGGCAAAATATGGTATTTTCTTAGTAAACAGTCAAGGAGATTAGCTCCGAAAATGACATTTAACTTTATATAAAATGCTGAATTTAAGATATAGAAAGTCCAATAAATTGCTTTTTTTTCTATTCATACAGGAAAATTAAAGTAGGAAATTCTACGATTTGCTTGTAACTGTAAGTGACATTGTTTAAAATTCAAATTCAGTTCCAATAGGTATTATTTATAATTATTTTACGTAAAAAAATCCCACTAAGCCGAAGCTTATCAGCGGAAATGTACATAGATGGTTTTAACAGATATGATCTAGATTACATCAATATCATTACATAAAATGAAGGAGAAAAAAATATAAATGAAAAAGAAAAACCAATAAAATAATAAATGATTCCGAATAAAACCATCACTTTTTCATCAACCACTAAAATAACACTTGGGCAACAAATTTTCATGAAAGTCATGCCTCTGAAATAAAAGTAGCCATTTCTTAAAGATTTCAAGGAATATGAAAATAGATGATTTTCAAGGAATATGAAAATCGGCTACGATTTCTGAGAAATTCGCAATAGTTTCTTATATAATAGAGTAATACGTACATATGATATGTATCGGCAAAACTCCGCTTCTACTTCCGACGTCGCTTTGGTCGTCGCTTGTACAGCTGTTCAGGATCATCTCTGGCGAGCGTCCAACAGTAGTCAGCCAACATTGAAGCGGACCAGTTTCCCCTGGTATCGTTTCTCCATCGTTGCAATGTCCTAGTGAAAACGTTCACCGTGCTCATCACTAACCTGCCGCAGTTGTCGGGGAAGAAATCTAAGTGGAAATGGAGAAAGAGGATCTTTAAGGACATATTGCAGCCAAGTTTGTGATACAGAAACAACATGTCCTTAACCAGTTTCTTGTAGTTGCCTGCCCTGATATTCTCAAGAAATTTAGTTGACACCAGATGAAATGCATCCCATGCCTTTTTCTCGTCACCATGAAGCAGGTTGTCGAACATCTGATCTGGTCTTTGAACAGCTCGCGGATCTGAGGTCCCACAAAAATTCTCTCTTTAATTTTCGCTTCGCAGAGTCGAGGGAATTTGTCAGCCAAGTACTTGAAAGCTGATGCAGTCCGGTCCATAGCTTTTGCGAAGTTTTTCATCATACCGAGTTTGATGTGTAGAGACGGTAGTAGGATTTTGTGCGTTTCTGCCAGTGCTGGGTGCTCCACATTCTTTTCTCTGACCTTCAGAGATTTCCTCTGAAGCCAGTTTCTCTTCACGAAGTGCAAAGTCTTTGCTCGGCTGTCCCATTCACATAAGAAACAGGAGTTCTTCGTATATTCCAGCTGCAGACCCATCAACAGAGCCATTACCTTCAAGTCACAACAAAAACTAAGAGAATAAGGAAAGAATGGATTACAGATGACATTATTTTAGCAATTAAAAATAGAGATAAATTATGGAAAAAGACATAAAGATAATGTAAATGATAAACAAAATTATGACTTATATAAAATGGAAAGAAATAGGGTAAACATCATTATAAGGAGCCAAAAACGCATATTTTATTCAAATAAATTAGCAATTAATAAAGGTAATAATACTAGAATGTGGGAATTAATTAATGATAAAAAAAAAGGATTCAATCGACGAAAATGTCGAAAGACACTTGATTAGAGATAACACTCCAAAAGAAATTCTAAATAGTTTTGTTAAGTTTTTTGTAACAACTATTAGTGAGATGCAAACAGAATTTGCGACGATGAATACCAGGTGAGATAAGGTTTACGAATTATGTTACATAAATAAGAATTCTTTGAATTTTCCACTAGCTAGTAACTTCGATGTTGCCAATATTAGAGATCACTTAAAATATAACAAATCTCCTGGATTTGACAATATGAAACCAAAATACATAAAGGAAAGTAAATGCAAAATTGTTCATGTAATAACAATTCTTATAAATAAAATATTTGAAAACTCGCAAATCCCAATAGCTATGAAAATTGGAATTATTCGTCCGGTATGTAAAAGTGGATCAAAAAAGGGTTTTAATAATTATAGACCAATCACTCTATTAACAATTTTTGATAAGATAGTGGAAAAATAGGTTGGAGATCGCCTGAAAAAGTTTTGAATAAAATAAATTTTCTGTCAAATCAGCAATTTGGGTTCCGTAAAGGTATGGGAACGCAAGATCTTATAAATAATATAAATATTAATTTAAATATAGGAAAGAAATGCGTTGCGGTATTTATGGACTTAAATAAAGCATTTGATTCAGTTGACATTGATATCTTGCTACAGAAATTATATTTACTTGGTATTAGAGGGAATATTTTTGAATGGTTTAAAATCTACTTATTACATAGAGAAATGGTTATGAAAATAAATGATAATTTTAGCGATAAATTTCAGATCAATTTTGGAGTTCCACAAGGATCTATTCTCGGCCCTATGCTATTCCAAATATACATAAATGATTTGGCTAATATTAATTTCGATAGTAAATTATTTATGTATGCTGATGATACAATGCTAATCAACTTCCACTCTGATTTAGAATACGCTATTTGCAATCTACAAAATGATTTTAATAAAGCAGTTAAATGGTTTGCTCTAACAAAATGAGTGTAAATGGGGAAAAAACTAAATTTATGTGTATTGGTTTTCAACAACCTACACTTAATAGAAGAATTACTAAGCATCTAGGGGCGGGGGTGGCTCAGTCGGTAGCGCGTCAGGCTCGTAATCTGTAGTTTCCAGGTTCGAGTCCCAGCTGGGTCAGCGTTGAGATTTATCTCCGCAAAATTCCCCGCTTTGCCCACGGTCAGTAGGGGACACCGATGGGCTTGGAAAGGCCGCCGTCCGTCGGATGGGACGTTAAGCCGTGGCCCCGTGTGCGGGAGAGACATACCCTGTGCACGTTAAAGAACACGCTGGATGGCCTTGACGGGGGGGGGGCTACCATCTGTCTCCCAACAGCTGTTCCAGTGGGTCCCCTCCCCCAATCTTCTCTGAGCCTTCGGGGTCCTTGTGACCTGGCCATTTAGCCCATGGTGTGCAAAAAAGTGCCGCTCAGAGGAAAAACAACCCAACGTTAAAGAATACGCTGGATGGCCTTGACGGAAAGCTACCATCTGTCTCCCAAAAGCTGTTCCAGTGGGTCCCCTCCCCCAACATTCTCTGAGCCTTCCGGATCCATGTGAACTGGCCATTTAGCCCATGGTGTGCAAAAAAGTGCCGCTCAGAGGTAAAACAACCCAACCCAAACAACTAAGCATCTAATAAGTCGTATTATAAGCTTATTATACCCTTCAATATTAAATATAGATGATTCCTGTTCAGTTATCGTAGTTTGAACCAAAATGATCAAATCCAACTGGAATTCCAGAAGTTCAATATGAACTAGTAAATTATCCCAATATTTCTTCAGTGATCTAATATTTAAGTACATCAATTTTAATATTTTATCACCGGACCCTTGAAACCAAACATTAACATCAGTTAAGTCATCACAATTCATTTCCTTATTTACCTCATCATTTTTTGGGGGGCGAGGGGGGGAGGGCTCAGTCGGTAGCACGCTAGGCTCGTAATCTGTAGTTTCCAGGTTCGAGTCCCAGTTGGGTTAGCGTTGAGATTTATCTCCGCAAAATTCCCCGCCCTGCCCACGGTCAGTGGGGGACACCGATGGGCTTGGTAAAGCCCGCCGTCAGGTCGGATGGAACGTTAAACCGTGACCCCATGTGCGAGAGAGCAATACCCTGTGCACATTAAAGAACACGCTGGATGGCCTTGACGGGAGGCTACCATCTGTCTCCCAACAGCCGTTCCAGTGGGTCTCCTACCCCAACCTTCTCTGAGCCTTCGGAGTCCTTGTGACCTGGCCATTTAGCCCATGGTGTGCAAAAAAGTGCCGTTCAGAGGTAAAACAACCCGACTTCATCATTTTCAACAATACCTGGCATAAACATTAAAAGAATCAACAGAGAAACTATTTAAATTTAGGACAGACCAAAAAAAAACTATTATCTTTCGTGACACGACAGACGCAAACAACTTCAGACATATCTTCGGCATAGATTTACGGCTGAATGATAGAGTAGCAAAAATAAGGTATCTAAACGAAGGAAGAAATCATAAGAGGCAGTAACAGGAAAATAGAGAAAGGGAAGAAATATTTATCTGAAAATGATTGCATTTTGAAATTGAAAGCGAACAACTGACAACAAAAATTCGTGGGAACTGAACAGTTGGGTTGGAAAGATAAGTAAACTCACGGAAAATAAGACATTAAAGACAAAAAGCAAGACAACTCTCTTATTCAAAGATTGGGTTGTTTTACCTCTGAGCGGCACTTTTTTGCACACCATGGGCTAAATGGCCAGGTCACATGGACCCCGAAGGCTCAGAGAAGGATGGGGGAGGGGACCCACTGGAACAGCTGTTGGGAGACAGATGGTAGCCTCCCGTCAAGGCCATCCAGCGTGTTCTTTAACGTTGGATTGTTTTACCTCTGAGCGGCACTTTTTTGCACACCATGGGCTAAATGGCCAGGTCACATGGAACCCGAAGGCTCAGAGAAGGATGGGGGAGGGGACCCACTGGAACAGCTGTTGGGAGACAGATGGTAGCCTCCCGTCAAGGCCATCCAGCGTGTTCTTTAACGTGCACAGGGTATGGCTGTCCCGCACACGGGCTCACGGCTTAACGTCCCATCCGACGGACGGCGGCCTTTCCAAACCCATCGGTGTCCCCTACTGACCGTGGGCAGGGCGGGGAATTTTGCGGAGATAAATCTCAACGCTGACCCAGCTGGGACTCGAACCTGGGAACTACAGATTACGAGCCTGGCGCGCTACCGACTGAGCCACCCTCTTATTCAAAGATATTATTTACCAATTTTCTAACTTAAAATTGTTTTTTTTTTTCGAACGAAGAAATGATTAGCATAGATTATAATTTTAAAAAATTCCGTCAGCGGTCTGACAGTATAATACGCTATAGTAGGAGATCTGTGAGGATGGCGGAACCTCAGCATAAAAACAATACAAACATCCATGCCTTACCCGGGGCTAGAACCCAGGTCCTTTTGATCAGCAATTCCTTTCTCTCAATTTTCTCTGAGCCTTGGTGTCCGTGTGACTCGTCCATTTAGCCCACTGTGCTTGCAAAGTGCTGCTCTGATGTAAAACAACCCAACTTTAGAAAAGAGACCGTGATTGTTTCGAAGAACAGAAAAAAAAATATTCAGATGCTACTGGAATTTAAAATCAGCATCGCTGAAAGTAAATGGCTTCAATGATAAACTCTGTCCTATTCTAAGATTGTTGGTTAGTTGGCTGTTTTGCCTCTGAGCGGCACTTTTTTGCACACAATGGGCTAAATGGCCAGGTCACAAGGACCCCGAAGGCTCAGAGAAGGTTGGGGGAGGGGACCCACTGGAACAGCTGTTCAGAGACAGATGGTAGCCTCCCGTCAAGGCCATCCAGTGTGTTCTTTAACGTGCACAGGGTATGTCTCTCCCGCACACGGGACCACGGCTTAACGTCCCATCCGACGGACAGCGGCCTTTCCAAGCCCATCGGTGTCCCCTACTGACCGTGGGCAGGGCGGGGAAATTTGCGGAGATAAATCTCAACGCTAACCCAGCTGGGACTCGAACCTGGGAACTGCAGATTACGAGCCTGGCACGCTACCGATTGAGCCACCACAGCCCCTCCGAGGTTCGACTCAAGCCTGCGTCAGCGTTGAGATTTATCTCCGCAAAACACCCTGCCCTCGGTCATTAGGAGACACCAATGGGCTTGGAAAGGCCGCCGTCCGTCGGATGGGACGTTAAGCTGGACTCCGTATATGGGTTGTGTTGTTTTACCTCTGAGCGGCACTTTTTTGCACACCATGGGCTAAATGGCCAGGTCACATGGACCCCGAAGGCTCAGAGAAGGTTGGGGGAGGGGACCCACTGGAACAGCTGTTGGGAGACAGATGGTAGCCTCCCGTCAAGGCCATCCAGCGTGTTCTTTAACGTGCACAGGGTATGGCTCTCCCGCACACGGGGCCACGGCTTAATGTCCCATCCGACGGACGGCGGCCTTTCCAAGCCCATCGGTGTCCCCTACTGACCGTGGGCAGGGCGGGGAATTTTGCGGAGATAAATCTCAACGCTGACCCAGCTGGGACTCGAACCTGGGAACTACAGATTACGAGCCTGGCGCGCTACCGACTGAGCCACCCACGCCCCACACGCTGGATGATCTTGATGGGAGGCTACCATCTGCCTCCCAACAACTGTGCAGTGGGTCGCCTCCTTCAACCTTCTTTGAGCTCTCGGAAATTTAATTTCCCATTTGGATCAGAGTGAGTTTTTTTTTTCTTTCTATTCAATACGTGCTGAAATTCGCAAACCCGTCAGGCTCGTAATCCGCAGTTCCCAGGTTCGAGTCACAACTATTCCTGAGTGATATTTATCTCTGCCAATTTCCACCTTGCCCTCGGACTGGGGGCGGGGGTGGCTCAGTCGGTAGCGCGTCAGGCTCGTAATCTGTAGTTCCTAGGTTCGAGTCCCAGCTGGGTCAGCGTTGAGATTTATCTCCTCAAAAATTTCCCGCCCTACCCACGGTCAGTAGGGGACACCGATGGGCTTGGAAAAACCGCCGTCCGTCGGATGGGACGTTAAGCCGTGACCCATGTGCGGGAGAGCAACACCCTGTGCACGTTAAAGAACACGCTGGATGGCCTTGACGGGAGGCTACCATCTGTCTCCCAACAGCTGTTCCAATGGGTCTCCTCCCCCAACCTTCTCTGAGCCATCGGGGTCCTTGTGACCTGGTCATTTAGCCAATTTTATGCAAAAAAAGTGCCGCTCAGAGATAAAACAATCCAATCCAACCCTCGGACTGAAAAGTACACCTTTGGCCTTGCAAAGTCTTCCGCTAATCGGATGGGATGTGTGCCAAAACCTGTGCACGTTGAAGAACGCGCTTGGAGGACCATGACGGGAGATGCCTCCTAACAGCTGACCAGTGGTCTTCTTCATCCTTCTCTGAGCCCTCGGGATTATTGTGACCTCCCCGTTCAGCCCAGGCCAGTTCAACCCGTGGCCAATTGCCAAAAGAACTTCCGCTCACAAAACAAATAATCAATACGCTGAATCTGGCTCATTTCTTCCAATTTTTTTTTGACTAGATATTTTTTAGGTGCAATCGCTCAAAAAAATATCCGAACACTATGGTTGAATAGAGATTTCAGAAAAAAATATCTGGCAATGTTTTTTTTTTTAGAAATTAGTGATCTGGCAACCTTTGTGTCACGTGACACGGAGGTTGCCAGCTCACTAATTTCTAAAAAAAATAAAATAAAATCGTTGCCAGTTATTTTTTCTGAATTTTGTAATGAAGGTTGCCAAGCTCACTAATTTCTAAAAAAAAATTGTTGCCAGATATTTTTTCTGAATTCTGTAATCAACCATAGTGTTCGGATACTTTTTTGAGCGACTGTAGGTGGTCATATTATTTTGATACTAGATAGTGTGGGCTCACTCACGGAAATATTGAGCGTGTGCAGTTACCGTTCACAGCAAATTGGAGCGTGTGCAGTAACTGCACACGCTCCAGTTTGCTGTGAACGGTAACTGGAGCGTGTACAGTTGCTGTACACGCTCCAGATGTTTTCCCTGAATTCTGTAATCACGTGACGCGAAGGTTGCCAGATCACTCATTTCTAAAAAAAATCGTTGCCAGATATTTTTTCTGAATTCTGTAATCAACCATAGTGTTCGGATATTTTTTCGAGCGACTGTACACAACGCAACGAGTTTGCCAATTCATAATGCTCATTAAAAATGTATATCTTTGTTTTTTAATCAAGATATATGCTTGACTGCTTCAAAACATGTCTTTAAATTCATTACTCATCAGAAATATGTTTCCGTTTTCAAATAGAGAATTTTTTCTGCAGCTCTTTAAGAATAGAGTTGTTTCCTCGGTGGATCCTCACTCGTTTCCGTTGGCCTGTTCAGCCCATTGCCTGAAAAGAAAAGTTCACATGAAACAAAACATACTGAAACTCTGCCACAACTTGAACCTTTAGAAGGAAAACAAAACACGAAAACGCTACTAACCCAATTCGGCATGCGAGGGTTGGGTTGTTTTACCTCTGAGCGGCACTTTTTTGCACACCATGGGCTAAATGGCCAGGTCACATGGACACCAAAGGCTCAGAGAAGGTTGGAGGAAGGGACCCACTGGAACAGCTGTTGGGAGACAGATGGTAGCCTCCCGTCAAGGTCATCCAGCGTGTTCTTTAACGTTGGATTGTTTTATCTCTGAGCGGCACTTTTTTGCACACCATGGGCTAAATGGCCAGGTCACATGGACACCAAAGGCTCAGAGAAGGTTGGAGGAAGGGACCCACTGGAACAGCTGTTGGGAGACAGATGGTAGCCTCCCGTCAAGGTCATCCAGCGTGTTCTTTAACGTTGGATTGTTTTACCTCTGAGCGGCACTTTTTTGCACACCATGGGCTAAATGGCCAGGTCACAAGGACACCAAAGGCTCAGAGAAGGTTGGAGGAAGGGACCCACTGGAACAGCTGTTGGGAGACAGATGGTAGCCTCCCGTCAAGGTCATCCAGCGTGTTCTTTAACGTTGGATTGTTTTATCTCTGAGTGGCACTTTTTTGCACACCATGGGCTAAATGGCCAGGTCACATGGACACCAAAGGCTCAGAGAAGGTTGGAGGAAGGGACCCACTGGAACAGCTGTTGGGAGACAGATGGTAGCCTCCCGTCAAGGTCATCCAGCGTGTTCTTTAACGTTGGATTGTTTTATCTCTGAGCGGCACTTTTTTGCACACCATGGGCTAAATGGCCAGGTCACATGGACACCAAAGGCTCAGAGAAGGTTGGAGGAAGGGACCCACTGGAACAGCTGTTGGGAGACAGATGGTAGCCTCCCGTCAAGGTCATCCAGCGTGTTCTTTAACGTTGGATTGTTTTACCTCTGAGCGGCACTTTTTTGCACACCATGGGCTAAATGGCCAGGTCACAAGGACCCCGTAGGCTCAGAGAAGGTTGGAGGAACGGACCCACTGGAACAGCTGTTGGGACACAGATGGTAGTCTCCCGTCAAGGTCATCCAGCGTGTTCTTTAACGTTGGATTGTTTCACCTCTGAGCGGCACTTTTTTGCACACCATGGGCTAAATGGCCAGGTCACATGGACCCCAAAGGCTCAGAGAAGGTTGGAGGAAGGGACCCACTATAACAGCTGTTGGGAGACAAATGGTAGCCTCCCATCAAGGCCATCCAGCGTGTTCTTTAACGTGCACAGGGTATGGCTCTCCGGCACACGGGGCCACGGCTTAACGTCCCATCCGACGGACGGCGGTCTTTCCAAGCCCATCGGTGTCCCCTACTGATCGTGGGCAGGGCGGGGAATTTTGCGGAGATAAATCTCAACGCTGACCCAGCTGGGACTCGAACCTGGGAACTACAGATTACGAGCCTGGCGCGCTACCGACTGAGACATCCCCGCCGCATAAGTGTTACTGCCGAAACCCGGGAACGAACCAAACCAAATGAGGTATGCGAGGAATTTGTGTCATTGTGAAATACGAGTACTTATAAAACAATGGAAGTTTCGAAATGGAATTCCAAAAAATATTACCGTTTTATTTTGCGAGTCTTCAATGGCATTCCCCCTGTGACTATAGCGGCATTTTAAGAAGTTCAAAAGTACTTTTAAGACACTTTATCTGGACGATAAAGAGTTTCAAACGACCGTCTTTTAGGTCATACTTTGCATACGTCTTTAACTGTCACCCTTCTTCTTAGAAAGAGAGAGTTGGGATGTATTATTCCGCAAAAACCAAAAATGTACAAGGCATGCGCCAGATGGGAACTCCACTAAGTGATTTCGACGATCTGTATTCTGGTAGAGAATAAGAAGGTGGGATGCTTCAGGTCGCTTTTTTTTTTCGTCGTTTGATTAACGTCAGAGAGGCATCCTCTGCATTGCGCGTTTTTCAGGATTCAACCAAAGTACATTTGTCTCAGTGTCTTATTTTTGTCCGGTCTAGAAAACTAGACAAAACACGAAACTGAGAAAAAAGGCTATTTCCTGGGTTGTTTTACCTCTGAGCGGCACTTTTTTGCACATCATGGGCTAAATGGCCAGGTCACATGGACCCCGAAGGCTCAGAGAAGGTTGGGGGAGGGGACCCACTGGAACAGCTGTTGGGAGACAGATGGTAGCCTCCCGTCAAGGCATCCAGCGTGTAACGTGCACAGGGTATTGCTCTCCCGCACAAGGAGCCACGGCTTAACGTCCCCATCCGACGGACGGCGGCATTTCCAAGCCCATCGGTGTCCCCTTATAGACCGTGGACAGGGCAGGGAATTTTGCGGAGATAAATCTCAACGCTGACCCAGCTGGGATTCGAACCTGGGAACTACAGATTACGAGCCTGGCGCGCTACCGACTGAGCCACCCCCGCCCCAGGCGATTTCCTGTATGATTGTGTCTAGTTGGATTGAAATGGAAAACTCTGAGAGATAATTTTTTTAAAAAAATGGATAAGATGGTCAAGTCATGAGGTCTCCAAAGCATCACAGAAGGTTGGGAAAGGGAATCCACTGGACAGACGTTGTTGACCAGTGAATTCCCTTCCTCAACCTAGCGAGCTAGGTTCGTAATCGGCAGTTGAGTTTTATTACTTAAGAGCAGTACTTTTTTTGCACACAATGGGCTATAGGGCCGCGTCACAAGGTCACTAGAGCTCAGAGAAGGTTGGGGTTGGGTTGTTTTACCTCTGAGCGGCACTTTCTTGCACACCATGGGCTAAATGGCCAGGTCACATGGACCTGAAAGCTCAGAGAAGGTTGGGGGAGGGGACCCACTGGAACAGCTGTTGGGAGATGGAACAGCTGTTGGGAGATGGTAGCCTCCAGTCAAGGCCATCCAGCGTGTTCTTTAACGCGCACAGGGTATGGCTCTCCCGCACACGGGGCCACGGCTTGACGTCCCATCCGACGGACGGTGGCCTTTCCGCCCCCCTACTGACCGTTGACAGGGCGGAGAATTTTGCGGAATTAAATCTCAACGCTGACTCAGCTGGGACTCGAATCTGGCTTCTCAGAGGGTTGGGTTATTTTACTTCTGAGCGGCACTTTGTTGCACACCATGGCCTAAATGGCCATGTCACATGGAACCCGAAGGCTTAGAGAAGGTTGGGGGAGGGGACCCACTGCAACAGCTGTTGGGAGACAGATGGTAGTCTCCGGTCAAGACCATCCAGCGTGTTCTTTAACGTGCACAGGTTATGGGTCTCCCGCAACGGGGACACTGCTTAACGTCACATCCGAAGGACGGCGGCCTTTCCAAGCCCATCGGTGTCCCCTACTGACCGTGGGCAGGGCGGGTAATTTTACGGAGATAAATCTCAACGCTGACCCAGCTGGGACTCGAACCTGGCTTCTCAGAGGTAAAACAACCCAAATTACTCCATTAAAACGATAGGTTTGGAAAACTGAAAAACTATACCCTCCAATAAGTTAAAATAATTTCGTATTCAATTGCATTTCGTAGGATGAAGAATTACTTTCTTCAGGCCCACTCTAAGAAATCGACGCAAAAAATAAGCTGAATTGTTTTTCGCTTTATGCGCAATCTGATAAGTAATGTAATCATACATTCTGAACTATTTTTTAGTGGGAAATATTTATCTAAGTAACTCATTCTGAACTATTTTTTAGTGGGAAATATTTATCTAAGTAACTCATTTTGAACTTTAGTTTTTGCACAATTTTCATCACGATCGTTTCGTTGCCAATGCTCTTTCTATGGATTTAATATTCAAAATAACATTTCCTTGGAAACGCTAGAACAATGATCATTCCCTAGTATTCCGTAGTCGTGTCTTTCTGAAACAAGGTAATATAATAACAGATTCGGATAAAACTTACTTTTCGAGATTGTGGGTGCAGCAGAGGAAGACCATAAAACTCTCCCAAAGTTTTTTAACGGCAAGAAAACCTAATAAACCATGTAATAATAATTTTTAAGAAAAGCGGAGATTCTCAGGGAAATAAACAAGATTAGATAAATAAGATTAAGGAATAGAAATTGCTTTGTATCGTAGTAGTTTAAGAATTAAGTTATTGTATTATCGTGTAAATGTAGTGTGTTGGGTTGTTTTACTTCTGAGCGGCACTTTTTTGCACACCATGGGCTAAATGGCCAGGTCACATGGACCCCGAAGGTTCAGAGAAGTTTAGCGGAGGAGACCCACTGGAACAGCTGTTGGAAGACAGCCTCCCGTCAAGGCCGTTAAGCGTGTTCTTTAACGTTGGATTGTTTTACCTCTGAGCGGCACTTTTTTTGCACATAATGCTAAATGGCCAGGTCACAAGGACCCCGAAGGTTCAGAGAAGGTTGGTGGAGGAGGCCCACTGTAACAGCTGTTGGGAGACAGGTGGTAGCCTCCCGTCAAGGCCATCCAGCGTGTTCTTTAACGTTGGATTGTTTTACCTCTGAGCGGCACTTTTTTTGCACATAATGCTAAATGGCCAAGTCACAAGGACCCCGAAGGCTCAGAGAAGTTTGGGGAAGGGGACACACTGGAACAGCTGTTGGGAGACAGATTTGGGAGACAGATGGTATCCTCCCGTCAAGGCCATCCAGCATGTTCTTTAACGTGCACAGGGTATGGCTCTCCCGCACACGGAGCCACAGATTAAAGTCCCATCCGATGGACGGTGGCCTTTCCAAGCCCATCGGTGTCCTCTACTGACCGTGGGCAGGGCGGGGAAAGGTAGTGTGTGCGAAACTTAACAAATTGTGAACTCTTCCGTATGTAAGTTACAAAAAATGAAACCACTAGGCTTAGAATTAGAATTCTGTTATTCATTAACAAAGAAAAAGCATCTCGTGAAGAGTATTTATCCTTTTCAGATGTTTATTGTTGATTGTTTCTGTAAGAAAATTTAATGTACTTGAATGTAGAAAATGCTTTTTTCGGCATTAGAAACAATAAGCTGTTAGTTTTAAAGTCATGTTTTATCACTATTCGACTTTCATTACTCTCATAATTCTGTGAAATCCCCGGTAAAAAATAAGGCAGTCGCGCGCCATGCTCGTAATCTGCATTTCCCAAGTTCGAGTCCCAGCTGTGCCCTGCAACATGGGTGAATATTTATGCAAATGGTGAATATTTATGCAAATGGTGAATATTTATGAAACATGGACACTCATCCATTGGGTACATAAAAGAAATAAAAGTGCCAGTGAACCCGTTAAATATAAAACTACGAACAACGTGACAAGATTTTTTTTTTCGCTAGTTACACATCTTTCTTTTCTACACAAAGATGAGGGGCGGGGGTGGCTCAGTCGGTAGCGTGCCAGTCTCGTAATCTGTAGTTCCCAGGTTCGAGTCCCAGCTGGGTCAGCGTTGATATTTATCTCCGCAAAATTCCAAGCTCTGCCCACGGTCAATAGGGGACACCGATGGGCTTGGAAAGGCCGCCGTCCGTCGGATGGGACATTAAGCCGTGGCATCGTGTGCGGGAGAGTCATATCCTGTGCACATTAAAGAACACGCTGGATGGCCTTGACGGGAGGCTACCATCTGTCTCCCAACAGCTGTTCCAGTGGGTCCCCTCCCCCAACCTTCTCTGAACCTTCGGGGTCAATGTGACCTGGCCATTTAGCCAATGGTGTGCAAAAAAGTGCCGCTCAGAGGTAAAACAACCCAACCCTACACAAAGATGAACTTCGGAAGAATATTTTGCCTATTTCCTGGAGGACGGATGAAAGGAGGACGGGAAGTGTTTTTAGTGATATTTTAAGTTTCTAGAGAGCGATCGATACATTTACTTTCCCATCTCTTCGATGTCCATCAACGGAATATGCTAGGTCACAAGGAATCCAACAGTTCGGGAGATCTTAGAAAACATAGGTCACACCGATCAAGTGAATATCTGTCTTATCATTTTATGAGAAGAGAATATGATTCAATCAGATTTCTGTATAGGGTTGTTTTACCATTGAGAGGCACTTTTTTTGGCACACAGTGCGCTAAATGGCCAAGTCGCAAAGACCCCTAAGAGCTCCAGAGGTTGCTGGGGGAGGTAAACACACCGGGTAGCTGTTAGGAGGCAGATGGTAGCATTCAGTCAGTCTCTGATAAGACTCTACAGGCTGTTTTTAAGAAGCATATGGTATGGCTGTCCAAACGCACGTCGTCACGGCTTAACGCCCCATCCGATGGATGGCGGTCTTTCCAAGGCCCTCTCACCGAGGACAAGAATGATGTTTAGGGTAGAAAAATCTCAACCCTAACACAGGTGAGACTCGAATCCGGGAACTGTAGATTACAAGACTGATACTCTACCGTTTGGCCCATACCGAGGACATGGCAAAGCTGAGTGGAGATATTTTACAGTTCCCAAAAGACTAAATTTAAACCACAAATCAAAGATGATTGAGCATCTCGACTTCTAGATTTTCAATGATTTATTCCGCATCAGTGAGCATCATTTCCCACTCTCTTTTGTCTTTGGTCCTGTTACAACACTAGCTAGAGAGTTTCGTCGACGTTCGAGATGTCTGAACATCTCAATAGCGTTCATCCCTGCTGTTCCGAGCATCATCATATTGGTGCAATGTACGATAAAAGCGCAGCATATGAAGGTGATTAAATATGACGATGCTAATATCTGTGATGTTTCTTTTCCCCCAGATGACAACGAGACCAGCCTCTGGATGTATGCCATGATCTCCGTAGGATCCGCCTTTGTCGTGTTTGTCATCATCACCGTATATCTCATGTGGTAAGATCGAATTTTGAATCACTTTAGTTTTCTTCATATACTTCTGTTTGGTCTTCTATTAAACAACAGGGAGCGTCTGTTGCGTCTATTGGGGCGGGGGTGGCTCAGTCGGTAGCGCGCCAGGCTCGTAATCTGCAGTTCCCAGGTTCGAGTCCCAGCTGGGTCAGCGTTGAGTTTTATCTCCGCAAAATTCCCCGCCCTGTCCACGGTCAGTAGGGGACACCGATGGGCTTGGAAAGGCCACCGTCCGTCGGATGGGGACGTTAAGCCGTGGCCCCGTCTGCGGGAGAACCATACCCTGTGCACGTTACACGCTGGATGGCCTTGACAGGATGCTACCATCTGTTTCCCAACAGCTGTTCCAGTGGGTCCCCTCCGCCAACCTTCTCTGAGCCTTCTGGGTCCATGTGACCTGAACATTTAGCCCATGGTGTGCAAAAAAGTGCCGCTCAGAGGTAAAACAATACAACCCAACAACAGTTGCGTCTATTAATAGATGACCATATGGCCAATTTGGGGGATATTATTATTTATTCCCTTTCTAAAATGGTAAGGAAGTAGTATCCTTTCTTATTGGGGGGGGGGGGGTCAGTCGGAATCGCGCCAGGCTCGTAATCTGCAGTTCCTAGGTTCGAGTTCCAGCTGGGTCAGCGTTGAGATTTATCTCTGCAAAATTCCCCGCCTTGTCCACGGTCAGTAGAGGACACCGATTGGCTTGGAAAGGCCGCTGTCCGTCGGATGGGACGTTAAGCCATGGCCCCGTGTGCGGGAGAGCAATACCCTGTGCACGTTAAAGAACACGCTGGATGGCCTTGACGGGAGGCTACCATCTGTCTCCCAACAGCTGTTCCAGTGGGTCCCCTCCCCAACCTTCTGTGAGCCTTCTGGGTTCTTGTGACCTGGCCATTTAGCCCATAGTGTGCAAAAAAGTGCCGCTCAGAGGTGAAACAACCCAACCTTTCTTACTGGATTCGTGGGACTAAACAATTAAAATCTTGATGAAGTTGACAAGAGAATTGGCTCAGTGTGAAGGCGTACCAGGCTCGTAATCTGCAGTTCTAGGTTCGAGTGCGGACTGCGCCATAGTTGACATTTATCTCGCCGAAATCCCACCCTGCTCTCGGTCAGAAAGGAGTCAGAGATGGATTATCCATCAGATGGGCCATAATCCCGTGATCCAATACGCAGAAAAGCTGTACACGTTAAAGGGTTGGGTTGTTTTACCTCTGAACGGCACTTTTTGCACACCATGGTTCTAAATGGCCAGGTCACATGGACCCCGAAGGCTCAGAGAAGGTTGGGGGAGAGGACCCACTGTAACAGCTGTAGGGAGACAGATAGTCCCCCAACAGCTGTGACAAGGCCATCCAGCGTGTTCTTTAACGTGCACAGGGTATGGCTCTCCCATACACGGGAAACGGCTTAACGTCCCATCCGACGGACAGCGGCCTTTCCAAGACTATCGGTGTCCCCTACTGACCGTGGGCAGGGCGGGGAATTTTGCGGCGATAAATATGAACGCTGACTCAGCTGGGACTCGAACCTGGGAACTGCAGATTACGAGCCTCGCGCGCTACCGACTGAGCCACCCCGCCCACACACGTTAAAGGACATGTTAGATGCCTTTGACGGGTGGTTTCCATTTTTTTCTCTTGTAAGCTATTCAGTATATCTCTTTCCCCAACTTGCTCTGAGCCTTTGAGATCTTTATGGGCCGGCCATTTATCCCATTGTGTGCAAAACGTGCTGCTCAGAGGGTTGGGTTGTTTTACCTCTGAGCGGCACTTTTTTGCACACAATGGGCTAAATGGCCAGGTCACAAGGACTCCGAAGGCTCAGAGAAGGTTGGGAGAGGAGACCCACTGGAACAGCTGTTGGGAGACAGATGGAAGCCTCCCGTCAAGGCCATCCAGCGTGTTCTTTAACGTTGGGTTGTTTTACCTCTGAGCAGCACTTTTTTGCACACCATGGTCTAAAGAGCCAGGTCACATGGACCCCGAAGGCTCAGAGAAGGTTGGGGAAGGGAACCCACTGGAACAGCTGTTGGGAGGCAGATGTTAGCCTTCCCGTCAAGGCCATCCAGCGTGTTCTTTAACGTTGAGTTGTTTTACTTCTGAGCGGCACTTTTTTGCACACCATGGGCTAAATAGCCAGGTCACATGGACCCCGAAGGCTCAGAGAATGTTGGGGGAGGGGACCCACTGGAACAGTTGTTGGGAGACAGATGGTAGCCTTCCCGTCAAGGTAATCCAGCGTGTTCTTTAACGTTGAGTTGTTTTACCTCTGAGCGGCACTTTTTGCACACCATGGGCTAAATAGCCAGGTCACATGGAACCCGAAGGCTCAGAGAAGGTTGGGGTAGGGGACCCACTGGAACAGCTGTTGGGAGACAGATGGTAGCCTCCCGTCAAGACCATTCAGCGTGTTCTTTAACGTGCACAGGGTATGGCTCTCCCGCACACGGGGCCACGGCTTAACGTCCCATCCGACGGACGGCGGCCTTTCCAAGCCCATCTGTGTCCCCTACTGACCGTGGGCAGGGCGGGGAATTTTGCGGCGATAAATATGAACGCTGACTCAGCTGGGACTCGGACCTGGGAACTACAGATTACGAGCCTGGCGCGCTACCGACTGAGCCACCCCCGCCCCGCAGAGGTAAAGCAACCAACAACTTACTTCTTACTTTCCTCGGTGGTTCTTTCCACGGCGTATTAATACTTCTCTGTAGTTACTCGAGAAATTATTGATTTTGTTTTTAAATATGATTTTATTGAAATGAACAATATTTTGATTTATTTTTACCCCTTTCCTTTCTTCTCAATTTCAAAAATTTCTTTACATAATTGAAAAAGTGAACACTGTTTTCTAAAATCAGCACAGATTGTATAAAAAAAAAATCCATTATTAGAATGAAAACAATTTGCAAAAGATTCGTTTTCACAGATGAAAGCCGATAAAATGCTAAACAGAATTTTTTTTTAAGAAATCTTTTTTTTTGTTAATTATTTTTTTCACCATCAGTACAATAAATTATGCCTGTCAGTAAATGAAACTGAATTCATTCTCTGATAAGATACCCCTCTCAATAAATAATAAATCTCAATAAAAATAAATAAATACCCCCTCAAGCAGCTGCTTGCCACAGAGGTCTGACAGGAGCCTGTCAGTTTATATGCCAGAGTAGAAGGTCTGAGAGGATAGCAGGACCTCAGCAGAAAAACGACACAAACAGCCATGCCTTACCCGGGGCTCGAACCCAGGTCCCTTAGATCAGTAGTCAAGCGCGCTAACCATTCGGCCATGGGACGGCTTACTACAAACAAGTTCGGGATTAATTTTTCAAGCCCACCTGGTGCCCGAAACATTTGGACGATAATTGAGCCTGAGCCGAATTTGGAGAAAAAATTTCTCTGAAGCATCGTAAAATTAATACATAAAGGGCATGTCGCTAAGAATTTTTTATTCTTTATATTACAGCCTATTACAAACTTTAAATCATTTTAAAGCTATTGAAATTAATTCTTAATGCTATTTGAAAAAATATTACAAATACTAGTATAAACTGAAAGTTGTTGGGTAATGTAAATAATAAATATTAGATTTTATTACTTGTTTTGGAATCCTGGTGGTGGTGTGGTGGTGGGGAGGGGTTCAGTTCGAGTGGGAGGGGGCCAGAGCTGAGATTTATCTGTTCAAAACTCTTCCCTCGATCAATAGAGGATGTCGATGATCTTGAAAAGGCTGCCGTCCGTCTTATGGAACTTTAAGTTGTACCTTGTGCACGAATATGCACAGGGTGTCCAACGCTAGAATTTCATTCATACGCGGTACGCTGCAGCACGTCGGCCGCGTTGCCATAGCAACGTACTCTTTACAAGAGACCATCCATGCGCGCATCTGGCAACCCTGCTTGGCGCTGCCCGCTAGCTGAGTGACTCAGGCCGAGTTGTGATCATTTCACTCACCTTAGCAGAGTTGTAATCACGCATTGATCAGTGTTGATCCTCTTCTACTTTTGCATTTGTATTTCTTTTAATTTCAAAAATTCAATTTGACATCTAAGAGGAAGAATGAAGATGATAAAGCAGCAAAAAGACGCAAAGTTTTGTCATTATCTCAGAAAATTGAAATTTTAGATAAGTTGAAAAATGGTACACGTGTTTCATCGCTTGCAAGAGACCTAGCTATAAACGGGTTGGGTTGTTTTACCTCTGAGCGGCACTTTTTTTGCACACCATGGGCTAAATGGCCAGGTCACATGGACCCCGAAGGCTCAGAGAAGGTTGGGGGAGGGGACCCACTGGAACAGCTGTTGGGAGACAGATGATAGCCCCCCGTCAAGGCCATCCAGCGTGTTCTTTATCGTGTACGGGATACAGAAGGTTGGGGTAGGGGACCCACTGGAACAGCTGTTGGGAGACAGATGGTAGCCTCCCGTCAAGGCCATCCAGCGTGTTCTTTAACGTGCACAGGGTATGGCCCTCCCGCACACGGCGCCACGGTTTAACGTCCCATCCGACTGATGGCGGCCTTTCCAAGCCCATCGGTGTCCCCTACTCACCGTGGGCAGGGCGGGGAATTTTGCGGAGATAAATCTCAACGCTGACCCAGCTGGGACTCGAACCTGGGAACTACAGATTATGAGCCTGGCGCGCTACCGACTGAGCCACCCCCGCCAAAGCTATAAACGAATCAAGCACAAGAACAATACGGGAGAATGAAGAAAAGATTCGGTCTACTGTCAAAGCTTCAAGCGATACTTCGACAAAGGTTGCTCAAGTTTCAAGAAGCATTCCGCAATTGGAAAAGATGAGAAAAATATTAATAGCTTGGATTGACAATCAAGTAAACGTAAAAGGCTCAGTTGTGGATGGTGTTGCTATTCGAAACAAAGCTTTAGATTTGTTTTCTTTCGTTTTAAATAAAGATGGCCAATCGTCAGAGAAAATTGACTTTCAAGCAAGCAAAGGTTGGCTTGAGAACTTTAAGCGTCGTTTTAATTTGCACAATGTAAAGCTTCAGGGAGATGCTCGTTCTGCAGATAAAGAAGCAGCAGAGAAATTCAAACCCCAATTTTTAAAATTCATTGATGAGAGGGGTTACGTCCTGCAACAAGTGGGGCGGGGGTGGCTCAGTCGGTAGCGCGCCAGGCTCGTAATCTGTAGTTCCCAGGTTCGAGTCCCAGCTGGATCAGCGTTGAGATTTATCTCCGCAAAATTCCCCGCCCTGCCCACGGTCAGTAGGGGACACCGATGGGCATGGAAAGGCCGCCGTCCGTCGGATGGGACGTTAAGCCGTGGCTCCGTGTGCGGGTGAGCCATACCCTGTGCACGTTAAAGAACACGCTGGATGGCCTTGACGGGAGGCTACCATCTGTCTCCCAACAGCTGTTCCAGTGGGTCCCCTCCCCCAACCTTCTCTGAGCCTTCGGGGTCCATGTGACCTGGCCATTTAGCCCATGGTGTGCAAAAGAGTGCCGCTCAGAGGTAAAACAACCCAACCCGCAACAAATTTTCAATGCGGATGAGACGAGCCTATTTTATAAGCGAATGGGACAACGAACCTACATCACAAAGACACAAAAGGTTGCCCCTGGTTTTAAAGCTTTGAAGGATAGACTCACTTCGTTTTTTTGTGGAAATGCATCAGACGACTTCAAGTGCAAGCCTCTACTCATTTATCGATCTAAAACGCCTCGTGCATTGCAGGGAAAAAATTGTGACCAATTGCCCGTTTGTATGTAAGTGGAATAGAAAAGCTTGGGTTACAAAAGCCCTCTTTAATGACTGGTTTGAAAACTCATTCGTTAAAGTAGTCAAACATTACTTAGAACAGCAAAACCTGACCTTTAAAGTTCTCCTAATTCTCGATAATGCTCCAGGGTTGGGTTGTTTTACCTCTGAGCGGCACTTTTTTGCACGCCATGGGTTAAATGGCCAGGTCACATGGAACCCGAAGGCTCAGAGAAGGTTGGGGGAGGGGACCCACTGGAACAGCTGTTGGGAGACAGATGGTAGCCTCCTGTCAAGGCCATCCAGCGTGTTCTTTAACGTGCACAGGGTATGGCTCTCCCGCACACGGGGCCACGGCTTAACGTCCCATACAACGGACGGCGGCCTTTCCAAGCCCATCGGTATCCTCTACTGACCGTGGGCAGGGCGGGGAATTTTGCGGAGATAAATCTCAACTCTAACCCAGCTGAGACTCGAACCTGGGAACTACAGATTACGAGCCTGGCGCGCTACCGACTGAGCCACCCTCTTATTCAAAGATATTATTTACCAATTTTCTAACTTAAAATTGTTTTTTTTTCGAACGAAGAAATGAGTAGCATAGATTATAATTTAAAAAAATTCCCTCAGCGGTCTGACAGTATAATATGCCATAGTAGGAGATCTGTGAGGATGGCGGGAACTCAGTAGAAAAACAACACAAACATCCATGCCTTACCCGGTCCGAACCCAGGTCCTTTTAACTAGAACCCAGGCAAGAACCCAGGTCCTTTTGATCAGCAGCTCCTTTCTCTCAATTTTCTCTGAGCCTTGGTGTCCGTGTGATTCGTCCATTTAGCCCACTGAGCTGCCAAAGTGCTGCTCTGATGTAAAACAACCCAACTTTAAAAAAGAGACCGTGAAAAAAAATATTCAGATGCTTCCGGAATTTAAAATCAATATCGCTGAAAGTAAATGGCTTCGATGATAAACACTGTCCCATTCTAAGATTGTTGGTTAGTTGGCTGTTTTGCCTCTGAGCGGTACTTTTTTGCACACAATGGGCTAAATGATCAGGTCACAAGGACCCTGAAGACTCAGAGAAGGTTGGGGGAGGGGACCCACTGGAACAGCTGTTGGGAGACAGAACACGCTGGATGGCCGTCAAGGCCATCCAGCGTGTTCTTTAACGTGCACAGGGTATGGCTCTACCGCACACGGCGTCACGGCTTAAGTCCCATCCGACGGACGGCGGCCTTTCCAAGCCCATCGGTGTCCCCTACTGACCGTGGGCAGGGCGGGGAATTTTGCGGAGATAAATCTCAACGCTGACCCAGTAGGGACTCGAACCTGTGAACTACAGATTACGAGCCTGGCGCACTACCGACTGAGCCACCCTCGCCCCAATGCTCCAGGACACGATGCCGAAGCCCTCACAACATTGCATCCAAATGTAGAGGTTTTATTCCTCCCACCTAACACCACCTCCTTAATCCAACCAATGGATGAAGGGATCATAAAAACATTCAAAGCCTATTATGTCAGGCATGTTTACACCTCTGCAAATAAAGCACTAGACAAAGGAAAGCACGACACGCTAATGGTATTTTTTAAGGCAATTCAACATAAGCCACTGCATAGAAATGATTCAATTCGCATGGGAACAAGTGAATTCATCAACATTGAATGCTTGCTGGCATCAGCTCTGGCCAGAAGTTGTCAACAATTTTAAGGATTTCCATCGATTGAAAATGAAGCCAAAGAAATCGTACAAATTGCAAAAGCAATTGGCGGCGAAAGATTTTCAGATATGGAAGAAGGAGAAGTCAAAGAATTAATCGAGAATGACGATCGAGAAAAGACGAATGAAGAATTCGATGATTTTGCAACACCAGCCGACGGTGAAAGCAGCGATCGTGAAGAAGAAGAAAAAGCGCCTTTAACTTACAAGAAGTTAAAAAAGGCACAGGAACTGTCTGATTTTACAATGGAGATTGACCCAAATGAAGTTGGGTTGGGTTGTTTTAACTCTGAGCGGCACTTTTTTGCACACCATGGGCTAAATGGCCAGGTCACATGGACCCCGAAGGCTCAGAGAAGGTTGGGGGAGGGGACCCACTGGAACAGCTGTTGGGAGACGGATGGTAGCCTCCCGTCAAGGCCATCCAGCGTGTTCTTTAACGTTGGGTTGTTTTACTTCTGAACGGCACTTTTTTGCACACCATGGGCTAAATGGCCAGGTCACATGGACCCCGAAGGCTCAGAGAAGGTTGGGGGAGGGGACCCACTGGAACAGCTGTTGGGAGACAGATGGTAGCCTCTCGTCAAGGCCATCCAGCGTGTTCTTTAACGTGCACAGGGTATGGCTCTCCCGGACACGGGGCCACGGCTTAACGTCCCATCCGACGGACGGCGGCCTTTTCAATCCCATCGGTGTCCCCTACTGACCGTGGGCAGGGCGGGGAATTTTGCGGAGATAAATCTCAACGCTGATCCAGCTGGGACTCGAACCTGGAAACTACAGATTACGAGCCTGGCGCGCTACCGACTGAGCCACCCCCGCCCCCAGAAAGAAGAGGACACTTTATGAGAGGCATTGAAAACCTTTGCGCTCCTTACCGCGAAACTTTTAAAGAGTTGAGTCAGTCATTGTCCCAAGCAAAAAGCACCAGCTTCTTAAAAAAATAATTGTATCATGTACCTACTTATTAAGCAGTAATAAAAATCCTTTCAATTAACATTTGTTTCATTTTTATCTTTTAATTACAACAATATTTAGGTTTGTTTAAATTATACATACTTTCTTAATTTGAACTATATATATATTTTTACTATATATACGGCGGGGGTGGCTCAGTCGGTAGCGCGCCAGGCTCGTAATCTGTAGTTCCCAGGTTCGAGTCCCAGCTGGGTCAGCGTTGAGATTTATCTCCGCAAAATTCCCCGCCCTGCCCACGGTCAGTAGGGGACACCGATGGGCTTGGAAAGGCCGCCGTCCGTCGGATGGGCAAAATTCCCCGCTCTGCCCACGGTCAGTAGGGGATACCGATGGACTTGGAAAGGCCGCCGTCCGTCGGATGGGACGTTAAGCCGTGGCCCGTGTGCGGGAGAGACATACCCTTTGCACGTTAAAGAACATGCTGAATGGCCTTGACGGGAGGTTACCATCTGTCTCCCAACAGCTGTTCCAATGGGTCCCCTCTCCCAACCTTCTCTGAGCCTTCGGGGTGCATGCGACCTGGCCATTTTGCCCATGGTGTGCAAAAAAGTGCCGTTCAGAGGTAAAACAACCCAACTTACTATATATACATTTTTTTCCATAGAAAGTTAACTTTGCGGAACGATATTTTGCCGTTGTGCGCAATGTATTAATGACGTAACCCCCGCGTTCTGCAAGGGTTTACTGTATTACCAGAAAAATCAGAAATTTAAATTATCCCGAAGACTGTGCTACTTCGAGTCCGATAATTCTTGATCCCGAACTCATCTCTATTTCCCACATTTGTGTTCTTATCTTCTTCTTCCCTGTTATACGAAGATTACTTTTAACGCTTTCAATTTATTCAGCAAAACTGATAATTTCGCTTTCATCTCACTCTCTCATTTTCTGATTCTTTTTCGATTTCCAGTCATTCCACCATCCGCCAAGTGGCAGAGGACGATCTCAAATATCGAGCAGCTTCTCCTGGACGAAAGGCTTACAGGAACTATTACAGTGAAGCCTGACATCCGGAAGAGTCTCCCACGTTCAGTTTGTCGGCGGTTTCCGGTGCTTCGGCGAGCGGGATTCCATCACTTCGATCAATCCAAAGACACCAGGTGCTGCCAAAGACAACTATGTCCTCCTACGTGGAGGAATCTTTTTAATAAAAAAGAAAAAAAAAAAAGAAATTAGTGATCCTGCGACTGAGGTCGCCTCTGGAGTTTCATCAGAAAGTGTGCAGTGACATCACTGGCTTTTCGCGAATCGTCATCTCCATGAATTTGCTCACATATCTCGTGTTCATCTTTCTGACAGCAAGTGTCAAAATAACTTCTAAGTTGTAGAAGTTATTTTGTTTTATGACCTGAAAGAAGACAAAGGTTTCGACGATCTTGATGTGAACGCTAGTGAACCATTGTCTTACTAAAACATTGTATTTACCAGATATTAAACTAATTTTGTAAAGAAAAGTTTCAGTACAGTTTTGTTTTTGTCTAAACAAAAATTTGACAAGTAATTTGTGTCTCACCCACGAATTTCATTTTTTTTTGTTACTTGGGAGAGACTACAAGAAGTTGAGGTCCTTTTTTTGGTATTAAAAGTATCCATTTAAGTTTTTTTCTTTCAAAAAAATTCTTGAAATAAAAAGTAATTTTTTTTGTTACTGAGACTACAAGAAGTTAAAGTTACTTTTTTGGTATTAAAAGTATCCATTTAAGTTTTTTTTTTCAAAAAAATCTTGAAATAAAAAGTAATTTTTTTTGTTACTGAGACTACAAGAAGTTAAAGTTACTTTTTTGGTATTAAAAGTATCCATTTAATTTTTTTTTTCAAAAAAATCTTGAAATAAAAAGTAATTTTTTTGTTACTGAGACTACAAGAAGTTAAAGTTACTTTTTTTGGTATTAAAAGTATCCATTTAAGTTTTTTTTTTTTTTAAATCTTGAAATAAAAAGTAATTTTTTTTGTTACTGAGACTACAAGAAGTTAAAGTTACTTTTTTGGTATTAAAAGTATCCATTTAAGTTTTTTTTTTTAAATTCTTGAAATAAAAAGTAATTTTTTTTTGTTACTGAGACTACAAGAAGTTAAAGTTACTTTTTTGGTATTAAAAGTATCCATTTAAGTTTTTTTTTTTCAAAAAAAATCTTGAAATAAAAAGTAATTTTTTTTGTTACTGAGACTACAAGAAGTTAAAGTTACTTTTTTGGTATTAAAAGTATCCATTTAATTTTTTGTTCAAAAAAATCTTGAAATAAAAAGTAATTTTTTTTGTTACTGAGACTACAAGAAGTTAAAGTTACTTTTTTGGTATTAAAAGTATCCATTTAAGTTTTTTTTTCAAAAAAATCTTGAAATAAAAAGTAATTTTTTTTGTTACTGAGACTACAAGAAGTTAAAGTTACTTTTTTGGTATTAAAAGTATCCATTTAAGTTTTTTTTTTCAAAAAAATCTTGAAATAAAAAGTAATTTTTTTTGTTACTGAGACTACAAGAAGTTAAAGTTACTTTTTTGGTATTAAAAGTATCCATTTAATTTTTTTTTTTCAAAAAAATCTTGAAATAAAAAGTAATTTTTTTTGTTACTGAGACTACAAGAAGTTAAAGTTATTTTTTTGGTATTAAAAGTATCCATTTAAGTTTTTTTTTTCAAAAAAATCTTGAAATAAAAAGTAATTTTTTTTGTTACTGAGACTACAAGAAGTTAAAGTTACTTTTTTGGTATTAAAAGTATCCATTTAATTTTTTTTTTCAAAAAAATCTTGAAATAAAAAGTAATTTTTTTTGTTACTGAGACTACAAGAAGTTAAAGTTACTTTTTTGGTATTAAAAGTATCCATTTAAATTTTTTTTTCAGAAAAATCTTGAAATAAAAAGTAATTTTTTTTGTTACTGAGACTACAAGAAGTTAAAGTTACTTTTTTGGTATTAAAAGTATCCATTTAATTTTTTTTTTCAAAAAAATCTTGAAATAAAAAGTAATTTTTTTTGTTACTGAGACTACAAGAAGTTAAAGTTACTTTTTTGGTATTAAAAGTATCCATTTAAGTTTTTTTTTCAAAAAAATCTTGAAATAAAAAGTAATTTTTTTTGTTACTGAGACTACAAGAAGTTAAAGTTACTTTTTTGGTATTAAAAGTATCCATTTAAGTTTTTTTTTTTCAAAAAATCTTGAAATAAAAAGTAATTTTTTTTGTTACTGAGACTACAAGAAGTTAAAGTTACTTTTTTGGTATTAAAAGTATCCATTTAATTTTTTTTTTCAAAAAAATCTTGAAATAAAAAGTAATTTTTTTTGTTACTGAGACTACAAGAAGTTAAAGTTTTTTTTTGGTATTAAAAGTATCCATTTAGGTTTCGTTTTTCGAAACAATTCTTGAAATAAAAAGTCCTTATTTCGTAAATTTGTCTCCAGTGTTGATTTCCCTGAATTTATTAATAAAACTGCTAAATTTTCAATCTATGCTGATGATCTGACACTTCGATCTGAAAGGGAATTTTCAAAAGTTGAAAAAAACTAAAAAGATGCAAAATATATATATATTGGTAAATGGCATTTTGAAATTGGCGCTGACAGATCTTAATTTACGCGATTTGCCATACTTAAAGCTATTTATCCCTCATTTAAATATTATTATTGAAGAAAATCTGTTACCTAATACAGAACAGAAAAATGTAATGTACTAACTTTATACTTCAAACTCAAACCTAACTTTGTATTTGTTTGCACTTTGTCGATAACTTTCATTATATAAGGTTCACTTGTGAAAGTTTATTTTAAATAAAAAATGTGACCATCGTCTTTTTACGTAAGTAAATGAAATATATGAATAAATAAATAAATGGAGCAGGAATACATGTACCTGATAGAAAACTAAGAAAAAAATATGGTGGGGGAACAAGACATTGGATTTACAGCCCAATATTTTAGCTTCGTTTTCGAGCTCTTTAAAAAATTCTTGAAAAGTAACTGAAATATGCACAAATTTAAAAATGTTTTTGCCTCCTAAGGCCGTCCCGTGGTCGAGTAACCACTCGACCACGGGACGGCACGCTTGGCTACTGATCTACGGGACCTAGGTTCGAACCCCGGGTAAGGCATGGATGTATGTGTCGTTTTTCTGCTGGGGTCCTGCCATCCTCTCAGACCTACTACTATGGCATATAAACTGGCAGGCTCCTGTCAGACCTCTATGGCAAGCAGCTGCTTGAGGGGGAATTTATTTATATATAGCATTACTAGCATTTTCAGAGGCATGGACCACATGACGCCCCCCTCCCTATATCCGGCCCTGCCTGTATGCATGTGGAGTACATAGAAATACTATGCAATACACTCAAGATGAAGGGGGTGGCTCACTCGGTAGAGCGCCAGGCTCGTAATCCGTAGTTCCCAGGTTCGAGTCCCAGCTGGGTCAGCGTTGAGATTTATCTCTGCAAAACTTCCCGCCCTGCCCACGGTCAGTAGGGTATTCGATGGCCTAGGTAAGGCCGTCGAATGGGACGTTAAGCCGTGACCCCGAGTGCTGGAGAGCCACTGGATGGCCTTGACGGGAGGCTACCATCTGTCTCCCAAAAGCTGTTCCAGTGGGTCCCCTCCCCCAACCTTCTCTGAGCCTTCGGAGTTCATGTAACCTGGCCATTTAGCCCATGGTGTGCAAAAAAGTGCCGCTCAGAGGAAAAACAACCCAACGTTAAAGAATACGCTGGATGGCCTTGACGGAAAGCTACCATCTGTCTCCCAAAAGCTGTTCCAGTGGGTCCCCTCCCCCAACCTTCTCTGAGCCTTCGGAGTTCATGTGACCTGGCCATTTAGCCCATGGTGTGCAAAAAAGTGCCGCTCAGAGGAAAAACAACCCAACGTTAAAGAACACGCTGGATGGCCTTGACGGGAGGCTACCATCTGTTTCCCAAAAGCTGCTCCAGTGGGTCCCCTCCCCCAACCTTCTCTGAGCCTTCGGGGTCCATGTGACCTGGTCATTTAGCCCATGGTGTGCAAAAAAGTGCCCTTGACGGGAGGCTACCATCTGTCTCCCAAAAGCTGTTCCAGTGGGACCCCTCCCCCAACCTTCTCTAAACCTTCGGGGGTCTATGTGACTTGGCCATTTAGCCCATGGTGTGCAAAAAAGTGCCGCTCAGAGGTAAAACAACCCAACGTTAAAGAACACGCTGGATGGCGTTGACGGGAGGCTACCATCTGTTTCCTAAAAGCTGTTCCAGTGGGTCCCCTCCCCCAACCTTCTCTGAACCTTCTGGGTTCATGTGACCTGGCCATTTAGCCCATGGTGTGCAAAAAAGTGCCGCTCAGAGGTAAAACAACCCAACTCAAGATGAGGAGGGAATGGCTTGATCTGTAGCGCGCCAGACTCGTAATGTGCAATTTCCAGGTTGGAGTCCCAGTCCTGGTGGAGGGGACCTGGGTCAGCGTTGAGATTTATCTCTGCAAAACGCCCTGCCCTCGGTCAGTAGGGGTCATCGACGGCTTGGAAAGGCCGGCGTCCGTCGGATGGGACGTTAAGCCATGTCACCGTGTTCGGAGGAGCCATACCCTGTGCATGTTACAGAACACGCTAGATGTCCCTGACGCGAGGATACCATCTGTCTCCTTACGGCTGTCCAGTAGATCTCCTCCACTCTTCTGTGAGCCCTCGAGGTTCTCGTGACCTGGTTATTTAGCCCATTGTGTGCAAAAAAAGTGCCGCTCAGAGGTAAACGACCCAACTCTAATATCTCTATAGGGCAGTGTAATTGTCTTGGCATTTTGTAAATAATGAGACACCTTCTGTTCTTACGGATAATTTTTCAACATAAGCATAATATGAAAAGCACCAACTATATACTTTCATTACGTGACCTTATAACGTTATACTTTCGTAAGTGAAACCACGTTACAACGTTATACTTTCATAAGTGAACCTTATATAATGGCAGTTATCGACAAAGTGCAAACAAATACAAGTTAGGTTTGAGTTTGAAGTATAAAGTTAGTACATTACATTTTTCTGTTCTGTATTAGGTAACAGATTTTCTTCAATAATAATATTTAAATGAGGGATAAATAGCTTTAAGTATGGCAAATCACGTAAATTAAGATCTGTCAGCGCCAATTTTAAAATGCCATTTGCCAATATATATATATTTTGCATCTTTTTAGTTTTTTTCAACTTTTGAAAATTCCCTTTCAGATCGAAGTGTCAGATCATCAGCATAGATTGAAAATTTAGCAGTTTTATTAATAAATTCAGGGAAATCAACACTGGAGACAAATTTACGAAATAAGGACTTTTTGTTTCAAGAATTGTTTGAAACATTATTTTTTTGTATTGGATTGGATTGTTTTACCTCTGAGCGGCACTTTTTTGCACACCATGGACTAAATGGCCAGGTCACAAGGACCCCCGAAGGCTCAGAGAAGGTTGGGGGAGGGGACCCACTGGGACAGATGGTAGCCTCCCGTCAAGGCCATCCAGCGTGTTCTTTAACGTGCACAGGGTATGGCTCTCCCGCACACGGGGCCACGGCTTAACGTCCCATCCGACGGACGGCGGTCTTTAAAAGCCCATCGGTGTCCCCTACTGACCGTGGCAGGGCGGGGAATTTTGCGGAGATAAATCTCAACGCTGACCCAGCTGGGACTCGAACCTGGGAACTACAGATTACGAGCCTGGCGCGCTACCGACTGAGCCACCTCCGCCCCCTCCCCCTTCTAGGAGGTTGTTACAGGAAATGGAGGAGATATCAAATACGATTTCGTGATTTCCCGGTAGGATGAAAGGATGTTTTCGTTACGAACTTTGAGAAAGAGGTTGAGAAATTGCTATCGTACGATTTCTAGGGCGGGTTAGGAATTGGCTCAGCAGAGGGCGTTTCAGACTCATATTATGAGTTGGATTGTTTTTACCTCTGAGCGGCACTTTTTTGCACACCATGGGCTAAATGGCCAGGTCACAAGGACCCCGAAGGCTCAGAGAAGGTTGGGGGAGGGGACCCACTGGAACAGATGTTGGGAGACAGATGGTAGGCTCTCGTCAAGGCCATCCAGCGTGTTCTTTAACGTGCACAGGGTATGGCTCTCCCACACACGGGGCCACGGCTTAACGTCCCATCCGACGGACGGCGGCCTTTCCAAGCCCATCGGTGTCCCCTACTGACCGTGGGCAGGGCGGGGAATTTTGCGGAGATAAATCTCAACGCTGACCCAGCTGGGACTCGAACCTGGGAACTACAGATTACGAGCCTGGCGCGCTACCGACTGGGCCACCCCCGCCCCACTCATATTATGATGTTGCCGGAATGGAGTCATTTTTAAGGTAGGGGAGGGGTTTCGAACCTATCAACATCAAGTTACGAATTACGCGCACTATCGACTAAGACCCAACTTCTCCTCGCTTCCCCGCCCCCCCTTCCGTCTCTGTAACAACTGCGCAGTCTCGTTGTCCCAATTGCTTCCAAAGTGCCACACCTGCTTCTCTATTGAATATTAAGATTTGGAGCACGTGTGGGAAAAGAACGCCCATCTTCCTGTAAAACAAATTGTGCCCTGAAATGGAAAATTCTAAAATCTTCCGTTTACTCTTATTCTGATCTTAAGCTTTGTGCTCGATCCCATTGGCACGTGATTTTCATGAGAGAGAAAGAGGGGGATATTTCTGGAATGGGAAACAAGGATTCTTTTCGTGGGATGTGTCTGTGTGTGTTGTTGTTCGGGGTATGAACGGAGGGGGGGGGGAGCTAGCATTGGAAAGGAACGTGAGTTGTATTCAACTCAGCAAATAACCGTGAAATGATTAATGGGCGACGCTAATGACAGTGCCGCTCTTGTGTTGTTGTTGAGGGAAAATCTCAACGTTGTGATGCATTGTTTTTTTGCTCGGGGGCCAATTATCGAAAAAAAAAAGAGAAAAAAAAAACACGCAGACGAACATGAAAGAAAGAAAATGGCACTAGTGTAGTTTGAATGCAAAAAAAAAATAGATGTTGTCAATGAGCTGGAGTCCTTGTCAAGGGTTGAGTTGTTTTACCTCTGAGCGGCACTTTTTTGCACACCATGGGCTAAATGGCCAGGTCACATGGACCCCGAAGGCTCGGAGAAGGTTGGGGGAGGGGACCCACTGGAACAGCTGTTGGGAGACAGATGGTAGCCTCCCGTCAAGGCCATCCAGCGTGTTCTTTAACGTGCACAGGGTATGGCTCTCCCGCACACGGGGCCACGGCTTAACGTCCCATCCGACGGACGGCGGCCTTTCCAAGCCCATCGGTGTCCCCTACTGACCGTGGTCAGGGCGGGAAAATTTTGCGGAGATAAATCTCAACGCTGACCCAGCTGGGACTCGAACCTGGGAACTACAGATTACGAGCCTGGCGCGCTACCGACTGAGCCACCCCCGCCCAGGAGTCCTTCTCAAAAGACACTTTCCTGTAATCACGATGATAATAAATACATAAATAAATAAATAAATAGACAGTTTTTGTTTTTAAAAAATAACAGCGGAGTTGAATATTCGTCAAGATTCGGTCGACATTCAATCCATATAATGCGCCATTTCGGCATACAATCCATACAGGGCCGATATTGGGGTAAGTGACCTCCACCCTCCCCCTAGATCGGTAAACAAATTACTAATAGAAAAACAAAGTACTGATATGGGTAAGAGAAGAAAAAAAAATATTACAGTTATTTGTTTTCATGCATTTTTCAATAAGTTGTTTGAAGACCTGTAAATCGGGTTGGGTTGGGTTGTTTTACCTCTGAGCGGCACTTTTTTGCACACAATGGGCAAAATGGCCAGGTCACAAGGACCCTGAAGGCTCAGAGAAGGTTGGGGGAGGGGACCCACTGGAACAGCTGTTGGGAGACAGATGGTAACCTCCCTTCAAGACCATTCAGCGTGTTTTTTAACCTGCGCAGTGTATGGTTCTCTCTCTCTCTCTGGAGGCGGTGGTGGCTTAGTCGATAGCGCGCCAGGCTCGTAATCTGTAGTTCCCAGGTTCGAGTCCCAGCTGGGTCCACGTTGAGATTTAACTCCGCAAAACTCCCTGCCCTGCCCACAGTCAGTAGTCAGTAGACTGCCACTGGTCAGTTGGGGACACCGATGGGCTTTGAAAGGCCGCCGTCCGTCGGATGGGACGTTAAGCCATGGTCCCGTGTGTAGGAGAGCCATACCCTGCACACATTAAAAACACACTGGATGGCTTTGACGGGAGGCTACCATCTGTCTCCCAACAGCCCTTTATAAAATGACCCAGCAATTTCTTCGTGTTGTCAGAGACGGTGTAATGTGGGAGCGGGGGAGAATGCGGAGTGAAGTACGGCAAGGTATGGCCGTCCTCACCATATCCTCACTCCCCCACTTAGCAATGCTTTTGCCCTATGGGTGTGGAGAAATTGGTGTATATAAAGAAAATGTGTGTGTGGAGAAATTGTGAAGAAATTGGTTTGTATGGAGAAAATGTTATGCATGGAGAAATTGGTGTGTGGAGAAATTGATGTACATGGAGAAATTGGTGTGTATGGAGAAAATGTGTGTGTGGAGAAATTGGTGTGTATGGAGAAATTGGTGTGTATGGAGAAAATGTGTATGTGGAGAAATTGGTGTATATGGAGAAAATGTGTGTGTGAAGAAATTGTGAAGAAATTTTGTGTTTGGAGAAAATGTGTGTGTGGAGAAATTGGTGTATATAAAGAAAATGTGTGTGTGGAGAAATTGTGAAGAAATTTTGTGTTTGGAGAAAATGTGTGTGTGGAGAAATTGGTGTATATAAAGAAAATGTGTGTGTGGAGAAATTGTGAAGAAATTGGTGTGTATGGAGAAATTTGTGTGTGGAGAAATTGATGTACATGGAGAAATTGGTGTGTATGGAGAAAATGTGTATGTGGAGAAATTGGTGTATATGGAGAAAATGTGTATGTGGAGAAATTGGTGTGTATAGAGAAAATGTGTGTGTGTGCAGACAAAGTTGGGTAAGTAAAGAGGATTCGTTTGACCTTTCCTCAGCTAATTTCGATTCCTTCGAGTCTTTCTGACCTTACCATTTCGCCTATAATAAAAACAAAAGTTGCTGCCAGTGTTAAAACAACTCAAGGGAATATTATTTGTTCCGTCAGCATTGATATCTCTTGTATCCAATAACAAGCCGCGAAAGAATAATTTCAAAAATACACTAACCACAACGTTACAATCATCATTAGCAATGCTTTTACCCTATCACGGTTTATGTCCTCGACATTGCATCACAGAGGAAAGGGGAGGGGGTGGCTCAGTCGGTAGCGCGCCAGGCTCGTAATCTGTACTTCCCAGGTTCGAGTCCCAGCTGGGCCAGCGTTGAGATTTATCTCCGCAAAATTCTCCGCCCTGCCCACGGTCAGTAGGGGACACCGATGGGCTTGGAAAGGCCGCCGTCCGTCGGATGGGACGTTAAGCCGTGGCCCCGTGTGCGGAAGAGCCATACCCTGTGCACGTTAAAGAACAAGTTGGATGGCCTTGAAGGGAAGCTACCATCTGTCTCCCAACAGCTGTTCCAGTGGGTCCCCTCCCCCAACCTTCTCTGAGCCTTCGGGGTCCATGTGACCTGGCCATTTCCGCGGCTGAGTGAAGATTTGAGTGCAAAAAAATGCCAGAGGTAAAACAACCCAACCCACAGAGGAAACACTTATCACTTCCGCGACTATATGTAGAACACGTCAGAGAACATCCCCCAACATCCCCCAATCCTTGCTGAATCGAATAAATGAAGAGGCGATTATTACATAACTGTTCACGTGATCTCAACAGTCTCTGCCGGGTTATCTGCTCCACGAGACCGCGAGAGAGAGAAAGTGGTATCGTTTTCGACATTAATATTTCAGAATCGGTGGAACTGAAAGCAAATATTTATTTCTATCCTCGGCGGAAATTGTCTACGACGAGCCTCGCGAGGTTTGGCGGAGGGAACTGCTTGAAACGGAAATACACCATCTGCCGCCAACTGTCAAGTCAATATTCAAATGAGATGGAAAACGAATCTCTGTCGGATTCTCATCCCGCTGTAGTTGCCTCGCTCATGAGCACTTAGCGCTGAATTTGTTTCGAGAGAGATCTCTTTGTCGGAGTTGAAAAGCTGGAGCTTTTCAAAAAATCGAAAAATCGAGAACTGTCCCAAAGAGATATAAATCTAATATACATTACAAATGTAAGAATAGAACTACACGGTTAGCTCCCTGAAATCCAAGCAATCTGTTTCTTTAGAAGTTCTGAGCATATCTTAAAGCAGGCGTGTCCAATCTTTTGACTTCCCTGAGCCACATTGAGTGAAGATTTGACTTCCCTGGGCCACATTGAGAGAAGATTTGACTTCCCTGAGCCACATTGAGTGAAGATTTGACTTCCCTGGGCCACATTGAGTGAAGATTTGACTTCCCTGGGCCACATTGAGTGAAGATTTGACTTCCCTGGGCCACATTGAGTGAAGATTTGACTTCCCTGGGCCACATTGAGAGAAGATTTGACTTCCCTGGGCCACATTGAGTGAAGATTTGACTTCCCTGGGCCACATTGAGTGAAGATTTGACTTCCCTGGGCCAATTGAGTGAAGATTTGACTTCCCTGATCCACATTGAGTGAAGATTTGACTTCCCTGGGCCACATTGAGTGAAGATTTGACTTCCCTGGGCCACATTGAGAGAAGATTTGACTTCCCTGGGCCACATTGAGTGAAGATTTGACTTCCCTGGGCCACATTGAGTGAAGATTTGACTTCCCTGGGCCACTTGAGTGAAGATTTGACTTCCCTGGACCACATTGAGTGGAGATTTGACTTCCCTGGGCCACATTGAGTGAAGATGAATTGTTTTGGGTCGCACATAAAATATATAATGTAGTTAATGTATATGAATAATAAAACTTTGTTCATTTTCTTATGTTTTTATTATAAATTTAAAAAAAAGGGCAACATAAAATTAATGGGATATCAAAAACTCTTTGAAAATCACATAATCATCTTGAAAGCTTGTGTTGTAAACATGTCAACTTTACGATTTTGTGGGCCGCATTACTAGCTGTCCAGGGCCGTGGGTTGGACACCCTGTCTTAAAGGCACGTGAAAGAGTGCGTAAAAGTGTATCTTTTCGTACTGCTGTGTTGTTTTAAATGGTAGGTTAGGCGGAAAAAAAAATCATATTCTTCATTTTCCAGAAATAAACTGTTTTGATATACAGTGGTTTGAATGGCCAGGTCATAAGATCAGAAAGAAAGTCAATTGAGGTCAGAAGAACCGTATATTCAAAGGGGAAAACATATAGAAAAACGTAATAAATAAAAATCCCTATCCTGGAAACTTACAATAACATTAAAAATGCACACTTTAATGTTCTTGCCACACGGAATCATGAATAATCATCTCGACATATTCTACTCTGGAAATCGTGGATTAGCATTTTACCTTATTCCCCTCAAAAATAGTGAAATAACATTTTATCTCATCTGCACCTGAAAACCGCGAAATAATATTTTACCTCATTTGCACCCGAAAATCGCGAAATAATATTAACCTCATTTGCACCTAAAAGTCGTGAAATAATATTTTACCTCATTTGCATTCGAAAATCGTGAAATAACATTTCACCACATTTGTACCCGAAAATCGTGAAATAGCATTTTATCTTATTCCCCCACGACCAGAAAATTCTGGAACAGCATTCTACTTCAATGAAGCCCTACGCTGGAAATCGTGAAATAGCATTTGTCATATCCTTCATACTTGGAAAACCTGAGAAAGTTTCATGCCTCATTCCGAATTCACTGAAAATCGGGAAACATCATTTCACCTCATATTTATATTATTTCACCTCATATTTATATCATTTCACCTCATATTTCAGCTTATGGAAATCAGGAAGTAGGATTCACCTCACCCATTACCTGCCACGTTTCCACTTTTCATTATGGAGTGAAGTTGTTAATCTACAGCTCCCAAGTTCGAGTCCCATATGCGTTAGCGTTGAGAATTATTTTCGCTAACACCCAACCTACCCTCGGTGAGGAAGAAGACATTGATGGGCTTGGAACGGGTTGGGTTGTTTTACCTCTGAGCGGCACTTTTTTGCACACCATTGGCTAAATGGCCAGGTCACATGGACCCCGAAGGCTCAGAGAAGGTTGGGGGAGGGAACCCACTGGAACAGCTGTTGGGAGACAGATGGTAGCCTCCCATCAAGCATCCAGCGTGTTCTTTAACGTGCACAGGGTATGTCTCTCCCGCACACGGAGCCACGGCTTAACGTCCCATCCGACGGACGGCGGCCTTTCCAAGCCCATCGGTGTCCCCTACTGACCGTGGGCAGGGCGGGGAATTTTTGCGGAGATAAATATCAACGCTGACCCAGCTGGGACTCGAACCTGGGAACTACAGATTACGAGCCTGGCGCGCTACCGACTACCGACTGACTGGCGCCCCAGGCTTGGAACGGCCGCTCTCAGTCGGATGGAACATTAAGCAATATCTCCGTGTACAAGAGGGCTGTACCCTATGGACATTAAAGAACATGCTGGATGGCCTTGATGATAGACTTCCATCAATGTTCTAACAGCTGTACGGAGTATCCCTTTTATTCTAGCCTTCTCTTGTAAACTTTCCATTTAACCCATTGTGTAAAAAGAGTGGACTTGTTTGGGGTTTAATGGCGCAAGGACAACAGAGACCATGTTGTGCCAAACAAGATTTCAATAAAATAAAGAGATAAAAAAAGATGTACACCCTCAAGCAAAGTTAAAAATAAAATGAAAAGAGCACAAAACACTGACACAAAGACGATAAAATCGTATAGTAAAACCAACGTAGTTAAAATTCCGTGTGAAAAAGTTCAACAACAAAAAAAAAATCAACCACTGCTATATAGAACCCAGAGAATAAAAGACATCAAGTCTAAATATCTAAAAGGTAAAAAAAAAAACATTAAAAACGTACAAAATAACCTGTAAAACGTAAAAAGGCAAGTCAGAAAATAAAAATTGTGTGAAAAAAAAAAGTGCTGCTCAGAGGTAAAACAATCCAACCCCGTAAGAGAAATATGAAATTTTTTTTAATCTTACATCGTATACCTAAGTACTCACACAAAAAAGAGGGACCAGGGGGACTCAGTCGGTAACGCGCCAGGCTTGTAATCTGCAGTTCCCAGGTTCGAGCTCCCGCCTGGGCCAGAGTTCAGATTTATCCCCGTCAGTAGTTTGTTCCCAACCTACGGATTCCCACGCACAGTATTTTCCCCCCTATGACGTCACTGGGGGCGTGGTCAGTGACGTCATAGGGGAAAGCACTGTGCGTGGAGGTTCCGTAGGTTCGGAATAAACTACTCCCGTCCTACCCTCTGTCAGTAGGGGATATTGATAGGCTTGGAAAGACCGCCGTCTGTCGGATCGAACGTTGAACCATGGCCAGTGTGCGGGAGAGTCATTCCCTGCGCACGTTAAAGAACACGCTGGATGGCCTTGACGGAGATATATCCTCTCCCCTCAACCTCCTCTTAGTTCTCGGGGTTCTTGTGACCTAGCCATTCAGCAGATTGTGTGGAGAAAGAATGCCGCTTAGAGTTAAACAACATACCTCATGATAAAGCTTTTAATCTAATTCACCCTCTAATATATGCAATGGGGCGGCTCAGTTGGTAGCGCGCCAGGCTCGTAATCTGCAGTTCCCAGGTTCGAGTCCCAGCTGGGTCAGCGTTGAGACTTTTCTGCGCAATACTCCCTGCCCACGGTCACTAGGGGACACCGATGGGCTTGGAAAGACCGCCGTCCATCGGATGGGACATTAAGCCGTGGCTCCCTGGGCGGGAGAGTCATACCCTGTGTACGTTAAAGAACACGCTAGATGGCCTTGACGGGAGGCTACCATATGTCTCCCAACAGCTGTTGCAGTGGGTGCCCTCTCCCAACCTTCTCTGAGCCTTCGGGGTCCATGTGACCTGGCCATTTAGCCCATGGTGTGCAAAAAAAGTGCCGCTCAGAGGTAAAACAACCCAAAACCTCACGTTTCTAGACAAAAAAAATGGGATTTTTAAAACAATGTCACATGGAATTTGATGTGCTGGACAATATTTTGGATTTGTGATTCGTTTCTGCATAAAATCCAAATGCGAACTGAAAGTATATTTAAATAATAGGCTATGCTGCTCTCGAGTCACGTTCTTTTTGATGCCGTCAGACATTAAATTTCTTACGGACAAAAAAACATAAAAGCTTTATTTTTTATCAAAGTAATGCAGCGTAATCTTGCGCAAACACGTTCTTTTATTTTCCCTTACTTCAAAATTTTTATCTTTTGAATTTGTCAATGGATTTGAAAAAAATTCTGTAAAAAGTGTTCCAAATATTTGGAGCGCAAGCAAAAAGCTCCAGGGGATTTTTTTGTAAAATTTAATGACCTTTAACGCCCTCCTGGATATGTTGAACAACTGTTGAAACTTTGGTAAAAAAAATATTTTCTATTTCTCGAGTTATATGCTAAAATGTCTACAGGCTTTCTTTTATAAGTACGAATCAGGATGACCAAACCAAACGGAGCGAATAGTTATTTGGGAAAAAAAAAATTCTTTGGAAAAAACTATTTTTAAAGAGCCATTTGAAAAAAATATTCTTAAAGAGTTATTTAAAAAACATTCTTAAAGATCCAGTTGAAAATATATATATTAAAGAGCCATTTGACAAAAAAACTATTCTTAAAGAGCCATTTGAAAAAAAAAATTAGAGTTATTTTAAAAACATTCTTAAAGATCCATTTGAATATATATATTAAAGAGCCTTTTGACAAAAAAAACTATTCTTAAAGAGCCATTTGAAAAAAAAATAAAAAATAAAAAAAAAACTATTCTTAATGAGCCATTTGAAAAAAAAAACTATTCTTAAAGAACCACTTGAAAAACAAAAACTATTCTTAAAGAGCGATTAAAAATATTCTTAAAGAGGCATTTGAAAAAAAAAACTATTCTTAAAGAACCACTTGAAAAACAAAAACTATTCTTAAAGAGCGATTAAAAATATTCTTAAAGAGGCATTTGAAAAAAAAAACTATTCTTAAAGAGTCATTTGAAAAGAAAACTATTCTTAAAGAGCCATTTGAAAAAAATTATTCTTAAAGAGCCACTTGAAAAAAAAACCTATTCTTAAAGAGCGATTAAAAATATTCTTAAAGAGGCATTTGGGAAAAAAACTATTCTTAAAGAGTCATTTGAAAAAAAAACTATTCCTAAAGAGCCACTTGAAAAAAAAAACTATTCTTAAAGAGCGATTAAAAATATTCTTAAAGAGGCATTTGAAAAAAAAAAACTATTCTTAAAGAGCCATTTGAAAAAAAATATTCTTAAAGAGCCACAAGAAAAATTATCTATTTAAAAAGTAAATTTTGACTAAAACGAAAAATTATATTTTTTAATGAGTAATGTGAATTTGCAAAATCGTTTCGTTATGCAACTAAAAATGTTTGGTGAAAAAAAGGGAAGAAACGAGCCAGATTCAGTTTATCGATGATTTGTTATTTTTATGAGCCGCAAGCTCTTGTGTAAACGAGCCGCACGCAACTCATAAGTCACGGGGTGGCCAGGTCTGCTGCCGATAATCCATATTCTTTTTTCATTATGGGAAAGTAACGCAGTAACTAATAGATCTTTTGCATTTAAAATCAACTCAAGTGTTACGTCAGTATGCATTGTAGGGATTCATCTGATCATCAGGAAATACGGATAATATTTATTGCAGAAAAAAAACTGTTTTCTCACCACCTGTTGAAACGATCGAGTTAAACTCTTGTATTGAACATTCTCGTGCTACTCCTTAGTCTCTTCGGGCGATTCAGTCGGTAGCTTGAGTTTGCAGTTTAAAGGTTCGATTCCTGCCTGGACGAGCATTGAGATTTATCTCCGCAAAAAGCCCTGCCCACGGACAGTACGGGATGCCAATGGGCTTGAAAAGACCGCCATATTTCGGGTTGGGTTGTTGGGTTGTTTTACCTCTGAGCGGCACTTTTTTGCACACCATGGGCTAAATGGCCAGGTCGCAAGGACCCCGAAGACTCAGAGAAGGTTGGGGGAGGAGACCCACTGGAACAGCTGTTGGGAGACAGAGGGTAGCCTCCCGTCAAGGCCATCCAGCGTGTTCTTTAACGTGCACAGGGTATGGCTCTCCCGCACACGGGGCCACGACTTAACGTCCCATCCGACGGACGGTGGCCTTAACCTGGGAACTAGAGATTACGAGCCTGGCGCGCTACCGACTGAGCCACCTCAACCCCGCCATCATTCGGATGGGACGTTAATCTGTGGCACCGTACGCGGGAGATACATACACTGTACACGTTAAAGAACATCCTGGATGGCTTTGATAGGAGGCTACCATCTTACTCCTAACTGCTTTTCAGTAGGCCCTCTCCAGCCTTCTCTGAGCTCTCAGTGTCCTTGTGACCTGGCCATTTAGCCCATTGTGTGCAAAAAACAAAGTGCCGCTCAATGGTAAAAACAACCCACTCTTTAGTCTGTATCAAAAATTCAAGGTCACAGTCTTTCCTTCTTACGTTATGGTGACCGCACACATACACATCACCCACATCACCTATTGTTACGGGGCGGGGGTGGCTCGTAATCTGTAGCGCGCCAGGCTCGTAATCTGTAGTTCCCAGGTTCGAGTCTCAGCTGGGTCAGCGTTGAGATTTATCTCCGCAAAATTCCCCGCCCTTCCCACGGTCAGTAGGAGACACCGATGGGCTTGGAAAGGCCGCCGTCCGTCGGATGGGACGTTAAGCCGTGGCCCCGTGTGCGGGAGAGCCATACCCTGTGCACGTTAAAGAACACGCTGGATGGCCGTGACGGGGGGCTACCATCTGTCTCCCAACAGCCGTTCCAGTGGGTCCCCTCCCCCAACCTTCTCTGAGCCTTCGGGGTTCATGTGACCTGGCCTTTTTTGCCCATGGTGTGCAAAAAAGTGCCGGTCAGAGGTTAAACAACCCAACCCACAACTCACCTTCTGTTATTATAGATTTTCAGTCTGATTCCACAGCTCAGCAGAGCGAATTCGAGAGACGCAAAATGTTGCTGTTCCCCGTCTTCAATTGCGATCAAATCATTGTTCCTACTACTCTTGAGTTTAATATGATATCTGATCTATTGCAGGAAAAGATCTCCCTCCAAGTGTGAAAAATTGCTACTTTTCCAAAGTCTACTGCATCCATAACGTCTTTAAGTTCAATCTCCTCCGCTATTTCTCAGACTTAGGCAACGCTAGCCAATGCTTTTATCTCGAACATGAGATCGATTCGTATGAATCAACTGGGCACATGCGGAACAACCTCATTCTGTTCCCTCATTCATCTCAATCGGGGTCTTACCGCGCCAACATTTACAACAAATGGGTTCGGCTGTTTTATACCCGAGCGGCACTTTTTTTTTTTGCACAGAATGGGCTAAATGGCCAGGTCACAAAGACCCCGAGGACTCAGAGAAGGATGGAGCGAGGGGACCCAGTGGATGACTGTTGGGAGACAAATGGTAGTCTCCTTCAAGGCCATCCAGCGTGTTCTTTAACGTGTACAGAGTATGGCTCTCACACACACGGTGCCCGGCTTTTATGTCTCATCCGATGGACGGCGTCCTTTCCAAGCCCATCGTTGTCCCCTACTGACCATGGGTAGAGCGGAGAGTTTTACGGAGATAAATCTCAACGCTGGCCCAGATGGAACTCGAACCTGGGAACTGCATATCACGAGCACGATCGTGGCGCGCTACCAACTAAGCCACCCTCAGTTTGTGGTCCTACCCCTGACTGTTTATGAGGAGTTTTCGAAGAAAAGACACATTGACAGAGAACAAACTCTCAAAAATACATATAATAGGTTATAATATTTTTTTAATTTATAACCTATTATATGTATTTTTTAATTTATAACATATTATATGTTTATTATTATAATATTTTATTAGAGTTCTTTCATTGAAGAATCCAAAGGAATGTAAACATCGGCGGAAAATGATTCCTGTAATCCGGATTTTGGAATAGTTGATTTAATTTGCAAGAAATATTTTTTCTGTTCGATTGCGTTTTCTATTTTATAATAGTTGATTTTTTTATTTTAGAAATATTTTAGTTTTTTTAATTTTCTGCCCTATTTAATTTGTTAAGTTCTGTCGTATGTTTTATAAATCTGAATATTGGGTCGGAAAAAAACTTATTTTACATACATACAAAGCCGGAACTAGGGGGGCAAAGAGGGCATGCCTCTTTATATTTTTTCTGTTCGATTGCGTTTCTTGTTCCCCTTTATATTTTTTCTGTTCGATTGCGTTTCTTGTTCCCCTTATATTTTTTCTGTTCGATTGCGTTTCTTGTTCCCCTTATATTTTTTTTCTGTTCGATTGCGTTTCTTGTTCCCCTTATATTTTTTCTGTTCGATTGCGTTTCTTGTTCCCCTTATATTTTTTCTGTTCGATTGCGTTTCTTGTTTCCCTTGTATTTTTTCTGTTCGATTGCGTTTCTTGTTCCCCTTATATTTTTCTACTCGATTGCGTTTCTTGTTCCCCTTATATTTTTTTCTGCTCGATTGCGTTTCTTGCTCCCCTTATATTTTTCCTGTTCGATTGCGTTTCTTGTTCCCCTTATATTTTTCTGCTCGATTACGTTTCTTGCTCCCCTTATATTTTTTCTGCTCGATTACGATTCTTGTTCCCTCTATATTTTTTCTGCTCGATTGAGTTTCTTGCTCCCCTTATATTTTTTCTGCTCGATCGCGCTTCTTGATCCCCTTATATTCTTTCTGCTCGATTGCGTTTCTTGTTCCCCTTTATATTCTTTCTGCTCGATTGCGTTTCTTGTTCCCCTTGAATTTTTTCTAGATCGGGACTTGCATACATAGGTTTCACAGCCCTAAATATATAGGTATTAATAACTTAATTAATTTCCTGTTAAAGTTTATTACTCCAGTCACATGTCTCTACGGAAAGAAATTCTTTAGAATCGTGTGGGATCGTCTGCTGGTAAGTGATTTGCCAGGAAAGTTATTTACTTCTTAATACTTCTGATTTCTTTCATCTCAACTCTGCCACGAATAATAAACTTCCTCTTTAGCTGTTCTCAAAGATAAGAGAAGAAATTACAATTACATCACTCTAATGCACGAGTCTTATGGATCTTTTTTTTTTGCGGCTCCCAAACGAATCCAATTAGGAACGTAAACATCGGCGGAAAATGATTCCTGTAATCCGGATTTTGAAGGGCCTTGATTGTCGCTGATTTTCTTTCGCTTAAAGTTTAATTTTCTTTCCAACCTTTGATACTCCCTCGAAGGATTGCTCTCGATTAACATCTTAATAAATTTCTGCTTTTAACGAGATTTTTGAGAAAGATCTCCGCCAAGTCAGTTGGGTTGTTTTACCTCTGAGCGGCACTTTTTTGCACACCATGGACTAAATGGCCAGGTCACAAGGACCCATTACAACCCAGGTCACAAGGGCCAGGTCACAAGACTGTTGGGAACAGTTGTTGAGAGACAGATGGTAGCCTCCCGTCAAGGCCATCCAGTGTGTTCTTTAACGTTGGGTTGTTTTACCTCTGAACGGCACTTTTTTGCACACCATGGACTAAATGGCTAGGTCACAAGGACCCCGAAGGCTCAGAGAAGGTTGGGGGAGGGGACCCATTGGAACAGTTGTTGAGAGACAGATGGTAGCCTCCAGTCAAGGCCATCCAGTGTGTTCTTTAACGTTGGGTTGTTTTACCTCTGAACGGCACTTTTTTGCACACCATGGACTAAATGGCCAGGTCACAAGGACCCCGAAGGCTCAGAGAAGGTTGGGGAAAAGGACCCACTGGAACAGTTGTTGGGAGACAGATGGTAGCCTCCCGTCAAGTCCATCCAGTGTGTTCTTTAGCGTTGGGTTGTTTTACCTCTGAGCGGCACTTTTTTGCACACCATGGACTAAATGGCCAGGTCACAATGACCCAGAAGGCTCAGAGAAGGTTGGGGAGGGGACCCATTGGAACAGTTGTTGAGAGACAGATGGTAGCCTCCCGTCAAGGCCATCCAGTGTGTTCTTTAACGTTGGGTTGTTTTACCTCTGAGCGGCACTTTTTTGCGCACCATGGACTAAATGGCCTGGTCACAAGCACCCCGAAGGCTCAGAGAAGGTTGGGGGAGGGGACCCACTGGAACAGCTGTTGGGAGACAGATGGTAGCCTCCCGTCAAGGCCATCTAGTGTGTTCTTTAACGTGCACAGGGTATGCACACGGGGCCACGGCTTAACGTCCCATCCGACGGACGGCGGCCTTTCCAAGCCCATCGGTGTCCCCTACTGACCGTGTAGAAAGGCGGGGAATTTTGCGAAGATAAATCTCAACGCTGACCCAGCTGGGACTCGAATCTGGGAACTACAGATTACGAGCCTGGCGCGCTACCGACTGAGGCACCCCCTCCCCTAGACCTGAAGTAGCTGGATCTTTAATCTGAAACATTTGGATCTAGACTTTGAAGCATTTGGATCTAGACCCTGAAGCATTGGGATCTAGAAACGGAAGCATTTGGATCTGAACTTGAAGCAGTTCATACTAGAACTTCAAACCGTTGGTGCTCTGCATTGAAACAATTGAGATCGAAATCTGAAGAAACTTGACTATAACCTCAAGTAAATAGGGCTCGAGCCTGAAGTAGTTAAGGGTAGAAAGGAATAATTTTTACTTAAAATAAGGAGTCAAATTTTTATTAAAAAAAGCCCACATCAGTCACTAAATAAATTAAAAAAAAATAAATACCTCCTCAAGCTGCTGCTTGCCGCAGAGGTCTGACAGGAGCTTGTCAGTTTATATGCCATTTTAGAAGGTCTGAGAGGATGGCAGGACCTCAGCAGAAAAACAACACGAATATTACATAAATAAAAAATAAATACCCTCTCAAGCAGCTGCTTGCCACAGAGGTCTGACAGGAGCTTGTCAGTTTATATGCCATTTTAGAAGGTCTGAGAGGATGGCAGGACTCAGCAGAAAAACAACACGAATATTATATAAATAAAAAATAAATACCCTCTCAAGCAGCTGCTTGCCACAGAGGTCTGACAGGAGCTTGTCAGTTTATATGCCATTTTAGAAGGTCTGAGAGGATGGCAGGACCTCAGCAGAAAAACAACACGAATATTACATAAATAAAAAAATAAATACCCCTCAAGCAGCTGCTTGCCACAGAGGTCTGACAGGAGCTTATCAGTTTATATGCCATAGTAAAAGGTCTGAGAGGATGGCAGGACCTCAGCAGAAAAACAACACGAATATTACATAAATAAAAAATAAATACCCCCTCAAGCAGCTGCTTGCCACAGAGGTCTGACAGGAGCTTATCAGTTTATATGCCATAGTAGAAGGTCTGAGAGGATGTCAGGACCTCAGCAGAAAAACAACACAAATATTATATAAATAAAAAATAAATACCCCGTCAAGCTGCTGCTTGCCACAGAGGTCTGACAGGAGCTTGTCAGTTTATATATCATAGTAGAAGGTCTGAGAGGATGGCAGGACCTCAGCAGAAAAACAACACGAATATTATATAAATAAAAAAATAAATACGCACTCAAGCAGCTGCTTGCCACAGAGGTCTGACTGGAGCTCGTCAGTTTATATGCCATAGTAGAAGGTCTGAGAAGATGGCAGGACCTCAGAAGAAAAAACAGCACGGAAATTATATAAATAAAAAAAATACCCCCTCAAGCAGCTGCTTGCCACAGAGGTCTGACAGGAGGTTGTCAGTTTATATGCCACAGTAGAAGGTCTGAGAGGATGGCAGGACCTCAGCAGAAAAACGACACATACATCCATGCCTTATCCGGGGCTCGAACCTAGGTTCCGTAGATCAGTAGCGAAGCGCACTAACCACTCGGCCACGGGACGGATAAGTCAGTCACTAGGGGGTAGAAAAAGTTAACCCTCCCCTGGAGAAATTTTGCCAACTCTGATGTCTCAAACTGCATCATAAGAACACTGGTTGTCGCCAAGACAGGGGGGGGGTCAAGGATGATGCGGTGCAGCCTCCGGACTCTGTCTGGAGTCGGGTTTGGTTGTTTTACCTCTGAGCGGCACTTTTTTGCACACCATGGGCTAAATGGCCAGGTCACATGGACCCCGAAGGCTCAGAGAAGGTTGGGGGAGGGGACCCACTGGAACAGCTGTTGGGAGACAGATGGTAGCCTCCCGTCAAGGCCATCCAGCGTGTTCTTTAACGTGCACAGGGTATGGCTCTCCCGCACACGGGGCCACGGCTTAACGTCCCATCCGACGGACGGCGGCCTTTCCAAGCCCATCGGTGTCCCCTACTGACCGTGGGCAGGGCGGGGAATTTTGCGGAGATAAATCTCAACGCTGACCCAGCTGGGACTCGAACCTGGGAACTACAGATTACGATCCTGGCGCGCTACCGACTGAGGCACCCCCGCCCCCGCATTAAGGCCATCCAGCATGTTCTTTAGTATATGCACAGTAAGTCTCTACTGTATATGGAGCTTTAATTGCTATTAGATGGACGACGGCATTTCCAAGCCGATTGGCATCTTCTTTTCCACCCAGGGAGGAAAAAGGTTAACAAAGGAAAACTGTGGGGGTCTCGAAGCTAGGGTCCAGGTTTTTCGGTTTTCCATTTACCTATAAGCGGTATTTTTGTGCATCCAGGACTCCAAGGCTCACAGTAATTAGGGGAAGGGAACAGTTGGGTTGGGTTGTTTTACCTCTGAGCGGCACTTTTTTGCACACCATGGGCTAAATGGCCAGGTGACATGGACCCCGAAGGCTCAGAGAAGGTTGGGGGAGGGGACCCACTGGAATAGCTGTTGGGAGACAGATGGTAGCCTCCCGTCAAGGCCATCCAGCGTGTTCTTTAACGTGCACAGGGTATGGCTCTCCCGCACACGGGGTCACGGCTTAACGTCCCATCCGACGGACGGCGGCCTTTCCAAGCCTATCGATGTCCCCTACTGACCGTGGGAAGGGCGGGGAATTTTGCGGAGATAAATCTCAACGCTGACCCAGCTGGGACTCGAACCTGGGAACTACAGATTACGAGCCACCCCCGCCCCACTGCTTTAGCTTGTAATCCTACTGCTTTTAGTTTCGAATTCCAACTGATTCTCGTCTCAAAGGTTTCAGAAGTCGAGAGTTATTTTTTTTCTTCCTTTCAACTCTCTCTCAATGTAAAGAGTCACTTTGGGGACTACGAACAACTGGCATAGACATAAACAGTTTCTTTGATGCTCCACTTAGGATTCCTTGGGAAAACTATCGGCAATTTCGTGCTCCTCAAAGCGTATCGGAGCAATTGCGACGGTGCCCTTAAAAAGACTAAAGCGATGCCGATGAAGGTGCAACTTCGGTTCAATTTGCGCCAAGAGATAATTGCCCAGCAGTTGGCTGCCACTGTGGCTGAAGAAACAGCCTCCACTAGCCATGTGGAAACGACGGCCAAAGAGGTCAAGATAGCATCTGCCCGTGCCAGTGGAGTCTCGACGTTCTTCCATCTGGTGCCATGCGGTTCTTCGCAGGAAACGGGGCAATAGAAGAAGCGTTAGAGGCATTCCTTTTATTTTCTTTGATCAACAGAACGTGATATTGCAGTAAAGAAAACATTCAGTAACAGACTTGAATGGTCTCTTTGAAAGACTGTTTCTCCTGCATTAGAAAAGTTCAAGAAAGATAAAGGCAAAACACTCTGTTTTAGGAAACATAAATATTGGAAGGGTTTAAGTACCAGGCAATATATAGAGTTGGGTTGGGTTGTTTTACCTTTGAGCGGCACTTTTTTGCACACCATGGGGTAAATGGCCAGGTCACATGGACCCCGAAGGCTCAGAGAAGGTTGGGGGAGGGTGAACCACTGGAACAGCTGTTGGGAGACAGATGGTAGCCTCCCGTCAAGGCCATCCAGCGTGTTCTTTAACGTGCACAGGGTATGGCTCTCCCGCACACGGGGCCACGGCTTAACGTCCCATCCGACGGACGGCGGCCTTTCCAAGCCCATCGGTGTCCCCTACTGACTGTGGGCAGGGCGGGGAATTTTGCGGAGATAAATCTCAACGCTGACCCAGCTGGGACTCGAACCTGGGAACTACAGATTACGCCTGGCACGCTACCGACTGCGCCACCCCCGCCCCTGCAATATATAGAGAGAAAACCTTTAGGTTAAGTATATTAAATTGCTGAAATGCTCTTCTCTACCAAGATATTAGACAATTCCAGTACAGTGGACCTTCGTTATAGCGCTACTCGCTATACCGCGCACTCGGTTATAGCGCGGGCGATGTTCGCGATAAGTTCAAACATGTTTATACAGGTCCGTGCGGCGTTAGTGAGTATCGCATTTTATTGTTACTGCGTATTGAGTAATTATGTGTGTATTGAGTTCCTGCATGTATTTTGAATAGTGTTTAATTATTGTATGCATGATGAGTAAAAGAAAAGCTTACAGTGTGAAATTTATTGTGTCGCCACCGCGCCGCTCGGTATAACGCGGTTCACCTTATAACGCGGGTGTTGTTTCCCGCCCAACATGCGCGTTATATCGGGGGTCCACTGTATTATGTTAATGGGAATCTATCTTTTATAATATGAGCTTACTGGAGAAATGGGACTTAAAAAATAAAGATCATAATTAAATGTATTCAAATCTCGGTTTTCAACAAAATTCGTTCGTGTTAAAGAGTTACGGAAGCTAGCATGTTTCTCAACAGTAATGAGTCATAAGAATTGATATCAGAAATTATTTAAAGATTAAATTTTAAGTATTGTTTTAAACCGTTTAATAGAATAAATATACATTTTGGAAGTTTTCGTAAAAGTTATTTCAATATTATACAATTATATAAGATTTAGATAAAACAAGATAATTTTTGGTTAAATATTTGAGCTTCTATAACTCTTAAATACTAAACGAATATTGGTGAATATTGAGATTTAAATAGATTTGATTAGGATTTTTGATTTGTCTTCAGTCGCATTTTTTCCTTTAAATGCATATTTTAGAAGTTATAGAGTTTGGAAGTTAAATTACCAGTATAATAACATGAAAATTCTTTAATATTTTGGGTTCGGTTGCTTTACCTCTGAGCAGCCCTTTTCTGTACACAATGGGCTAATGGTCAGGTCACAAGGACCCGAAGGCTCAGAGAAGGTTGGGGGAGGGGACCCACTGGAACAGCTGTTAGGAGACAGATGGTAGCCTCCTGTCAAGGCCATCCAGCGTGTTCTTTAACGCGCACAGGGCATGGCTCTCTGACACATGGGGCCACGGCTTAACGTCCCATCCGACGGACGGCGACCTTTCCAAGCCCATTGGCGTCCCCTATTGGGCGGGGAGTTTTGCGGAAATAAATTTCAAAGCTGACCCAGCTCGGACTCGAACCTGGGAACTGCAGATTACGAGCCTGACGTGCTGCCGTCCCCTTCTAAATCCGTTACTGGAGTACAGTTGATAGCATCTTTACTGTATCTCCAAAGAAAGAATTCATGAGGATGGGATCTAAAAATCCGTTCTATGGACACTTCCATCCCAATCCAACATTCACGGAACTGATAAATGGGGCGGGGGTGGCTCAGTCGGTAGCGCGCCAGGCTCGTAATCTGTAGTTCCCAGGTTCGAGTCCCAGCTGGGTCAGCGTTGAGATTTATCTCCGCAAAATTCCCCGCCCTGCCCACGGTCAGTAGGGGACACCGATGTGCTTGGAAAGGCCACCGTCCGTCGGATGGGACGTTAAGCCGTGGCCCCGTGTGCGGGAGAGCCGTACGCTGTGCACGTTAAAGAACACACTGGATATCCTTGACGGGAGGCTACCATCTGTCTCCCAACAGCTGTTCCAGTGGGTCCCCTTCCCCAACCTTCTCTGAGCCTTCGGGGTCCATGTGACCTGGCCATTTAGCCCATGGTGTGCAAAAACATGCCGCTCAGAGGTAAAACAACCCAACCTTCTCTGAGCCTTCGGGGTCCATGTGACCTGGCCATTTAGCCCATGGTGTGCAAAAAAATGCCGCTCAGAGGTAAAACAACCCAACCTTCTCTGAGCCTTCGGGGTCCATGTGACCTGGCCATTTAGCCCATGGTGTGCAAAAAAATGCCGCTCAGAGGTAAAACAACCCAACCTTCTCTGAGCCTTCGGGGTCCATGTGACCTGGCCATTTAGCCCATGGTGTGCAAAAAAATGCCGCTCAGAGGTAAAACAACCCAACCCTTTTGTAGCAAGCTCTGCATGTTCGTCACTCCATTAAACAGCGAATTGTGCAATTTTTCTAAATTGGTAAATTTTTATCCAGGACATTTGACATAATCGTTTCTGCATTTTTAATTTAAAAGACAAAGCAATTGGATTGAAAAAAAGGATTGAAGTTTGTGTATATTTCATCAAACTGAAAGAATCTAAAATACCTTCCAGTCTGTGTTTATTTAGCGCATTTTTTTTTGTTTTGCTTTTAACTTCATAATAATTTCATATTCCTCAAAGGCATTAACAAAATTATTTCACTCGTATTTGAATTTTAACCAGCTACCCTTTGTAAATATTTTGTAAAAATATATATTTTTACAAAATATTTACAAAGATTGATAGATTGTAAATATTTTGTAAAATATTTACAATCTATCCAATTATCTTTACTTAACGTTCCACTAAAAGACAAACATTTTCGACCTGCAAAGCGAAAAGATTCTTTTCCTATATTTACATAATTAAAATATGACTTCTTTCATAATTGAAAATATTTAAATTAAATTATCTCTCAGACTTCCTCTAACAAATGAGTAACTGTTTATATATGCTAATGAAGAAGAATTCCTTTTATTTGAAGTAAAGCAGAGAACTAACACCACCAATTCTTTACAGTGTTTAAATCTCAAATAGCTATAATTATCTGTGGCAAAAACATGTTCACTAACCTTACAAAACAGTACAAATAACGTAACTTTACAGATTGTATCAAGGGTTTATAGAAAGGTTGTTGGGTTGTTTTACCTCTGAGCTGCACTTTTTTGCACATCATGGGCTAAATGGCCAGGTCACACGGACCCCGAAGGCTCAGAGAAGGTTGGGAGAGGGGACCCAATGGAACAGCTGTTGGGAGACAGATGGTAGCCTCCCGTCAAGGCCATCCAGCGTGTTCTTTAACGTTGGGTTGTTTTACCTCTGAGCGGCACTTTTTTGCACACCATGGGCTAAATGGCCAGGTCACACGGACCCCGAAGGCTCAGAGAAGGTTGGGAGAGGGGACCCAATGGAACAGCTGTTGGGAGACAGATGGTAGCCTCCCGTCAAGGCCATCCAGCGTGTTCTTTAACGTTGGGTTGTTTTACCTCTGAGCGGCACTTTTTTGCACACCATGGGCTAAATGGCCAGGTCACACGGACCCCGAAGGCTCAGAGAAGGTTGGGAGAGGGGACCCACTGGAACAGCTGTTGGGAGACAGATGGTAGCCTCCCGTCAAGGCCATCCAGCGTGTTCTTTAACGTTGGGTTGTTTTACCTCTGAGCGGCACTTTTTTGCACGCCATGGGCTAAATGGCCAGGTCACACGGACCCCGAAGGCTCAGAGATGGTTGGGGGAAGGGACCCACTGGAACAGCTATTGGGAGACAGATGGTAGCCTCCCGTCAAGGCCATCCAGCGTGTTCTTTAACGTGCACAGGGTATGGCTCTCCCACACACGGGGCCACGGCTTAACGTTCCGTACGTACCCCTTGGAAAAGTTTATGTAACTGGCGGCCTTTTCAAGCCCAGCAGTGTCTCCTCCTGACCGTGGGCAGGGCGAAGAATTTTGCGAAGATAAATCTCAACGCTGACACAGCTGGGACTCGAACCTGGGAACTACAGATTACGAGCCTGGCGCGCTACCATTGAGCCACCCCCGCCCCTAATAAGTGAGGCTAACAGTTTGTAGACTTTAATGAAAACGAAGAATGAAATTTCATAGTTGGAAGCAGGGCGATGTTGTTTTTGGCTGAGCTTATCTCCGTTTCCTGCTATCAGGTTTCCGTTGTGTTGTTAATATTGATCAATCAGGCGCAGAAGCCTCAGTTAGAACAATAAGCGAGAGAGAAAAGGTGATGAGAAAAATGATATTGTTTGTGTTGGATCTTCATACTATGTAGCGTAGTTGTTTAGTCCTGAGAAGGACTTTTTTGTGAGTTATGTGGAAGGATTTTTAGGTTGAAACATTTGCTTCCAGGATGTCAAAACAGTAACAAAGGTAAGTAATTAAATTTGAAATCATGATCATCGTGATTCTAAATAATGTCTCAATCAATCAAATCAAATGTTCTCAACGTGGGATACGCGTAAAATTTTTTAGGGTCGCCGTAAGAGTTCAAAAGTCGCTAGATTTAGTAACAAAGTCAGTGTTTTATTTTATTCCCATTGTTATACTATAACTATAGTTTTATCTATCTATACAAGGGGTACGCCAGTTACATACACATTTGCAGGGGGTACGTGAAGCATAAAAGGTTGAGAACCACTGATATACATGTTTTATTTTATTCCCATTGTTATACTATAATTATAGTTTTATCTATCTATACAAGGGGTACGCCAGTTACATACACATTTCCAGGGGGTACGTGGAGCATAAAAGGTTGAGAACCACTGATATACATGTTTTATTTTATTCCCATTGTTATACTATAACTATAGTTTTATCTATCTATACAAGGGGTACGCCAGTTACATACACATTTCCAGGGGGTACGTGAAGCATAAAAGGTTGAGAACCACTGATATACATGTTTTATTTTATTCCCATTGTTATACTATAACTATAGTTTTATCTATCTATACAAGGGGTACGCCAGTTACATACACATTTCCAGGGGGTACGTGGAGCATAAAAGGTTGAGAACCACTGATATACATGTTTTATTTTATTCCCATTGTTATACTATAACTATAGTTTTATCTATCTATACAAGGGGTACCCCAGCTACATACACATTTCCAGGGGGTACGTGAAGCATAAAAGGTTGAGAACCACAGATATATATGTTTTATTTTATTCCCATTGTTATACTATAACTATAGTTTTATCTATCTATACAAGGGGTACGCCAGTTACATACACATTTCCAGGGGGTACGTGAAGCATAAAAGGTTGAGAACCACTGATATACATGTTTTATTTTATTCCCATTGTTATACTATAACTATAGTTTTATCTATCTATACAAGGGGTACGCCAGTTACATACACATTTCCAGGGGGTACGTGAAGCATAAAAGGTTGAGAACCACTGATATACATGTTTTATTTTATTCCCATTGTTATACTATAACTATAGTTTTATCTATCTATACAAGGGGTACCCCAGCTACATACACATTTCCAGGGGGTACGTGAAGCATAAAAGGTTGAGAACCACTGATATATATGTTTTATTTTATTCCCATTGTTATACTATAACTATAGTTTTATCTATCTATACAAGGGGTACGCCAGTTACATACACATTTCCAGGGGGTACGTGAAGCATAAAAGGTTGAGAACCACTGATATACATGTTTTATTTTATTCCCATTGTTATACTATAACTATAGTTTTATCTATCTATACAAGGGGTACGCCAGTTACATACACATTTCCAAGGGGTACGTGGAGCATAAAAGGTTGAGAACCACTGATATACATGTTTTATTTTATTCCCATTGTTATACTATAACTATAGTTTTATCTATCTATACAAGGGGTACGCCAGTTACATACACATTTCCAGGGGGTACGTGGAGCATAAAAGGTTGAGAACCACTGATATACATGTTTTATTTTATTCCCATTGCTATACTATAACTATAGTTTTATCTATCTATACAAGGGGTACGCCAGTTACATACACATTTCCAGGGGGTACGTGAAGCATAAAAGGTTGAGAACCACTGACATACATGTTTTATTTTATTCCCATTGTTATACTATAACTATAGTTTTATCTATCTATACAAGGGGTACGCCAGTTACATACACATTTCCAGGGGGTACGTGAAGCATAAAAGGTTGAGAACCACTGCTATATATGTTTTATTTTATTCCCATTGTTATACTATAATTATAGTTTTATCTATCTATACAAGGGGTACGCCAGTTACATACACATTTCCAGTGGGTACGTGAAGCATAAAAGGTTGAGAACCACTGATATACATGTTTTATTTTATTCCCATTGCTATACTATAACTATAGTTTTATCTATCTATACAAGGGGTACGCCAGTTACATACACATTTCCAGGGGGTACGTGAAGCATAAAAGGTTGAGAACCACTGACATACATGTTTTATTTTATTCCCATTGCTATACTATAACTATAGTTTTATCTATCTATACAAGGGGTACGCCAGTTACATACACATTTCCAGGGGGTACGTGAAGCATAAAAGGTTGAGAACCACTGATATACATGTTTTATTTTATTCCCATTGCTATACTATAACTATAGTTTTATCTATCTATACAAGGGGTACGCCAGTTACATACACATTTCCAGGGGGTACGTGAAGCATAAAAGGTTGAGAACCACTGACATACATGTTTTATTTTATTCCCATTGTTATACTATAACTATAGTTTTATCTATCAATACAAGGGGTACGCCAGCTACATACACATTTCCAGGGGGTACGTGAAGCATAAAAGGTTGAGAACCACTGATATATATGTTTTATTTTATTCCCATTGTTATACTATAACTATAGTTTTATCTATCTATACAAGGGGTACCCCAGCTACATACACATTTCCAGGGGGTACGTGAAGCATAAAAGGTTGAGAACCACTGATATATATGTTTTATTTTATTCCCATTGTTATATTATAACTATAGTTTTATCTATCTATACAAGGGGTACGCCAGCTACATACACATTTCCAGGGGGTACGTGAAGCATGAAAGGTTGAGAACCACTAATATATATGTTTTATTTTATTCCCATTATTATACTATAACTATAGTTTTATCTATCTATACAAGGGGTACGCCAGCTACATACACATTTCCAGCGGGTACGTGAAGCATAAAAGGTTGAGAACCACTGATATATATGTTTTATTTTATTCCCATTGTTATACTATAACTATAGTTTTATCTATCTATGCAAGGGGTACGCCAGCTACATACACATTTCCAGGGGGTACGTGAAGCATAAAAGTTTGAGAACCACTGATATACATGTTTTATTTTATTCCCATTGTTATATTATAACTATAGTTTTATCTATCTATACAAGGGGTACGCCAGTTACATACACATTTCCAGGGGGTACGTGAAGCATAAAAGGTTGAGAACCACTGATATATATGTTTTATTTTATTCCCATTGTTATATTATAATTATAGTTTTATCTATCTATACAAGGGGTACGCCAGTTACATACACATTTTCAAGGGGTACGTGAAGCATAAAAGGTTGAGAATCACTGATATATATGTTTTATTTTATTTCCATTGTTATACTATAATTATAGTTTTATCTATCTATACAAGGGGTACGCCAGTTACATACACATTTCCAGGGGGTACGTGAAACATAAAAGGTTGAGAACCACTGATATATATGCTTTATTTTATTCCCATTGTTATACTATAACTATGGTTTTATCTATCTATACAAGGGGTACGCCAGTTACATACAGATTTCCAGGGGATACGTGAAGCATAAAAGGTTGAGAACCACTGATATATATGTTTTATTTTATTCCCATTGTTATACTATAACTATAGTTTTATCTATCTATACAAGGGGTACGCTAGTTACATACAGATTTCCAGGGGATACGTGAAGCATAAAAGGTTGAGAACCACTGATATATATGTTTTATTTTATTCCCATTGTTATACTATAACTATAGTTTTATCTATCTATACAAGGGGTATGCCAGTTACATACACATTTCCAGGGGGTACGTGAAGCATAAAAGGTTGAGAACCACTGATATATATGTTTTATTTTATTCCCATTGTTATACTATAACTATAGTTTTATCTATCTATACAAGGGGTACGCCAGTTACATACAGATTTCCAGGGGATACGTGAAGCATAAAAGGTTGAGAACCACTGATATATATGTTTTATTTTATTCCCATTGTTATACTATAACTATAGTTTTATCTATCTATACAAGGGGTACGCCAGTTACATACAGATTTCCAGGGGATACGTGAAGCATAAAAGGTTGAGAACCACTGATATATATGTTTTATTTTATTCCCATTGTTATACTATAACTATAGTTTTATCTATCTATACAAGGGGTACGCCAGTTACATACAGATTTCCAGGGGATACGTGAAGCATAAAAGGTTGAGAACCACTGATATATATGTTTTATTTTATTCCCATTGTTATACTATAACTATAGTTGTATCTATCTATACAAGGGGTATGCCAGTTACATACACATTTCCAGGGGGTACGTGAAGCATAAAAGGTTGAGAACCACTGATATATATGTTTTATTTTATTCCCATTGTTATACTATAACTATAGTTTTATCTATCTATACAAGGGGTACGCCAGTTACATACACATTTCCAGGGGGTACGTGAAGCATAAACGGTTGAGAACCACTGATATATATGTTTTATTTTATTCCCATTGTTATACTATAACTATAGTTTTATCTATCTATACAAGGGGTACGCCAGTTGCATACACATTTCCAGGGGGTACGTGAAGCATAAAAGGTTGAGAACCACTGATATATATGTTTTATTTTATTCCCATTGTTATATTATAATTATAGTTTTATCTATCTATACAAGGGGTACGCCAGTTACATACACATTTTCAAGGGGTACGTGAAGCATAAAAGGTTGAGAACCACTGATATATATGTTTTATTTTATTTCCATTGTTATACTATAATTATAGTTTTATCTATCTATACAAGGGGTACGCCAGCTACATACACATTTCCAGGGGGTACGTGAAACATAAAAGGTTGAGAACCACTGATATATATGCTTTATTTTATTCCCATTGTTATACTATAACTATAGTTTTATCTATCTATACAAGGGGTACGCCAGTTACATACAGATTTCCAGGGGATACGTGAAGCATAAAAGGTTGAGAACCACTGATATATATGTTTTATTTTATTCCCATTGTTATACTATAACTATAGTTTTATCTATCTATACAAGGGGTACGCCAGTTACATACAGATTTCCAGGGGATACGTGAAGCATAAAAGGTTGAGAACCACTGATATATATGTTTTATTTTATTCCCATTGTTATACTATAACTATAGTTGTATCTATCTATACAAGGGGTATGCCAGTTACATACACATTTCCAGGGGGTACGTGAAGCATAAAAGGTTGAGAACCACTGATATATATGTTTTATTTTATTCCCATTGTTATACTATAACTATAGTTTTATCTATCTATACAAGGGGTACGCCAGTTACATACACATTTCCAGGGGGTACGTGAAGCATAAACGGTTGAGAACCACTGATATATATGTTTTATTTTATTCCCATTGTTATACTATAACTATAGTTTTATCTATCTATACAAGGGGTACGCCAGTTGCATACACATTTCCAGGGGGTACGTGAAGCATAAAAGGTTGAGAACCACTGATATATATGTTTTATTTTATTCCCATTGTTATATTATAATTATAGTTTTATCTATCTATACAAGGGGTACGCCAGTTACATACACATTTTCAAGGGGTACGTGAAGCATAAAAGGTTGAGAACCACTGATATATATGTTTTATTTTATTTCCATTGTTATACTATAATTATAGTTTTATCTATCTATACAAGGGGTACGCCAGCTACATACACATTTCCAGGGGGTACGTGAAACATAAAAGGTTGAGAACCACTGATATATATGCTTTATTTTATTCCCATTGTTATACTATAACTATAGTTTTATCTATCTATACAAGGGGTACGCCAGTTACATACAGATTTCCAGGGGATACGTGAAGCATAAAAGGTTGAGAACCACTGATATATATGTTTTATTTTATTCCCATTGTTATACTATAACTATAGTTTTATCTATCTATACAAGGGGTATGCCAGTTACATACACATTTCCAGGGGATACGTGAAGCATAAAAGGTTGAGAAATCACTGATGTACAGTTCCGTGTTAATGCCAATATTAACTCAGACACAGAATTCGGCCACTTATTAAATAAATTTTACATAAAAAAATGCGGCTGAAGACAATTTATAGATTTTAATCAAATATGTTTATATTTCGATTTCCAAAAATATGAGTTAAATATTTAGAGCTTTGAGGGAACTGGAATAGTAAACAGCAATGATTATATTTTAAATGATTTCTCTGAAAAGTTAATGAAAATAAGTTAAAACGAAATAATTAGTCTAAAGAATGTTGAATATAGTAACACAACAGAATAGTGTAGAATGAAAATATTAATTTTTTCCCTTTAAAAGATTATCTGAGTTATTCAGACAATAATCACATTGGAATTCATAAAATATATATTTAACTAAAATAATATTTTCTGCTGTAGACAATTATAGTTGAAGGATGGAAAACAAGAGACTTATTTATGTTCTTCGATGTTCGATGATCTGCTGTGCGATTCCGCCAAATATCAAGGAAGCATTTCGCCCAAATAAAACGTTATCGGTTGCTATGACGACGGCAACCGAAGCTCTTGTACTGCTCTCGAGTTTTTCCGGTCGAGGTATTGGTGAATCAGGTGAGGAGCAAGAAAGGAGACGCACCCTGGAGGAGGGCCTTGTGGAATCAGCAGGAGAGGCAGTTCTGCAGATGACGGAAGAGCAGGAATGAGAATGTGATTTATATGGTGATGGTTGATAACACCATCGGACTGCCTCCCGGACTTCTGAAGATATCTGGTGAGGGGGGTATAGAGGAGGAGGAGGTGGGGGAGTAGAGGAGGAGGAGGAGGAGAGGGGGCGAAGAGGAGCTGGAGGAGGAGGAGGTGTGGGGAGTGGAGGAGGAGGTGTGGGGAGTAGAGGAGGAGGAGAGGGGGAGGAGAGGAGGAGGAGAGGAGGAGGAGGGGAGGAGGAGGGGAGGAGAAGAGGAGAGGGGGAGGAGAGGAGGAGGGGGAGGTGAGTAGAGGTATCTCGATGACGGGGGGTTGAATTCTTTGAAAGTCTTCCTGTGAACTTAGGGATGGGAGAGAAGTTAAGAAAATATTTATGAAAAAGAAATGGAATCGTAATAGGATTCTTCTGTTGGCGTCGTTAAAATGTCGCTGTACATGGAAAAAAAGTCACTTTGGAAGGTTGAGTTGTTTTACCTTTGAGCAGTACTTTTTTTTGTTAAAAAATGGCGAGGTTACAAGGATCCCGAGGGCTCAGAGAAGGTTGGGGAAAAGGGACTCACTGGACAGTTGTTAGGAGACAGATTATAGCTTCCTGTCAAGGCCATCCAGGCTGTTCTTTAACGTGCACAGGTTTTGGCTCTCTTTTTACAAGGAGCTATGACTTAATGTCCCATCCGACGGACGGCGGCTTTTCCAAGCCTATAGGTATGCCCGTCCACACCGAGAACAAGGTAAGGGTTACAGGGAGATAAATCTTAACGCTAACGCAGTTGGGATTCGACCCGGAGAACTGCATGTTATGATCCTGGCATGTTACCGACTGAGCCCTGCATTTTAGAGGCGGTTAGGTGTGCAGGGATGAATAGAATGAGAAATAAAGGAAGTGATTACAGTGATGATGGACACGGAAGAATATCTAACCGAGGCAACTGAAAATAAGAATATAAATGATGTGGCCGAGTGGTTAGCACGCTTGGCTACTGATCTAAGGGACCTGGGTTCGAGCCCCGGAATTAGGCATGGATGTGTGTGTCGTTTTTCTGCTGAGGTCCTGCCATCCTCTCAGATCTCCTACTGTGGCATATAAACTGACAGGCTCCTGTCAGACCTCTGTGGCAAGCAGCTGCTTGAGGGGGTATTTATTTTTTATTTTTTTATTTAAAATATAAAGAGAGGAAAATCAAAAAAAGAACATTGATAGCATGAAGGAAGAGGATAAAAAGAGGAAGATCAAGAAGGAGTTGGATGGATGATGAAGGATTAGAATAAGAAATATGAATTGAATGTATTGAAAAATTCCTATCTTCTTTGCCTCAAAAAGCAAAAAATAAAACTGCATCATACCGATGATGAAATCATCTGCTAATTTCGTATTCATTTCAAAGGAAGACAGGGCGATAGCATATTTTGTTGAGTAGATCAGTTGGAACTCTTGGTCTTTCTTTGAAGTGGATAGGGATTCAGCAAGTGATTTCACCGTCGGTATTCTCAAGTTTTACTTTTTACTTTTTAGGGCAAGAAGGATAGTTTCTTTAAAACAATATTTTTAATTTAATAGTAAAAATACTTCTCTCTTTGAACTGCCGACAACTTATTTCCCTTCTCCTCTTTCTGGAGGGGGGGGGGGGATTTATGGATTTCGGTTACCTCTGAGCGGCACTTTTTTGCACACCATGGGTTAAATAGCCAGGTCACAAGGATCCCGAAGGCTCAGAGAAGGTTGGGGGAGGGGACCCATTGGAACAGCTGTTGGGAGACAGATGGTAGCCTCCCGTCAAGGCCATCCAGCGTGTTCTTTAACGTGCACAGGGTATGGCGTGCACAGGGTAAAAAAGAGCGGCACTTTTTTTGCACACCATGGGTTAAATAGCCAGGTCACAAGGATCCCGAAGGCTCAGAGAAGGTTGGGGGAGGGGACCCATTGGAACAGCTGTTGGGAGACAGATGGTAGCCTCCCGTCAAGGCCATCCAGCGTGTTCTTTAACGTGCACAGGGTATGGCTCTACCCGCACAAGGGCCCACGGCTTGACGTCCCATCAGACGGACGGCGGCCTTTACCAAGCCCATCAGTGTCCCCTACTGACCGTGGACAGGGCGGGGAATTTTACGGAGATAAATCTCAACGCTGACTCAGCTGGGACTCGAACCTGGGAACTACAGATTACGAGCCTGGCGCGCTACCGACTGAGCCACCCCGGGATTTGTGAAAAGTGTGATTTGGGATAGCTCCACGATATTGACGTCGTTACAAGCTGTATGTTTGAGATACAATTTTTGGAGATGGACCCTAGGAAAATTTCTGCCCCCCTCCCCTTTTATTCTTTGGGGGAGGGAGGAGGGGGAGGGGAAGGTGGCCAGAAGCTTAACTTGAAGTAACCCATGATGATCCGTACATCGGAAGTTTTTAATCGACGCATAACTCGTAACTTATGGTTCCTCGTGTTCGGGATAAATAATGTACTAAATGTACAGTCGCTCAAAAAAATATCCGAACACTATGGTTGATTACAGAATTCAGAAAAAATATATGGCAACGATTTTGTTTAGAAATGAGTGATCTGGCAACCTTCGTGTCACGTGATTACAGAATTCAGGAAAAATATCTGGAGCGTGTACAGCAACTGTACACGCTCCAGTTACCGTTCACAGCAAACTGGAGCGTGTGAAGTTTGCTGTGAACGGTAACTGCACACGCTGAATATTTCCGTGAGTGAGCCCACACGATCTAGTATCAAAATAATATGACCACCTACAGTCGCTCAAAAAAATATCGGAACACTATGGTTGTTTACAGAATTCAGAAAAAATATCTGGCAACGATTTTTTTAGAAATTAGTGATCTGGCAACCTTCGTATCACGAGATCACTAACCAGTACCGATGGGCTAGGAAAGGCCTCCGTCCGTCGGATGGGACGTTAAGCCGTAGCCCCGTTTGTGGGAGAGCCATGCCCTGTGCGGTTAAGAACATATTGGATGGCCTTGATGGGAGACTACCATGTGTCTCCCAAAAGCTATCCAGTGGGTCCCTCCCCTCAACTTTCTCTGAGCCCTCGGCGTTCTTGTGACCTGACCATTTAGCCCATTGTGTGCAAAAAAGTGCCGCTCAAGGATAAAAAGTGCCGCTCAACCCAAAGCCTTTGGGTTCATTGTGACCGACCGTTTAGCCCAAAAGTGCAGTGCTCTCCACAGATTAAACAACGCATTGGGAACTATGAGGACTGCAGAGGTGGAAGCAGAAATATCAAGGAAAAAAACAATAGAAGAACACAAATAAATCAAAAGTATCATTTAAACAGAAATATGTTTTAAAAAAAACCTCGTCGGAAAAGGAAAACAAAGAAAAAACAAACAACTTAACGTTGTTTAAAATACAATCGTTAACATGAAGTTTGAGAAGCTGAAATGCATTGCGAAGTCAACGCGTCACGAAACACAAGGCGGCGGTTTGCAGAAGAACTAAAAATCAGATGTTGTCTTATCGAGAATGTGTTTTGCGTGACTGGGAAGTCCGAAAAAAAATGGAAGGTAGCCAATGCAATGCGCTTGATCTAAAAGGGAAAAAAAATGAAGAGTGTGCTTCCGTGGACGACAGTTGAGGTTGTTTCGGGTTTTCTTTTTTTTATTTTGAAATGAAAAAATCGAATGAGTGTTTTTTTTTTGCAGTACATGGAGAAAAAAAGAGGATTTGCTACTGAAATTCTGAATCATTTCTCTAAGAAAAAAGGGGCGGGGGTATCTCAGTCGATAGCGCGCCACGCTCGTAATCTGTAGTTCCCAGGTTCGAGTCCCAGCTGGGTCAGCGTTGAGATTTATCTCCGCAAAATTCCCCGCTCAGCCCACGGTCAGTAGGGGACACCGATGGGCTTGGAAAGGCCGCCGTCCGTCGGCCTTTCCAAGCCCATCGGTGTCCCCTACTCTCCGCATACGGGGCCACGGCTTAACGTCCGTTAAGGTTAAACCTTAACGTTAAGCCGTGGCCCCGTATGCGTTAAGGGACGTTAAGCCGTGGCCCCGTATGCGGGAGAGCCATACCCTGTGCACGTTAAAGAACACGCTGCATGGCCTTGACGGGAGGCCCCCAACAGCTGCAGTCTCCCAACAGCTGTTCCAGTGGGTCCCCTCCCCCAACCTTCTCTGAGCCTTCGGGATCCATGTGACCTGGCCATTTAGCCCATGGTGTGCAAAAAAGTGCCGCTCAGAGGTAAAACAACCCAACGTTAAAGAGCACACTGGATGGCCTTGACGGGAGTCTACCATCTGTCTCCCAACAGCTGTTTCAGTGGGTCCCCTCCCCCAACCTTCTCTGAGCCTTCGGGGTCCATGTGACCTGGCCATTTAGCCCGTGGTGTGCAAAAAAGTGCCGCTCAGAGGTAAAACAACCCTTTAAAGCGGTTGGTAGGGATTGGTTTATTCAGTAGCTAGCCAGGCTTGCAATCTGCAGTTCCCAGGTTTGAGTCCCACCTGGCCAAGATTTAGATTTATCTCCCGAAGTTCCGCTTTGCTCACGGTTAGAAGGGTGCCGCTGATGGATTTGGAAAGGGTACCATCCATCAGAAGGGATGGACGATAAAATATAAATTAAAAATTACTGAACGAATCTTAATAATTAAACAGAATACTTGAACGACTGGAATCGTATCTAAACGGCAAAATTCAAATAACATTTATTCCTGATTGTTCACGGGGTGGCTCAATCGGTAGCGCGCCAGGCTCGTAATCTGTAATTCCCAGGTTCGAGTCCCAGCTGGGTCAACGTGATCTCCATAAAATTCCCTGCCCGCGGTCAGTAGGGGACACCGATGGCTTGGAAAGGCCGCCGTCCGTGAGATAGGACGTTAAGCCGTGCATCGTGTGTGGGAGAATCATACCATGTGCACGTTAAAGAACACGCTGGATGGCCTTGACGGGAGGCTACCATCTGTCTCCCAACAGCTGTTAAAGTTGGTCCTCCCCCAACCTTCTCTGAGCCTTCGGGGTCCTTGTGACCTGGTCATTTAGCCCATGGTGTACAAAAAAAGTGCCGCTCAGAGGTAAAACAAACCTGATTGTTTAGAGTGATACTTGATTTTGAATACGCATCTTCCGAAGAACACCGTCTTAATTATGAACTCTAAAAGACAGTGCATTTAAGAAAACAAATATTCTTTTATAATGATCGAATTTATGTAATATTGGTGTTTTAAGATGCTAAAAGTTTCCTGTTTAGTTTTTGTACTTTCAGAGGGAGGAAAATGAAAACTTTTTTTTATTTTTTGGTGTTAAGAGGACATTTTTCTCATCTTCTGCCTTTACTATATGGACAACTTAGCTAAATACCGCGTCATTAGGATCTCCAAAGATGAAAAGGGAGCTCTCTGGATAGTTGTTAATAGACGGAAACCTTCCGTCAAGGTCCTCCAAAGATGAAAAGGGAGCTCTCTGGATAGCTGTTAGTAGACGGAAACCTTCCGTCAAGGCCCTCCAAAGATGAAAAGGGAGCACTCTGGATAGTTGCTAGTAGACGGAAACCTTCCGTTAAGGCTCTCCAAAGATGAAAAGGGAGCTCTCTGGATAGTTGTTAATAGACGGAAACCTTCCGTCAAGGCCTCCAAAGATGAAAAGGGAGCTCTCTGGATAGTTGTTAGTAGACGGAAACCTCCCATAAAGGCCCTCCAAAGATGAAAAGGGAGCTCTCTGGATAGTTGTTAGTAGACGGAAACCTCCCGTCAAGGCCCTTCAAAGATGAAAAGGGAGCTCTCTGGATAGTTGTTAGTAGACGGAAACCTCCCGTCAAGGCCCTTCAAAGATGAAAAGGGAGCTCTCTGGATAGTTGTTAGTAGACGGAAACCTCCCATAAAGGCCCTCCAAAGATGAAAAGGGAGCTCTCTGGATAGTTGTTAGTAGACGGAAACCTCCCGTCAAGGCCCTTCAAAGATGAAAAGGGAGCTCTCTGGATAGTTGTTAGTAGACGGAAACCTCCCGTCAAGGCCCTCCAAAGATGAAAAGAGAGCTCTCTGGATAGTTGTTAGTAGACGGAAACCTCCCGTCAAGGCCCTCCAAAGATGAAAAGGGAGCCCTCTGAATAGTTGTTAGTAGACGGAAACCTCCCATCAAGGCCCTCCAAAGATGAAAAGGAATCCTTCTGGATAGTTGTTAGTAGACGGAAACCTCCCGTCAAGGCCCTTCAAAGATGAAAAGGGAGCTCTCTGGATAGTTGTTAGTAGACGGAAACCTCCCGTCAAGGCCCTCCAAAGATGAAAAGGGAGCTCTCTGGATAGTTGTTAGTAGACGGAAACCTCCCGTCAAGGCTCTCCAAAGATGAAAAGGGAGCTCTCTGGATAGTTGTTAATAGACGGAAACCTCCCGTCAAGGCCCTCCAAAGATGAAAAGAGAGCTCTCTGGATAGTTGTTAATAGACGGAAACCTCCCGTCAAGGCTCTCCAAAGATGAAAAGGGAGCTCTCTGGATAGTTGTTAATAGACGGAAACCTCCCGTCAAGGCCCTCCAAAGATGAAAAGGGAGCCCTCTGAATAGTTGTTAGTAGACGGAAACCTCCCATCAAGGCCCTCCAAAGATGAAAAGGGAGCCCTCTGAATAGTTGTTAGTAGACGGAAACCTCCCATCAAGGCCCTCCAAAGATGAAAAGGAATCCTTCTGGATAGTTGTTAGTAGACGGAAACCTCCCGTCAAGGCCCTCCAAAGATTAAAAGGGAGTCCTCTGGATAGTTGTTAGTAGACAGAAACCTCCGTCAAAGTCCTCCAGAGGGTTCTTTAACGTGAATAGAGAGTGTTTCTTCTGAATGAAGGGCCAGAGCTCAAGGTCCCATCCAACATCTTTCCAAGCTCATCGGTGTCTTTTTTCAGATAGAGAGCAAGTTGGAGGTTTAGGGAAAATAAATTTCAACTCTTGTGTAGTTAGGAACTTCAACATGGGAACTACAGATTACGAGCTTCCCTGAGCCAATCTCTCCCACACTCACCGTGGGGAGAGCCAGAGTAGATTACCTGTAATACGTCAGATATCGTGAGAGATGGACAAGCGTTTTTAGAGAGAGCGACGTGAAATATACTTAGGTTGTCTGAAAAAGACGTGCAATAGCAGATTTACGGGGGATCGTAAATTTACTTGACATGAAGGCTAAGACGATAAACCAGAATAGAAACTGATCGAATTTCTGTTCTTTAAAAGATTCCTTGTGTTTAAGTTGTGATGCATAGTCCAGAGCGTAGAAGGCAAATCATTCACTCGCTGTTTTTGGTTGGGTTGTTTTACCTCTGAGCGGCACTTTTTTGCACACCATGGGCTAAATGACCAGGTCACATGGACCCCGAAGGCTCAGAGAAGGTTGGGGGAGGAGACCCACTGGAACAGCTGTTGGGAGACAGATGGTAGCCTCCCGTCAAGGCCATCCAGCGTGTTCTTTAACGTTGGATTGTTTTACCTCTGAGGGGCACTTTTTTGCACACCATGGGCTTAATGGCCAGGTCACATGGACCCCGATGGCTCAGAGAATGTTGGTGGAGGGGACCCACTGGAACAGCTGTTGGGAGACAGATGGTATCCTCCCGTCAAGGCCATCCAGCGTGTTCTTTAACGTTGAGTTGTTTTACCTGTGAGCGGCACTTTTTTGCACACCATGGACTAAATGGCCAGGTCACATGGACCCCGATGGCTCAGAGAAGGTTGGGGGAGGAGACCCACTGGAACAGCTGTTGGGAGACAGATGGTAGCCTCCCGTCAAGGCCATCCAGCGTGTTCTTTAACGTTGGGTTGTTTTACCTCTGAGAGACACTTTTTTGCACACCATGGGCTAAATGGCCAGGTCACAGGGACCCCGAAGGCTCGGAGAAGGTTGGGGGAGGGGGCCCACTGAAACAGCTGTTGGGAGACAGATGGTTGCCTCCCGTCAAGGCCATCCAGCGTATTCTTTAACGTTGGATCGTTTTATCTCTGAGCGGCACTTTTTTGCACACCATGGACTAAATGACCAGGTCACATGGACCCCGAAGGCTCAGAGAAGGTTGGGGGAGGAGACCCACTGGAACAGCTGTTGGGAGACAGATGGTAGCCTCCCGTCAAGGCCATCCAGCGTGTTCTTTAACGTTGGGTTGTTTTACCTCTGAGCGGCACTTTTTTGCACACAATGGGCTAAATGGCCAGGTAACATGGACCCCGAAGGCTCAGAGAAGGTTGGGGGAGGAGACCCACTGGAACAGCTGTTGGGAGACAGATGGTAGCCTCCCGTCAAGACCATCCAGCGTGTTCTTTAACGTTGGATTGTTTTACCTCTGAGCGGCACTTTTTTGCACACCATGGACTAAATGACCAGGTCACATGGACCCCGATGGCTCAGAGAATGTTGGGGGAGGGGACCCACTGGAACAGCTGTTGGGAGACAGATGGTAGCCTTCCGTCAAGGCCATCCAGCGTATTCTTTAATGTGCACAAGGTATGGTTCTCCCGCACACGGGCCACGGCTTAACGTCCCATCCGACGGACGACGGCCTTTCCAAGCCAATCTACCGACCGTACCAATCTATCGACCGCAAGCCTCTACTGACCGTATGCAGGGCGGGGAATTTTGCGGAGATAAATCTCAACGCTGACCCAGCTGGCTCGCTGTTTTGTCTTCGGTGAATAGTTTTAACGGTAATTCTATGAAGGCCTGCTCACAAGCCTTTAGTTTAACAGTATCATTAAACTGTATATATATAAAAATATTATATAGACATAATTGTTCTGGTTCATAGCAGCTGAGTGGGTCGTTTTTGAAATTTTCATCGTTGCATCAAGTTAAAATTCGTGTTTTTTTTCCATCGCCTAAGGGCATAAAGTGCATCCCAAGATAATGCATTATTTTACACATCATTAGGACGATCATCTGGGCATTCAGAGAGAAAGTTTTGTCGGTTTAAGTATAGCAAATACTCTCTCTTTTTCAAATAAAAAAATATTGTTTTCTTTTTAGAAAATTTTTGCGATAGAGCAAATTATAAAAAGAAGCACATCACAAAACAATAAGCTTACGAAAAATACAACGACATGTACAAAAGGTTTTTCTTAATATATAGGTATCCAAAGAAAATGTATACCTATAACAGTATATACCAATAGTGTTCAACCTTTTTAGTATGGAGAACTGCTTTTTTATTGTAATCTTGCCGTCTACTAGCATTCCACTGCTTCACAATATTTCTCATTCGGGGAGGGGGTGGCTCATTCGGCAGTGCGCCAGGCTCGTAATCTACAGTTCCCAGGTCCGAGTTACAGCTGGACCAGCGTTGAAATTTATCTCCGTAAAGCTCCCCGCCCTGCTCACGGTGAGTAGGGGACACCGATGTGCTTGGAACGTCCGTCGGATGAGACGTTAGGCCGTGGTTCCGTGTACGGGATTTGGGTTGGGTTGTTTTACCTCTTATCGGCACTTTTTTGCACACCATGGGCTAAATGGCCAGGTCACATGGACCCCGGATGCTCAGAGAAGATTGGGGGAGGGGACCCACTGGAACAGCTGTTGGGAGACAGATGGTAGCCTCCCGTCAAGGCCATCCAGCGTGTTCTTTAACGTGCACAGGGTATGGCTCTCCCGCACACGGGGCCACGGCTTAACGTCCCATCCGACGGACGGTGGCCTTTCCAAGCCCATCGGTGTCCCCTACTGACCGTGGAGAGGGCGGGGAATTTTGCGGAGATAAATCTGAACGCTGACCCAGCTGGGACTCGAACCTGGGAACTACAGATCACGAGCCTGGCGTGCTACCGACTGAGCCACCCCCGCCCCTACCGTGTACGGGAGAACCACACCCTGTGCACGTTACACTTTAAAGAACACGCTGGGTGGCCTTAACGGAAGGCTTCCATCTGTCTCCTAACTGTTGTCCAGTGTGTCTCCCCCAACCTTCGGGCCCTTGTGACCTGGCCATTTAGCTCATTGTGTGCAAAAAAAGTGCTGCTCATAGATGAAAACATACTCACAATTCAGGTCAAAATTCATGCAAAGTTTGGTGCCTATAGCTCTTTAAGAGCTGAGTGCATGAAGAGGATAGAAACAAACACTCTTGTTGATATATGAGTTGGGTTATTTTACCTGTTAGCGGCACTTTTTGTGCACATAGTGGTCTATATAGCTAGGTCATTAAGGCCCCGAGGTCTCAGGCCACCCACTGAACAGCTGTTAGAATACAGAGGGTGGACTCATGTCAAGGCCATCCAGCGTGTTTTTTAATGTGTACATGGTATGGTCTCCTGCACACAGAGCCACGGCTTAACGTTCCATATGATGGACGGCGGCCTTTCCAAGCCCATCGTATCGGTGTCGTCTACTGACAGAGGGCAGAGTGGGCGGAGTGGGGGAGCAACTCGGAGTTTTGTTCTTCGCGACCACCCTCCCTGGTCCGTTCGAAGAACACCATCATTTTCCTTTTACAGTTTTCTTTTTTAAACAAAAAACATATATACAATATATACAAAAGAGGGTTGCCATTGGTTTGTGGGGGGGGGAGTCGAAATAAATCTCATCGCTGGCCCAGGTGAGACTAGAACCTAGGAACTGCAGATCACGAGCCATTCCTGGGGCGGGGGTGGCTCAGTCGGTAGCGCGTCAGGCTCGTAATCTGTAGTTCCCAGGTTCGAGTCCCAGCTGGATCAGTGTTGAGATTTATCCCCGCAAAATTCCCCGCCCTGCCCACGGTCAGTAGGGGACACCGATGGGCTTGGAAAAGCCGCCGTCCGTCTGATGGGACGTTAAGCCGTGGCCCCGTTTTCGGGAGAGCCATACCCTGTGCATGTTAAAGAACACGCTGGATGGCCTTGACGGGAGGCTACCATCTGTCTCCCAACAGCTGTTCCAGTGGGTCCCCTCCCCCAACCTTCTCTGAGCCTTCGGGGTCCATGTGACCTGGCCATTTAGCTCATGGCGTGCAAAAAAGTGCCGCTCAGAGGAAAAACAACGTTAAAGAACACACTGGATGGCCTTGACGGGAGGCTACCATCTGTCTCCCAACAGCTGTTCCAGTGGGTCCCCTCCCCCATCCTTCTCTGAGCCTTCGGGGTCCATGTGACCTGGCCAGTTAGCCCATGGTGTGCAAAAAAGTGCCGCTCAGAGATAAAACAACCCAACCCAACGAGCCATTCCCGTCCTACCTCCGTGGCAATCAGCTGCTTGAGGAGTAATTTATTTTTGCAACATGTACAAATATAAGCAAATGCATAGAAACACAAACAAGCAATACGAATAAAATCTAAGAAATATTTTAAAATAATATATACCTATACATACATAGATATCTACCATTTAAATTTGAAACAAAGAGAAATATAAAATTTCTAGCCTCCTCGAATCTGAAATCGAAAACATTTTCCCCAACCACATCGTCATTTTATACGTTTACCTTACATTTCGTAATTCGAAGCTGAAGTAATCGGAGACAGCGATCATCTTCCACGAAAAAAAAAAATGTTTTGGTAGCAAGTCAAAGAAAAACACTTTTCGCAGTTTATTCGTTGAGTCGATGTAACTCTTCAACCTAAATTCTCCTGAGATTTCTTCGCTGTTGTCCTCACAGCATTTTCGCTTGCGGTTATCGACCGCGAAAAAAAATGTTTACCTGTTTTCTTTTCGTCTTTTCTACTGCCATCGTTGTATCGCAATGCAGGCCACCCCACGCACCTCGCATGTGCGCTTCATATGTTTGTCGAATCGCCTGTGATCAGCGATGTCGGAAATCCTTCTCCTGAGGAGGGATGGGATTTGCCTCGTTCAGTCGCAGCACTAATCCCCACGGAGAGGCGGACAAGTATTGACCCAAAGATCACTACCACTTGGGCAAGACTGCAGCCTTGGGGCAGTGAAGTGGAGAGGGACATGGGAAAAAATGTAAAAGAGGGAGGGTCAGTCTGTCACGTGATGACGACGGGAAGAGTGAAGCGGCAGAAAGAAGAGTCTGTCTTAAAATCTGAAGAAATGGATTTCGATTGAGGGTTTGGTAATGCATCGCGTTCGCTGTCAACGCGCATTCTTTTTTTGTCTCCACTTAAGTTAAAGCACTATGCAACTGATGTTTAGTAGGTTTGTGATAAAAACTTTTTCTGTTTGGTCTCGTGAGATTGTGTACCTTTGGAAGGAGTGTATGGAGAAACTTTAAAAGCATCTGATTTTTGCAAACTGTTTTGCTTCTGGGCAGCACTTATCTTGCACACAATGGATAAATGGCCAGATCACAAGGACCCCAAGGTCTCAGAGAAGGTTGGGGGAAGGGGACTGACTGGACAGCTGTTGGGCGACAGATGGTAACCTCCCGTTAATCTCCATCCAGCGTGTCCTTTGATGTACACAGGGTATGACTCTCCCGCACACGGGGCCACGGCTTAACGTCCCATCCGCTGCCTTTCCAAGCCCATCGGTGTCCCCTTTCTGATAAAAAGGGTTTGGGCTGGGTTGTTATACCTCTGAACGGCACTTTTTTGCACACCATGCGCTAAATGGCCAGGTCACATGGACCCCGAAGGCTCAGAGAAGGTTGGGGGAGGGGACCCACTGGAACAGTTGTTGGGAGACAGATGGTAGCCTCCCGTCAAGGCCATCCAGCGTGTTCTTTAACGTGCACAGGGTATGTGCTCTCCCTCACACGGGGTCAAGGCTTAACGTCCCATCCGACGGACGGCGGCCTTTCCAAGCCCATCGGTGTCCCCTACTGACCGTGGGCAGGGCGGGGAATTTTGCGGAGATAAATCTCAACGCTGAGGCAGCTGGGACTCGAACCTGGGAACTACAGATTACGAGCCTGGCGCACTACCGACTGAGCCACCCCCGCCTCCCTGATAGAAAGGAGTAGGGAGTTTTATGGGAGATAATTCTCAACCTGGCACAGGTTGGGTTGGGTTGTTTTACCTCTGAGCGGCACTTTTTTGCACACCATGGGCTAAATGGCCAGGTCACATGGACCCCGAAGGCTCAGAGAATGTTGGGGAAGGAGACCCACTGGAACAAGCTGTTGGGAGACAGATGGTAGCTTCCCGTCAAGGCCATCCAGTGTGTTCTTTAACGTGGAGAGGGTATGGCTCTCCTACACACGGGGCCACGGCTTAACGTCCCATCCGTCGGACGGCGGCCTTTCCAAGCCCATCGGTGTCCCCTACTGACCGTGGGCAGAGCGGGGAATTTTGCGGAGATAAATCTCAACGCTCACCCAGCTGGGACACGAACCCGGGAACTACAGATTACAAGCCTGTCGCGCTACCGACTGAGCCACCTCCCCTGTTCATATGTAATCCCACAATATATTCAGTGTTACGAATTGCTTAGGGCAAGCAAAGATATTAAGCATTCCTTCAGTAACTCAGCTTATCTGTGGTTTAAAAAATTGATCATCGACAAGTAAAAAGTCCACATCTGGTTAAGATATAACCCCAGACGAAGGGAATAGCAGCAAAAGAAATCAATGAATCCTCTATACTGAAATCCAGGTCTGAAAGCAAAAGCACAGTTGCGTGGACTTTCGGTAATGGTTAAAATGTATGGATTTGGTTCTTTTATCGTCAGAGCCCTAAGCCTCGAGACTAACTCCATTACCGTGACACAACTGTGTTGAGGGCTTTAGAGGCTCGTCTGCTCAACCCCTAGAGTTTGACTTCCTCAGGGAATCAGAAAAACTCGGCGAAAAGTATTAAACGTTGCGAGAAAGAAATTCAATAGAGAAAACAAAACCCAGATTTCTTTCTAGAACAGACAAGTGTCGTTCTGGTTTGTTCCCAGATGTGTGAACCCAGGAGTTACGGGGAAAAAAGCAGGCATTTCCTGAACGACTTGGCGGCTCTTTCGCATTTACATAACTGGTCCAAACACTTTCGTGAATATGAATAAAAGATAGAGGTAGAAAAGCCAAGAGGAGAAAATTATCTTTCTTCCTATTGATTTTTATTTTTCCTGTTATCCGTAGTGACTTCTTTCTCTACGTTTCCATTTCTTTTTTCTGTGAGGTTATAGACAATAAGGATTTGCTTTCAGTATTTCCATATCTTTTCTGTTCTTTGTGTTTATTTCAGTGAATAGCTGGAAGAAGAAGAAACTGCTGATATCAGAAACACTCGGAGAAGATAAACGCAACAACAAGAGATGTATGAATGGATTAGTTGCAGATACATGTTTACTTTAACTGCTAGGCTTATATTCACGAACGCAAAGTGCAGCATATGCGTCGATAATTAATTCACGTGGTGAATACATTACGGTTGGTTCAGAAATGAAATTGTACAGATAGGGTGGTTTATTGTTGTTGGAAAAGGGATCGACTTGGTACGGTGGTTGAAAAGGTTTCTATTTTCAAAGATTTTTGTTGAAATTCTACCATGGGTTGGGTTGTTTTACCTCTGAGCGGCACTTTTTTGCACATCATGGGCTAAATGGCCAGGTCACATGGACCCCGAAGGCTCAGAGAAGGTTGGGGAAGGGGACCCACTGGAACAGCTGTTGGGAGACAGATGGTAGCCTCCCGTCAAGGCCATCCAGCGTGTTCTTTAACGTGCACAGGGTATGGCTCTACCCGCACAAGGGCCCACGGCTTGACGTCCCATCAGACGGACGGCGGCCTTTACCAAGCCCATCAGTGTCCCCTACTGACCGTGGACAGGGCGGGGAATTTTACGGAGATAAATCTCAAAGCTGACCCAGCTGGGACTCGAACCTGGGAACTATAGATTACGAGCCTGACGCGCTACCGACTGAGCCACCCCCGCCCCAATTCTACCATGAAATTCTGTGTTGAGGAAAACTGATTCTTTTTTTAATAGATCGCTTGAATCTCTAAGATGGTAAGGTATGAAGAGTGGGTTAAAGATTTCATTTCAGTTGTTTTTGGTATCGAGATTAATGAAACAGGATTAGAATGACGGTTCAAAATTTGTCGTGCTGACATCACTTCGCTATAATATACAGAACCTATTCTCTGTATTAATAGGAGAAATTAAACTAGTTTATTTATTAGTAAATTTTTAGTAACTTAATAAAATAAAACTTGAGTAATTGTTCCCTGGAGTCAAGCGGGTGGGGTAGTTAAGTCGGTAGCGGGTCAGGCTCTTAATGTGTAGTTTCCAGGTTCGAGTCCCCCCTGGCCAGCGTTAAGATTTATCTCCTAAACTCTCCCCGCCCTGCCCACGGTCAGTAAGGGACAGCGATGGGCTTGGAAAGGCCGGCGTCCGTAGGATGGGACGTTAAGCCGTGGTCCATGTGCAGGAGAGCCATATCCTGTGCACAATAAAGAACACACTGCATGGACTTGACGGGAGGCTATCGTCTGCGCTAACAGTGGGTCAAAGTGGGTGCCTTTCCGTCCCCAATCTTCTCTGAGCCATCGGGGACCTTGTGACCTGGCCATTTAGCCCATTGTGGGCAAATAAAAAGTGCTCCACCTAGTGTTTTAATATCTTTAGTATTTATAACTAATTCACTTACTAATTAACACTGAAAGAATCTTTGAACTGAGATGTGAAGATTCATTTCGTAAAGGTCGTTCAAATGAAAATCCGACGTCGGAAATTCATAGTTATTGAAAAAAATCAATTTTCCTGGATTCGAACTCAGGTCTCCCAGAAGCATGCCGGGGCGTCTTAAACGCTAGAACCACGGAGGATTTGGGGGCGGGGTGGCTCAGTCGGTAGCGCGCCAGGCTCGTAATCTGTAGTTCCCAGGTTCGAGTCCCAGCTGGGTCAGCTTTGAGATTTATCTCCGCAAAATTCCCTGCCCACGGTCAGTATGGGACCCCCGATGGGCTTGGAAAGGCCGCCGTCCGTCGGATGGGACGTTAAGCCGTGGCCCCGTGTGCGGGAGAGCCATACCCTGTGCACGTTAAAGAACACGCTGGATGGCCTTGACGAGAGGCTACCATCTGTCTCCCAACAGCTGTTCCAGTGGGTCCCCTCCCCCAACCTTCTCTGAGCCTTCGGGGTCCATGTGACCTGGCCATTTAGCCCATGGTGTGCAAAAAAAGTGCCGCTCAGAAGTAAAACAATCCAATCCAACCGAGGATTTGATCAATTCTTTAACTAGGTGACATATTAGCTTTCCTGTTTGATTCACCAGATGGCGCCACTGCTGAATCAAACAGCAAGGTTTATATGTCATTTAGTTACTAAATGCATCCGCGTTCTGTATTCCAATGTATCGTAAACCAAACGCTTATGGTCACTCTACTGGAGCTATGTGGATAATTAATTTCAAAGTTAATATGTTCGAAATATTCTACTCAATGGGGTAGGAATCCCTTACTCTATAGCAAATAGGTTCAACAAAATAGACCATGAATTAATTTAAAATCAAATCAATACCGGATTGGCTGATTAACCTGATGGAAGATCGAGAATCCTGATTAACCGTATAGTGAGAAAATGATGAATAAAAGAATTCTTTTCCCTTGAGCACTTCGAATATGATATGAATATTCAACAGTTAAACAATTGTTAATTTTTTTAAATAACTTTTTTTTAATACGGAAACAGGTTGAGTTGTTTTACCTCTGAGCGGCACTTTTTTGCACACCATGGGCAAAATGGCCGGTTACATGGACCCCGAAGACTCAGAGAAGGTTGAGGGAGGGGACCCACTGGAACAGCTGTTGGGAGACAGATGGTAGCCTCCCGTCAAGGCCATCCAGCGTGTTCTTTAACGTGCACAGGGTATGGCTCTCCCGCACACGGGGCCACGACTTAACGTCCCATCCGACGGACGGCTGCCTTTCCAAGCCCATCGGTGTCCCCTACTGACCGTGGGCAAAGCGGGGAATTTTGCTTTGGTTCGGACTGAAGCATAGAGATAAAGAACTATTTTTCCAACTGCTCTACGCATAACATCCGAACTGTCTACATGCATTTAACTTAAAATTAATTACGTTAATGGCGTTGTTTTAATGCCGTAATTGTTAAAGAAAGCAGTTTGTGCTGAGTGCCTCATACCTACCAAGCTGAAACACTAATTCCATTAATTAAATGAGTGGGACAACTTTCAATCACAAAACTCCCATGCAACACCGTTACTTTCACTTTCCCTCAAAGGATGCAAAAGCCAGTTGGCTTGGCCAGAGTTGGGAGGGGGCGAGTTGGGAGGGGTTGAGAGGAAGGTGTGACCGCCTCATTTGCCGCCACTATTGCCCGTCGCGTTAATGAACATCAATTAAGCGACACGTTCCTCTTGTTTGGCGACAAGTGATCATCGGCGAAGAACAATTTTTACCCGCTAATTAGAAGCCATTAGCGAGATTAGAGAATGTTTTCCTCCTCCTCCTCCTCCTCTTTCCATGGCCGGATGAACTGGATCAATGACTCGAGTAGGTGATGAGGCTGGGTTATATCCATGTGATTAAATTGCTCTATTTTATTGATGGGCTGTTATCGTCTAGCGACAGAAGAAGGTACTTGGAGAGTCTCATGACGAATTTCACTTTCACCCCCCACCCCCCCTAAATTAAGAGAGAGGACAACAAGAGAAAAACTCACTACCGATGCGAAATTCCATTTCTTTTATTACATCATGTTTAATTTTATGAAATTGTTTGCCATTAGGGAAGTCGTTTGCAGTCGTAGAAAATACTGAGGAATAATCTGCCTCATTTTTAGTAACTCTGTAATTACACACTCAAAAAAAAAAGCAAATTTTATTTGCACTCAGCGACTTCTTCATTAGGTTCAGTTCTATGTAAAGTCAATAGGAAGTCAGATTCATTCTGCTCGCGTTAGGCTGTTTCCAGGCTCAATTCCTAGACTTGAATGGGGGTGGCTCAGTCACTAGTATTGAATATACCTGATGTCCCGTGTGCGGGAACAAATACTAGAACTCGCCCCCCATTTATTAAATATTTATTGGAGTATTAAATATTTATTAAGAATTAAATATTTATTGTGGCTCAGTCGGTAGCGCGCCAGGCTCGCAATCTGTAGTTCCCAGGTTCGAGTCCCAGCTGGGTGAGCGTTGAGATTTATCTCCGCAAAAATTCCCCGCCCTGCCCACGGTCAGTAGAGGACACCGATGGGCTTGGAAAGGCCGCCGTCCGTCGGATGGGACTTTAAGCCGTGGCACCGTGTGCGGGAGAACCATACCCCTGTGCACGTTAAAGAACACGCTGGATGGTCTTAACGGAAAGCTATCATCTGTTTCCCCAACAGCTGTTCCAGTGGGTACCCTCCCCCAACTTCTCTGAGCCTTCGGGGTCCTTGTGACCTGGCCATTTAGTCCATGGTGTGCAAAAAAGTGCCGCTCAGAGGAAAAACAACCCAACGTTAAAGAACACACTGGATGGCCTTGACGGGAGGCTACCACCTGTCTCCCAACAGCTGTTACAGTGGGTCTCCTCCCACAACCTTCTCTGAGCATTCGGGGGTCCTTGTGACATGACCATTTAGCCCATGGTGTGCAAAAAAATTGCCGCTCAGAGGTAAAACAACCCAACCCGTGTACAGAAGAGAGAGAGAGTCATACCCTGTGCACGTTAAAGAACACGCTAGATGGCCTTGACTACCCAACAGCTGTTCCAGTGGGTCTCCTCCCCCAACCTTCTCTGAGCCTTCGTGGTCCTTGTGACCTGGCCATTTAGCCCACGGTGTTCCAAAAATTGCCGCTCAGAGGTATATCAACCAACCCAACCCCTTCTTCCGTAATTTTTTTCAATACATGTCTTTCTCATTAATCAACCAGTTACATAAACGCTATCCCATTTTTTTTTTTAAGAATATAATTTTTATTCATAACAGTAAAGAATACAAACACATTTACCATTTGACCCGCAAAGCTAAATAGCTTATCTGCAGGAAAATGAATAAATTATATTAAACATAGATCATTCAGCCACAAAAATGGTCAGCAAATATATCCACAAAACACAACACATAAAAATCAGCTAACTAGAAAAATACCAAATAATTTTTTAATTCCATTTTAAAGTCTTCTAAAAAAATCTATATTTAGTAATTCTTTTGGAATAGCATTAAATATAAGTGGTACTTGATATTCGGAGGTATGTTTCCCGTAATTATTTCGAAATTTGGCAATTTGTAATAACCCTGGTTTTGAAGTCTTGTATTTTTATTATGTTGAATTTTTAGTTTGTAAGTTTCGTCAAAAAATTTTTTAATTATTACATTATATTTATATAAATTGCTGTAGGATAAAAGATTTAAAAATTTTAATCTATCGGTAGAAGTTTTATAAATTTTTTGCAAAATGAGATGGAATAATATTTTTAGCTATAATAGACTGCAGTTTTTCTATTTTATTTATGTTAGTTAAGTTAGTTGTTCCATGCACAATTATTCCATAATTTAAATAGATTCGCATATTGCTTTATAAAATAGGACACATGTTTCCATATTTAATACGTATTTCAATTTTTGAATTTTTATCGCCGATATTCTCAAGCTTTCGCATATGTAGGATATATAGGCATTCCACCTAAAATATTCATCAAAAATGATTCCTAAGTAATTTATTTTATTTACTTGCTCAACAAGTGGGCAACTGCATAATGATTCATAATTTGAAGCATCCTTTTTTCTGCAATTTATTTTATGAGTTTTGATAAAGAGATTTTGATGAATATGAAATCCTGGTGAATGAATAATCATCAGTTTTGTTTTTTTCTCCTTTAAATAGATTTTATTATGATTTAACCATCTAATAATATTATTGTAATCTGTTTGAACCTCTGAAATGCTATCATTTAAATATTTCTGACTGTTTATTAAAACAATGTCGTCAGCATATAGATAAATAGCACTATTTAATTTTGTATTGAACAAATCATTTATGTATACTAGGAACAATAAAGGACCTAAAATTGAGCCTTGGGGAATTCCACATCGTGTAATTACTTTTCTGCTGTAGCAGTTTTTTATTTTATTAATTGTGTATCTGTCTGATAAATAATTTCTAAACCAATCTAACAATATACCGCGAATACCGTAATTTTCCAATTTATTTAGTAAAATGCTATGATCTATTGTATCGAAGGCTTTCTTTAAATCTAAGAACATAGTTACAATTTTTTCCCTATTATTCAATGATTTATTAATATTATTTGCAATTTTGGAAATTAGTTGAATTGTGTTTTTTCCTTTTTGAAAGCCAAACTGATTTTTATTAATTATGTTGTGTTCAAGTAAAAAGTTAAAAACAGCATTATAAATATATTTTCCCATTATTTTCGAAAAAATAGGCAGAATTGTTATTGGTCGATAGTTAGAAAAATCCTCCTTAATATCACCTTTAAAAATAGGTCTTAAAATACCTGTTTTCAGTTCAGTAGGTATGTTCCCAGTAAATATAATCTGATTTATAATTTTTGATATAATATTTAGTAGTGTCTCTTTATTAAATTTTATATGTTTAATGCAAACATTATCGTAACCAGGTGATTTATTGGTGTCTAATGAAGTAATTATTTCATCAGTTTGTTTTTCAGTGATTTCATGTATATAGATAGATTTCAAAACTCTTTGTATCATGGTTGGAACATAATTTATATCGTCTTGGTGATTTGTATTTCTTATCTGTAAAATTAGTGTATTATAAATGTCATTGTGATTATTTGCTATTTCTTCCACAGATAATTTCTTTTTGGACATATTGTCAATTATTATATCGTCAGCTGATTTTTTTTCTGTTTTCCTTCTAATATTTCATATATTAATTGTAAGGTAGTCTTCATATCATTTTTTTTCATTATAAGTTTATTTCTATAATAAAGTTGTTTCTGATTTCTAATCTGAATATTAAACCTATTCCTTAATTTTTTATAGTTATTTTTATAAGCATCACTTTTATCATTGTTTTTAAATTTAATCCAAGCTTTATCTCTTTCTTCAATTAATTCTATCAAGTTCGGTGTTATCCAATTTTTGCTATGATTTCTTTTTACTTTTCCAACTCTCCTCATATATATTCTATTTTTTCCTAAAATTCATCATAAATGTCTTTAAATACTTTATGTAGGTTTAATTCATCCTTTGAGTTGTCTCCATAATTTTCTAAATTCCAATTCGTTTCAGAAATAGCTTTGTTTATATTGTTATGGTCAAATGACCAATTCTTATTTTCCTGGTCTGTTTCATTATAATTAGTATTATTTAAATTGTTATTGGTGTTGCTAATCAGTGTTAAAATCATATAGTGATCTGCTATTTTGCTTGTTTGAATTATTGAATTTGCTGACATATTTTTAATCAGTTTAATATTAATATGGTCTATACAGGTTTTGGTAATTTTATTTTTTACTATTTCTTCTCTTGTAGCTTCCCTTTTTCAAAGGGAAGTTTTGCTTTTTTCAAAGGAACATAATGCCTTTCAAAATTCATTTCAGCCAATAGTGTGATATATTTTTCTGTGCCATGTTTTTTAGTATTCATTGTATCGATATTAAAATCACCTATTAAAATCTGATTTTGATCTTTTTCTGTATTTTCCATCCAATTTCGGAAATTCAACAGAAAAGAGTTCACATCTGTACTAGGCGATCTGTATAGTGCTAAAACATGATATAGTATATTATTTTTTTTTACTTTTACATATATAGTTTCCGCTGGAAGTGTTTGTTGTGAAACAATTTCAATATCTAGATTTTCTTTATAGTATACTGAAATCCCCCTAATATTTTTATTTATATTATCATTTGTGATTTTATTAAATTTATCAATATTATATAAATAATTTTCATATTTATTTACATTTGTTTCAGTTAAAACAAGCAAATCAATGTGTTCCATGTAATTGTTAATACTTAATTTTAATGAATCCCAATGTTTTCTTTGACTTCTTATATTAACATGAGCAATTCCTAATTTATTTTTGTGAATAAGTTTACTATAATTATTTACGAACCAAGCCTCCACTTCTAAACCTGTAGTTACATAAGCAACATCATAGTCACTATCAAGACCTTCAAAATTCAAAACAGACATAGCTAACAAGAATATTCATAAAAAAAAGCAAAAAAAGAGCAAAAAAAAAGGGAAAAAAAAGCAAGGTTTATCGGACATATCTAAAAGTTCAAAAATCATCAAAGTTGGTGAACATATCCACATTGATAATTCTTTCACCATTTGTCATTTCAGTGTTTCGTTTCATCATCATCATCATCCTTAAGCAGCCATGGGGTACGGAGGTCCAACCAGAACGTGCAATTTAGTTCTCCAAGCAAGTCGATCCTGAGCTAATTCACCTCCTTAAAAAACGAAAAATAAATAAATAAATAAATATTCCCAACTTCCATACTTTGTTTTCCCTCTATTGTGCGAATTTAGTTTCCATCTCATTTCTGGTAATGGCAATAAACTTCGATATCTGGGGGAGGGGGGGATGAAACGAAGTATCCTGGAGAAAAATTGATTCCCTCTCTCTGTTATGCATGCAGACCTTTAACCTCCCTTTCTAAGCATGGTAGGACCGACATCTTTAAGAAGAAGTAGAAGGCTTCATCATCTTCTCTGGCTTCATCATCTTCTCTCGTCACGTCGTTAGCAGAGAATGTTTCGTCCTCCGTGCTCCGGAAGTCCCTTCTTCCGGTCGACCAGCAGCTGGAGGACTCCCCAGTGCCGATTTCTAATCACCGTGAAAACGAGCGAATCTCTCGAGCCAGTGAATGCCGCTGCCCTTCGCTCTCCATCCTTAATGTGTCTCGATGGCTCGGATGCGAGAGGGATCATGTTGTTGCATCTGCGTTGCTGGGACACTTGCGATGCTCAAGGCGACAAAGAGGATGCGAGGAGGAGGAAATCGGAGAGATCTGATGACAAAGAAAAAGAAAAGAGGATGCTGGAGAGACGGGGATGATGAGATGGCAACAAGACCCTCGGGAGGCTACGAAAAGGATGATAGAGGTATATATACATATGGATACAGCCATAAAGAAAGCATTTGGTGTTATTAATATTTCCATAGTTCCTGGGTTGGGTTGCTTTACCTCTGAGCGGCACTTTTTTTGCACACCATGGGCTAAATGGCGAGGTCACAAGGACCCCGAAGGCTCAGAGAAGGTTGGGGGAGGGTACCCACTGGAACAGCTATTGAGAGACAGAAGGTAGCCTCCCGTCAAAGCCAGACACGTGTTCTTTAACGTGCCTGGCTTTAACGTGGGGTATGGCTCTCCCGCAAACGGGGGGCGGGGTGGCTCAGTCGGTAGCGCGGCAGGCTCGTAATCTGTAGTTCCCAGGTTCGAGTCCCAGCTGGGTCAGCGTTGAGATTTATCTCCGCAAAATTCCCCGCCCTGCCCACGGTCAGTAGGGGACACCGATGGGCTTGGAAAGGCCGCCGTCAGTCGGATGGGACGTTAAGCCGTGGCCCCGTGTCCGGGAGAGCCATAACCTGGGCACGTTAAAGAACACGCTAGATGGCCTTGACGGGAGGCTACCATCTGTCTCCCAACAGCTGTTCCAGTGGGTCCCCTCTCCCAACCTTCTCTGAGCCTTCGGGGTCCATGTGACCTGGCCATTTAGCCCATGGTGTGCAAAAAAGTGCCGCTCAGAGGTAAAGCAGCCCAACGTTAAAGAACACGCTGGATGGCCTTGACTGGAGGCTACCATCTGTCTCCCAACAGCTGTTCCAGTGGGTCCCCTCCCCCAACCTTCTCTGAGCCTTCGGGGTCCATGTAACCTGGCCATTTAGCCCATGGTGTGCAAAAAAAGTGCCGCTCAGAGGTAAAACTACCCAACCCAACCCGCAAACGGGCCACGGGTTAACGTTTGGAGGCAGGGCATTGCCTCCAAACGTTCTTAAACGTTTCCAAATCTTCGATACAGCTCCTCGTGTTACACTTACTATTTCCACCATACTGGTTACTGAAGTACCTGCAAGGCACACCAATGATCATGCCCTTCTGGAGGTCACTGAGATCTGGCTTTTGGGTTGGGTTGTTTTACCTCTGAGCGGCACTTTTTTTGCACACCATGGGCAAAATGGCCAGGTCACATGGACCCCGAAGGCTCAGAGAAGGTTGGGAGAGGGGACCCACTGGAACAGCTGTTGGGAGACAGATGGTAGCCTCCCGTCAAGGCCATCCAGCGTGTTCTTTAACGTGCACAGGGTATGGCTCTCCCGCATACGGGACCACGGCTTAACGTCCCATCTGACGGACGGCGGCCTTTCCAAGCCCATCGGTGTCCCCTACTGACCGTGGGAAGGGCGGGGAATTTTGCGGAGATAAATCTCAACGCTGACCCGGCTGGGACTCGAACCTGGGAACTACAGATTACGAGCCTGGCGCGCTACCGATTGAGCCACCCCCGCCCCTGAGATCTGTCATTGTCGACAATTATACCACTACAGCTGTTTCACCTGTGCCTGTGGCCCTGCTACGTGATAGCCGACATCTTACTTCTCCCCTTTATATACCTGACATCGCAGGTGACGTCGTCCCTGTTATATGCATACGCATTGCGTGTACAGTCGCTCAAAAAAAGTATCCGAACACTATGGTTGATTATAGAATTCAGAAAAAATATCTGACAACGATTTTTTTAGAAATTAGTGATCTGGCAACCTTCGTGTCACGTGATTACAGAATTCAGGAAAAATATCTGGAGCGTGTACAGCAACTGTACACGCTCCAGTTACCGTTCACAGCAAACTGGAGCGTGTGCAGTAACTGCACACGCTCCAGTTTGCTGTGAACGGTAACTGCACACGCTCAATATTTCCGTGAGTGAGCCCCACACGATCTAGTATCAAAATAATATGACCACCTACAATCGCTCAAAAAAAAATATCCGAACACTATGATTGATTACAGAATTCAGAAAAAATATCTGGCAACGATTTTTTTTAGAAATTAATGATCTGGCAACCTTCGTGTCGTGACACGAAGGTTGCCAGATCACCAATTTCTAAAAAAATTGTTGCCTGATATTTTTTCTGAATTCTGTAATCAACCATAGTGTTCGGATACTTTTTTGAGCTACTGTACTACAGTCGCCGTCGGTGTTTCCATTATTTTGATAAATTCCTGTATATATATACGTATATACTGAAATAATTAATTCCTTACATATTTAATTAATTTACATTGCATTATTTAATTAAAGAGGAGTATTTTGAAATACTGTCCTATCAAAATCATAACGTTGGTGTACGACACTTTCAAATTAGGTCATGAAATGGAATCGATTTCCTAGTTAACTAACGAGCTCTTGAAAGAATCGATTTGCAGTAGGGGAATACCGTCATTTCACAGTCACGAATCATTCCTTGATGATAATCTGTTTCCGTGTAAGACATTTTCCTCTCCAAGTGAATGTTAAAGGAAAAGAGATAGCTTCCAGTCCACTCCTTGGATGTCAGTTTCTAATCCTCCAACTCTCATCATTTCTGCTTAACCTCCGTCTCTCCCAACATCGTCAGCTTTGGCCCTAATCCGGAAAACTACTTTAGGAAGAGAGAACGGAAATCAAGATTGTCAGGCGTTCTCGTTAGATCCGGAAGATGTTAAAGTGTACTTTCCTGCACGATTTACAGATAATTTCTTCAAAATTTATTGTTTTTGAGGGGGAAAAAAAAGGTCATAGAAACTTTTTTTATGCGTTTCGTTCTGAATCGTATCATAATCGTATCTCCTAATAACAATTATTTTTCATTTCAATATTAAAGTTGTAAAATCTTGCCAAATCCTTTGGGTTTTTTTTTTTCAAAAGGCTGGCACAATGATCCAGAAACGTGACTATTTCGAATGTAAATTTAATCCAATATTCAATATACTTGAAAAATACTCCGCAAAATTCCCCACCCTGCCCACGGTCAGTAGGGGACACCAATGGGCTTGGAAAGGCCGCCGTCCGTCGGATGGGATGTTAAGCCGTGGTCCCGTGTGCGGGAGAGCCATACCCTGTGCACGTTAAAGAACGCACTGGATGGCCTTGACGGGAGGCTACCATCTGTCTTCCAACAGCTGTTCCAGTGGGTCCCCTCTTCCAACCTTCTCTGAGCCTTCGGGGTCCTTGTGACCTGGCCATTTAGCCCATGGTGTGCAAAAAAGTGCCGCTCAGAGACTTTTTTGTACACCATGGGCTAAATGGCCAGGTCACATGGACCCCGAAGGCTCAGAGAAGGTTGGGGACCCACTGGAACAGCTGTTGGGAGACAGATGGTAGTTTCCCGTCAAGGCCATCCAGCGTGTTCTTTAACGTGGACATGGTATGGCTCTCAACACACGGGGCCACGGCTTAATGTTCCATCCGACGGACGGCGGCCATTCCAAGCCCATCGGTGTCCCCTACTGACCGTGGGCAGGGCGAGGAGATTTGTGGAGATAAATCTCAACGCAGTCCCAGCTGGACTCGAACCTGGGAAGTACAGATTACTAGCCTGGCACGCTACCGACTGAGCCATGTCCACTCCATTGCTAACCAAATTCACCAACTTCCACACCACTCTTGTGTAGCCTTTATCTTTAGCGACATCCATAAAAATCACGGTCTTCAATTTTCGTGGCATCTGTAAAACTACGGTCTTCAGTTTAATGGCATTTGTAGAAAGGTATGGTCTTCACGTTTCGTGGAATCTGTAAAAGTACAGTCTTCAACTTTTATGGCATCTGTAAACAGCATGGTTTTAAACTTTCTTGATATCCGGGAAATTGCGATGTCAAATTTCGCGGCATCTTCAAAAATGTGGTCTTCATATTTCGTGGCATTTTCAAAAAAGTGCGGTCTTCAATTTTTGTGGCATCTGAAAAAAGTATAGTCTCCGACTTTTGTGGCATCTGTAAAAAGTAGGGTCTTGAACTTTCGCGTAATCTAACAATTACAATTTTCAACTTTTGTCACATCTGTAAAAAGTAGGGTTGAACTTTAGCGGCATCTGTAAGAATTACGGTCTTCAAATTTCGTAGCATTTATAGAAAAATTTCGTGCCCTTGGAATTCGTGACCTCAGAAAAGTTCCGGTCTTGAAATTTTGTGGCATCTGAAAAAAAATACGGTCTTCGAATTTCGCGGCATCTGTAAGAATTACGGTCTTCAAATTTCGTAGCATTTATAGAAAAATTTCGTGCCTTTAGAATTCGTGAGCTCCGAAAAGTTCCGGTCTTGAAATTTTGTGGTATCTGAAAAAAAAATAAGGTCTTCGACTTTCGCGGCATCTGTAACAAGAAGTAGGTTTTCCGAACTTTCGGGGCATCTGCAAAAAGTAGGGTCTTGAACTTCGGCGGTATCTTTAAAAATCACGGTCTTCAATTGCGTCATCAAGAAATTCCGCAACAGCCTGCTTCCCGTCTGTCTGGGAGTCATACCGACCTTTCGGGGTCAAAGTCAGCCCTGGTACGACCATTTCTCCTCTGCTGTGGGTAACTACTGTTCTACTCTGAATGGGGCGGGGTGGCTCAGTCGGTAGTGCGCCAGGATCGTAATCTGTAGTTCCCAGATTCGAGTCCCAGCTGGGTCAGCGTTAAGATTTATCTTAGCAAAAATTCCCCGCCCTGCCCACGGTCAGTAGGGGACACCGATGGGCTTGGAAAGGCAGCCGTCCGTCGGATGGGACGTTAAGCCGTGGCTCCGTGTGCGGAAGAGCCCTACCCTGTGCACGTTAAAGAACACGCTGGATGACCTTGACGGGAGGCTACCATCTGTCTCCCAACAGCTGTTCCAGTGGGTCCACTCCCCCAACCTTCTCTGAGCTTTCGGGGTCCATGTGACCTGGCCATTTAGCCCATGGTGTGCAAAAAAGTGCCGCTCAGAGGTAAAACAACCCAACGTTAAAAAACACGCTGGATGTCCTTGACGGGAGGCTACCATCTGTCTCCCAACAGCTGTTCCAGTGGGTCCCCTCTCCCAACCTTCTCTGAGCCTTCGGGGTCCATGTGACCTGGCCATTTAGCCCATGGTGTGCAAAAAAGTGCCGCTCAGAGGTAAAACAACCCAACGTTAAAGAACACGCTGGATGGCCTTGACGGGAGGCTACCATCTGTCTCCCAACAGCTGTTCCAGTGGGTCCCCTCTCCCAACCTTCTCTGAGCCTTCGGGGTCCATGTGACCTGGCCATTTAGCCCATGGTGTGCAAAAAAGTGCCGCTCAGACGTAAAACAACCCAACTCTACTCTGAATTTCAAACTCTATGAGATATCCTGCGACTTGTCCAAAGGAAATTTCTCCCCTAAAATGTTGAATGAAGTGAATAAATGATTGCGCAATTCTCATTGAGAACGATGAGGGGCAATCAGCTTATGGATTGGGATGTTTTACCTCTGAGCGGCACTTTTTTGCACACCATGGGCTAAATGGCCAGGTCACATGGACCCCGAAGGCTCAGAGAAGGTTGGGGGAGGGGACCCACTGGAACAGCTGTTGGGAGACAGATGGTAGCCTCCCGTCAAGGCCATCCAGCGTGTTCTTTAACGTGCACAGGGTATGGCTCTCCCGCACACGGGGCCACGGCTTAACGTCCCATCCGACGGACGGCGGCCTTTCCAAGCCTATCGGTGTCCCCTACTGACGGTGGGCAGGGCGGGGAATTTTGCGGAGATAAATCTCAACGCTGACCCAGCTGGGACTCGAACCTGGGAACTACAGATTACGAGCCTGGCGCGCTACCGACTGAGCCACCCCCGCCCCGAACTTTGAGGGTATGTCGTTACTAAAATTACGTCAATGTTCAAACACAAACTAGATTCATTTGATAAGTCCTTCAGTATCGTTAACTGTACACAATTTGCTTTTAACAATAGGTTTCTTCCTAATATGACAATTCTTTTTATTAACATTCTCCTCTGAGGGATAATACCTTAACGACTCTTCGTCAAAAGATCTCTGCCAACAGTGCTTTGAAGCTTCCGATGATTCCTTTGGGGCGAGGGGAAATTATTCTGCTCCATTTGCATTCCTATTCAGGAGAATTTCATTTATTAATGAAGACGAGACCATTAACGACAAGGAACGATTTCGCTGATTGCCAAAACGGTCTGAATTATGCGCATGAATTAATGAAGTTGTCGTTGCAAATTTCATTAAATGTGCTTATTAGCCAGATCAGATGTCACGATTTCTAAATAACGTATCCAGTTGATAAATGGGCCCATTAAGAAAGGTAATAAAGGATGCGCCATCTGATTCGATGGACAGAATGGAAGTCGAAAAAGATTGGATTTTTGGCCAAATGGGCGCTATCAGTGTGCGGGAAAATTGAAGCGAAATGTCTAACGATTTCTTGTGCATAATGGGCTAAATGGGTAGGTCACAAGGACCCCAAGGGTGCAGAGAAGATTGAGAAAGAGGATCCACTGTATTGGACGAGTAATTAGGGATCATGTGACAGCAATTCGTCAAGGCCATCCAGCGTGTTCTTTAACGTGCACAGCGTATAGCTCTCCCGCACACAGAACACGGCTTAACGTCCAAATTGACGGACGGAAGACTTTCAAGTCCATCGGTGTTCCCTGTCTCACCAATCTCAACGTTGGCACAGTTCGTATCGAACCTGAGATCTGCAGATTACGAGCTTGGCGCGCTGTCGATTGAACACACGTCCCCCCCCCACCTCACTAACAAGTGGGTGTACCGCAGAAATGAAAAAAAAAATAATAATTTAAAAAATTTTCCTCTCAAGCAGCTGCTTGTAACAGAGATATGACAGGAGTCTGTCAGTGTAATACGTCATAGATAAGGTCTATGGGGAAAGTTAGACTTAATACAAACATCCATGCCTCACCCGGGACTCGAACCCAGGTCCCTATGATCAATAATATATACAAAACAAGAACAATTCATAGTAATTTGTTCTCTGTATTTTTACCGTTTTCGTAATTTTACTTTTTGTCAAATATTGAGTTTAATATGCGTTTTTGTCTAAATAAATTTCAATTTTGAGTTACTGTAATAAAAAAAAACTCAGCTTTCTACTACTGGTGTGTCAGCGTTCAGATTTATCTCCGCAAAATTCCCCGCCCTGCCCATGGTCAGTAGGGGTCGCCGATAGGTTTGGAAAGACCGACGTCCGTCGGATGGGACATTACGCCGTGTGCGGGAGAGTCATAGCCTGTGCACGTTAAAGAACGCATTGGATGGCCTTGACGGGAGGCTACCATCTGTCTCCCAACAGCAGTTCCAGTGGGTCCCCTCCACCAACCTCCTTTGAGCCTTCGGGGTCCTTGTGACCTGACCATTTAGCCCATTGTGTGCAAAAAAGTGTCTCTCAGAGGTAAAACAACCCAACCAACCCAACTACTGGTGTGTCGCGGTAAATGGACTTTTCAGAAGTGTGTCGCCTAGAAAACAGGGTTCGGGTTGGGTTGGGTTGTTTTACCTCTGAGCGGCACTTTTTTGCACATCATGGGCTAAATGGCCAGGTCACATAGACCCCGAAGGCTCAGAGAAGGTTGGGGGAGGGGACCCACTGGAACAGCTGTTGGAAGACAGATGGTAGCCTCTCGTCAAGGCCGTAAAGCGTGTTCTTTAATGTACACAGGGATGGCTCTTCCATACACGGGCCACGGCTTAACGTCCCGTCCGACGGACGGCGGTATTTCCAAGCCCGTCGATGTCCCCTACTGACCATGGCGGGGAGTTTTGCGGAGAGAAGTCTCAACGCTGACCCAGCTGGGACTCGAACCTGGGAAATTCAGGTTACGAGCCTGGCGCACTACCGACTGAGCCACCCCCGCCCCACTGCCGAATGACACATACATTTTCATCCTCTCTAAACGTTTGTGGGCTATCTGCTAGTTAGATACCTAAATTAAAACTTTTTAAATTAATAAATAACCATTAACTATTAGCTTCTGCTTTTACATCGCTTTCACTGCCATGCATATTAGAAGACGAACATGCATATCAGAGCGAAGTCGAGAAATCAATAGGTAGCAATTGATCGTACATTATATTTATTAGTATTTTATATTTTAATTTTCCTGCTATTTGGGTTGGGTTGTTTTACCTCTGAGCGGCACTTTTTTGCACACCATGGGCTAAATGGCCAGGTCACATGGACCCCGAAGGCTCAGAGAAGATTGGGGGAGGGGACCCACTGCAACAGCTGTTGGGAGACAGATGGTAGCCTCCCATCAAGGCCATCCAGCGTGTTCTTTAAGGTTGGATTGTTTTACCTCTGAGCGGCACTTTTTTGCACACCATGGGCTAAATGGCCAGGTCACATGAACCCCGAAGGCTCAGAGAAGGTTGAGGGAGGGGACCCACTGCAACAGCTGTTGGGAGACAGATGGTAGCCTCCCATCAAGGCCATCCAGCGTGTTCTTTAACGTTGGATTGTTTTATCTCTGAGCGGCACTTTTTTGCACACCATGGGCTAAATGGCCAGGTCACATGAACCCCGAAGGCTCAGAGAAGGTTGAGGGAGGGGACCCACTGCAACAGCTGTTGGGAGACAGATGGTAGTCTCCCGTCAAGGCTATCCAGCGTGTTCTTCAACGTGCACAGGGTATGGCTCTCCCGCACACGGTGCCACGGCTTAACGTCCCATCCGACGGACGGCGGCCTTTCCAAGCCCATCGGTGTTCCCTACTGACCGTGGGCAGGGCGGGGGAATTTTTACGGAGATAAATCTCAACGCTGACCCAGCTGGGACTTCAGATTGCGAATTGGGAACTTCAGATTACGAGCCTGGCGCGCTACCGACTGAGCCACCCCCGCCCCAATTTTCCTGCTATCACATATATTTAATAAGACTATTAATGAACGGAACTACTATATTATTTTTAAATATTTCGGAGGCATTCTATTCTTTAAGATCAAAATTACACGAGATTTGATATAAATAGTCTTCTTTCGAAGTGGCTTATTTCATATGTTACTTTTCGAACCTGTGAAGGAAGTGCGTCCCGCAAGGATCAGTTTTTGGGCCATTTTTTTTCTTCTGCAGGTAAATTCTTAACCGTGTGCTTTCTCCTCGAATATTGAACTTTCAGGAATATTCCACCCACCTCTCCATATAGGTTGGGTTGTTTTCCCCTAAGCTGCACCTTTTGCTCACAATGGGCTTAACGGCCATGTCACAAGGACCCCAAGGGCTCAGAGAAGGTTGGGGATAAGGGAACTGACTGGACAGCTGTTAAGAACACATAGTTTGGGGACAGGCTCTCGTCGAGGCCATTCAGCGTATTCTTTAATGTGCACAGCGTATATCTCTTTCGCACATGGCCAACGGCTTAATGTCCCACCCGACGGTGGGGCGGGGGTGGCTCAGTCGGTAGCGCGCCAGGCTCGTAATCTGTAGTTCCTAGGTTCGAGTCCCAGTTGGGTAAGCGTTGAGATTTATCTCCGCAAAAATTCCCCGCCCTGCGCACGGTCAGTGGGGGACACCGATGGGCTTGGAAAGACTGCCGTCCGTCGGATGGGACGTTAAGCTGTGGCCCCGTGTATGGGAGAGCCATACCCTGTGCACGTTAAAGAACACGCTGGATGGCCTTGACTGGAGGCTTCCATCTGTCTCCCAAGAGCTGTTCCAGTGGGTCCCCTCCCCCAACCTTCTCTGAGCCTTCGGGGTCCATGTGACTTGGCCATTTAGCCCATGGTGTGCCAAAAAGTGCCGCTCAGAGGTAAAACAACCCAACCCATCCCACCCGAAGGACGGCGATATTTCTAAGCCCATCTGTGACCCCTACTGACCGAGAGCAGGGCGGGGAGTTTTGCGGAGAAAAATCTCAATGTTGGCCCCGCTGGAATTCCTCCACGTACAGTCGCTCAAAAAAATATCCGAACACTATGGTTGATTACAGAATTCAGAAAAAATATCTGGCAGCGATTTTTTTCAGAAATTAGTGATCTGCCAACCTTCATGTCACGTGATTACAGAATTCAGGAAAAATATCTGGAGCGTGTACAGCAACTGTACACGCTCCAGATATTTCCGTGAGTGAGCCCACACGATCTAGTATAAAAATAATATGACCACCTACAGTCGCTCCAAAATATATCCGAACACTATGGTTAATTACAGAATTCAGAAAAAAATATCTGGCAGCGATTTTTTTCAGAAATTAGTAATCTGGCAATCTTTTTTGTACTGTACACGAAGGTTGCCTGATCACTAATTTCTAAAAAAATCGTTGCCAGATATTTTTTCTCAAGTCTGTAATCAACCATATTATAGGGGCGGGGGTGGCTCAGTCGGTAGCGCGCCAGACTCGTAATCTGTAGTTCCCAGGTTCGAGTCCCAGATGGGTCAGCGTTGAGATTTATCTCCGCAAAACTTCCCGCCCTGCCCACGGTCAGTAGGGGACACCGATGGGCTTAGAAAGGCCGCCGTCCGTCGGATGGGACGTTAAGTCGTGGCCCCGTGTGCGGGAGAGCCATACCCTGTGCACGTTAAAGAACACGCTGGATGGCCTTGACGGGAGGCTACCATCTGTCTCCCAACAGCTGTTCCAGTGGGTCCCCTCCCCCAACCTTCTCTGAGCCTTCGGGGTCCATGTGACCTGGCCATTTAGCCCATTGTGTGCAAAAAAGTGCCGCTCAGAGGTAAAACAACCCAACCATATTGTTCGGATATTTTTTTGAGCGACTGTAAGTTAATGGAGGTTTATGGATTCAGGTTCTACAGTTTGAACGTAACCTTGTACAAACGCTAAAAGGCGATGAATATGGTAAATAAATATTAAATTCTAACGTAGATTTACTTTGAAGAACACAAAAAAATCCCACGAAGAATTATTCGCAATATTATTTCATATTCCCACTTTTAATCAAGGCTGCTGCAAGGCTGGCTCCAATCTCAACTCGCAACACTAAGCTCCATTGTTAATTACATGCACCTGTATCATATCATGTTCGCTAACAACCAATATAAAGTCAACTAATTTGTTTAATGGGCTGCGCATCTCCAAAATCTCTCCTCTCACAATGTTCCCCGTTGCCATAGCAACTCCTCCTTAACAAGCTACGCCAACAAATAAACAATTACGCGTAACAGTAGGTAATCGACGTTCATTCTTGCAGAAGAACAAGAAATCCTTCAATATAACCTGAAAGAAAAATAAAAGATCTCTTTATAACAAGATGAATATTTAATTAGCGCACGATTAAATTTGTTCTCTAGTTTTCTGTCAGCGAGAGGTAAATTTATTGCTATTTCTCTAATTTATTTATTTCCCCTCTTGTAGATCTTTATTTATGACATGCTTAAGGATAAACTAGATGCAAAAAAAAAGATTCTTCCACATTCAAAAACATTTATCTGTATGTACAGTCGCTCAAAAAATATCCGAACACTATGGTGCATTACAAAATTCAGAAAAAATATCTGGCAACGATTTTTTTTTGGAAATTAGGGATCTGGCAACCCTTCGTGTCACGTGATTACAGAATTCAGGAAAAATATCTGGAGCGTGTACAGCAACTGTACACGCTCCAGTTACCGTTCACAGCTAACTGGAACGTGTGCAGTTACTGCACACGCTCCAGTTTGCTGCACAAGTTCCAGTTACTGCACACGCTCCAGTTTGCTGTGAACGGTAACTGTACACGCTCAATATTTCCGTGAGTGAGCCCACACGATCTAGTATCAAAATAATATGACCACCTATGTACAGTACTAAACGATGCGATTGGAAAGGCTCACGTCCGTCGAATTTCGTGATCACGTGATACAAACCTTTCGCTTAATTATTTTTGTCCATGAAAGAGGGATGTCGAAAGAGAATTGGACATGGCTTGAGATTTGTTGAACATACATGTTTAAAAATATTTTCGTTCGATAATTATCTATATCAGTGGCTTCCAAGCACTTTTTGTCCCCATCCAAAAATTCAAATTCCTATTCACCTTGCGATCCACAAATTCAAATTCCCATTCACTTTGCGACCCAGAAATTCAAATTCCCATTTCAAATGGACACCCAGAATTCAAATTCAAATTACGTTTGTGACTCAAAAACTATAATTTCCATTCAAATGGAGATCCAAAAAATTAAAATTCCCATTCACCTTGCGACTCAAAAAATAAAATTTTAATTCAAATGGAAACCCAAAAAATTAGATTTCCCATTCATGTTGAGAACTAAAAATTCAAATTTTCATTCTCTATGCGACGCAAAAATTAAAATTCCCATTCAAATTGAGACCAAAAAAATTCAAATTCCCATTCACCTTGCAACGCAAAAAAAAACAACGAAAAATTCAAATCAAATGGAGACTCAAAGAATTCGAATTTCCATTCACTTTGTGAAGCAAAAATTAAAATTCCCATGCAAATAGTGACCCAAAAATTAAAATTCTCATTCAAATGGGGAAAAAAAATTCTATTCACCTTGCGACGCAAAAATTCCATTCAGATGGAGACACAAAATAATTCAAATTCCCATTCACCTTGAGACCTACAGATTCAAATTATCATTTACCTTACAATCCAAAAATTCAAATTCCCACTCAAATGGAGACAAAAAATTCAAAATCCCCTTGAGACTTAAAATTCAAATTTCCATACATTACGCCACCCCAAAAATACAAATTCCCATTCACCAGGTGACCCAAAACTTTAAATTCCAATCCACCATACGACCCAAAAAATCCAAATTCCCATTCAACTCAAGACCGAAAATTTTAAATTCTCATTCCCCTTGCGACGAAATCCCCGCCTGCCCACGGGCAGTATGGGACACCGATGGCTTGAAAAGATTGCCGTCCATCGGATGGGATGTTAAGCCGCAGATCAGTGTGCAGGAGAGATATACCCTGTGCACGTTAAAGAACACGATGGATGGCCTTGAAGAGTGGCTACCACCTGTCACCCAACAGCTGTTCCATTGAGTCCCCTCCCCCAACCTTTTCTGAACCTTTGGGGTCCTTGTGACCTGGCCATTTAGCCCATGGTGTGCAAAAAAGCGCCGCTCAGAGGTAAAACAACCCAACCCAACCCCTCCCCCAACCTTTTCTGAACCTTTGGGGTCCTTGTGACCTGGCCATTTAGCCCATGGTGTGAAATCAATGAGTGTCTCTCAGAGGTGGCAGCCATAACTACAGTCTGTCTTAATCAGCTTCGCAGGGTTTCTAGAGCCTTCCATAACCTCAGAAAATACCGGCCGGTTGGGGCGGGGGTGGCTCAGTCGGTAGCGCGCCAGGCTCGTAATCTGTAGTTCCCAGGTTCGAGTCCCAGCTGGGTCAGCGTTGAGATTTATCTCCGCAAAATTCCCCGCCCTGCCCACGGTCAGTAGGGGACACCGATGGGCTTGGAAAAGCAACCGTCCGACGGATGGGACGTTAAGCCGTGGCCCCGTGTGTGGGAGAGACATACCCTGTGCACGTTAAAGAACACGCTGGATGGCCTTGACGGGGCCATCCAGCGTGTTCTGCTACCATCATCTCCCCACTGGAACAGCACTGGTTCAGTGGGGACCCACTGGAACAGCTGTTGGGAGACAGATGGTAGCATCATCTGTCTCCCAACAGCTGTTCCAGTGGGTCACCTCCCCCAACCTTCTCTGAGTTGGGTTGGGTTGTTTTACCTCTGAGCTGGACTTTTCTGCACACCATGGGCTAAATGGCCAGGTCACATGGACCCACCTTCTCTGAGCCTTCGGGGTCCATGTGACCTGGCCATTTAGCCCATGGTGTGCAAAAAAGTGCCGCTCAGAGGTAAAACAACCCAACCCAACCCCGGCCGGTCAGGATGGATTACCTCTGAGCGGCACTTTTTTTTTGCGCACAGTTTATGCCAGGTCACAAAGACTCCAAGAGCTCAGAGAAGGCTACAGGATCCATTAGACAGCTGTTAGGAGACAAATGAAAGCCTCCCGTCAAGGGCCATCCAGGGTGATCTTTAACGTGCTGTAGAATATAGCTCTCATACGGAGACACTGCTTTACGTTCCATCTGACTGACGGTGATCTTTCCAAGCACCATCGGCGTTTTCCTTCACACCGAAGGCAGGGGGGGGGGAGATAAATATCAAAGCAGTCACAATTGGGAATCGAACCAGGAACTACAGATTAGGTCGGTTATTATACCGACTGAGCCTCCACCAGCACCCGTTCCTCAAGGTTCGATAACAATTGATCTCAATCGAGTCAAAACGAAAACTCAATCGAGTCAATCGAGTCAAAACGAGTTTACAATCTTAGCTGCAATTTACTTTAAAACCGTGAAATCAATAATATACTGAATGTCATTGTGTAAATATAATCCTTAACCAAATAACTGTTATTTTGTTATGCATACAGGAACGGTAGAATAAGTAACTAAAAAGTGTACATATCAAGGTGTCTACATTTAAAAACAATGGAGAGAATAAAACTAAAATCTAAACTTCTTTGGTTGTTTTACCTCTGAGCGGCACTTTTTTGCACACCATGGGCTAAATGGCCAGGTCACATAGACCCCGAAGGCTCAGAGAAGGTTGGGGGAGGGGACCGACTGGAACAGCTGTTGGGAGACAGATGGTAGCCTCCCGTCAAGGTCATCCAGCGTGTTCTTTAACGTGCACAGAGTATGGCTCTCCCGCACACGGGGCCACGGCTTAACGTCCCATCCGACGGACGTCGGCCTTTCCAAGCCCATCGGTGTCCCCTACTGACCGTGGGCAGGACGTTGAATTTTGCGGAGATAAATCTCAACGCTGACCCAGCTGGGACTCGAACCTAGGAACTACAGATTACGAGCCTGGCGCGCTACCAACTGAGCAACCCCCTCCCCTGAACTTCTTTGAATACAATCTTTCTATTCATTGGATATAACACAAACCAACTCGTTTATTATTCCACCATATCTCTTTGTAATATCTAATGTTTGCTAAAATCTAATGCACACATATTTTTCATAAAGAATGATTTAAAACTGATTTTTTAAGAAAGATTCAAATTGTCTCTCCCACTTGGTGAAATTTAATACTACACGCAGTTTAGTCACCGAGAAAAACGACTAATATTTCTTCCCATCAAGGCATTTGTTATTTTCACGACAATCTTTTTTTCAAAGCAACTTTAAATAAAAGGTGAGCTACGTTATCAGGAAATTAACACCTACGTCTTCGGCGAGACATTGTGTCGCCAATTGTATTCTTGCGATTTTAATTTTACAACCTTCTACCTGCAGAAAATATTGCTGAGAACTGACATCGAATATTTGTTCAGTCCAAAAGTTAATGATCGTTAAATATTTACACATGGGAAAAGAGTTTTAAAACACGGTAACAATGAATGTTTCAAGAACGGTGAAGTACATTTTATGCATTTTAGAACAAGATCAAACATTTACGAATTGACTTTTTTGTTTACTTTTAACATTCCAGACGCTTTCCACCATAAAATCACCTGCAATACGATTTTAAAAAGGTTTTACTTTCTTAAAAGTGCTGATTCTATTTTTTAGTTTGTATTAAAAAAAAAACTTCAAGAATAACATGTCGTTCCTGGCGAATATAGGAGGTTCGTTTTCAAAAAGAAGGAAGTTTTTTGATTTTCCTACTTTTTCTCCTTTTAACAGTAATAATTCGTAGTGACGGATATTTGGGGAAATGTACAGAGGGCATCCAAAAAGTTCTTGACACCTGTCTGTAGATTGGCACTCTTTCCTCCGAACTTAACGTGTTACAACTTGTTTGAAATCTTGTCTAAACTTGTCATTACGTGTTAAGAACAAAGGCCGTATCAAAGGTGTTACAACTTCTTTAAAATCTTGACTAAACTGGACATTACGTGTTAATAACAAAGGCCGTGTCAAACGTGTTACAACTTGTTTGAAATCTTTTCTAAACTTGTCATTACGTGTTAAGAACAAAGGCCGTGTCAAACGTGTTACAACTTGTTTGAAATCTGGTCTAAGCTTGTCATTACGTGTTAAGAACAAAGGCCGTATTAAATGTATTACAACTTCTTTAAAATCTTGTCTCAACTTGTCATTACGTGTTAAGAACAAAGGCCATGTCAAACGTTTTACAACTTGTTTGAAATCTTGTCTCAACTTGTCATTTCGTGTTAAGAACAAAGGCCATGTCAAACGTGTTACTATTTGTTTGAAATCTTGTCTAAACCTGTCATTACGTGTTAATAACAAAGTCAGTATCAAATGTATTACAACTTCTTTAAAATCTTGTCTAAACCTGTCATTACATACTAAGAACAAAGGTCGCATCAAATGTTTTACAACTTCTTTAAAATCTTGTCTGAACTTGTCATTACGTGTTAAGAACAAAGGCTGCCTCAAACGTGTTACACCTTGTCTGAAATCTTGTATGAACTTGTCATTACGAGTTAAGAACAAAGGACATATCAAACGTGTTACAACTTGTTTGAAAACTTGTCTAATCATATCATTACGTGTTAAGAACAAAGGCCGTGTCAAACGTGTTACAACTTGTTTTAAATCTTGTCTAAACATGTCATTACGTGTTAAGGACAAAGGCTGTGTCAAACGTGTTACAACTTCATTAAAATCTTGTCTAAACCTGTCATTACGTGTTAAGAACAAAGGCTGTGTCAAACGTTACAACTTGTTTGAAATCTTGTCTAAACATGTCATTACGTGTTAAAAACAAAGGCCATGTAAAACGTGTTACAACTTCTTTAAAATCCTGTTTAAACCTGTCATTACGTGTTGAGAACAAAGGCATGTTACAACTTGTTTGCAATCGTTAACAAGTTCTTTAATGCAAACGTGTTTACAATATTGCAAACATGTTTACAACTTGTTTGCTTGTTTGCCCCGTCAAGGCCATCCAGCGTGTTCTTTAACGTGCACAGGGTATGTTAGCTCTCCGGCACACGGGACCACGGCTTAACGTACCATACGACGGACGCGGCGGCCTTTCCAAGCCCATCGGTGTCCCCTACTGACCCTGGGCAAGGCGGGGAATTTTGCGGAGATAAATCTCAACACTGACCCAGCTGGGACTCGAACCTAGGAACTACAGATTCCGAGCCTGGTGCGCTACCAACTGAGCCACCCCGCCCCTGAACTTCTTTGAATACAATCTTTCTATTCATTGGATATAACACAAACCAACTCTTTTATTGTTCCACCTTGTCTAAACATGTCATTACGTGTTAATAACAAAGGCCGTGTCAAACGTGTTACAACTTGTTTCAAATCTTGTCGAAATTTGTCATTACGTGTTAAGAACAAAGTCCGTATCAAATGTGTTACAACTTGTTTGAAAACTTGTCTAAACATGTCATTATGTGTTAAGAACAAAGGCCGTGTCAAACGTGTTACAACTTGTTTTAAATCTTGCCTAAACTTCTCATTACGTGTTAAGAACAAAGTCCGTATCAAACGTGTTGCAACTTGTTTGAAATCTTGTCTAAACATGTCATTACGTGTTAAGAACAAAGTCTGTGTCAAACGTGTTACAACTTGTTTGAAATCTTTTCTAAACTTGTCATTACGTGTTAAGAACAAAGGCCGTATCAAATGTGTTACAACTTCTTTAAAATGTTGTCTAAACTTGTCATTACGTGTTAAGAACAAAGGCCATGTCAAACATGTTACAACTTGTTTGAAATCTGGTCTAAGCTTGTCATTACGTGTTAAGAACAAAGGCCGTGTCAAACGTGTTACAACTTGTTTTAAATCTTGTCTAAACTTGTCATTACGTGTTAAGAACAAAGTCCGTATCAAACGTGTTACAACTTGTTTGAAATCTTGTCTAAACGTGTCATTACATGTTAAGAACAAAGGCTGTGTCAAACGTGTTACAACTTCTTTGAAATCTTGTCTAAACCTGTCATTATGTGTTAAGAACCAAGGCGTGTTACAACTTGTTTTCAATCTTGTCTAAACATGTCATTACGTGTTAAGAACAAAGGCCGTGTCAAACGTGTTACAACTTGTTTCAAATCTTGTCTAAACATGTCATTACGTGTTAAGAACAAAGGTCGTATAAAACGTGTTGCAACTTCTTTAAAATCTTGTCTAAACCTGTCATTACCTGTTAAGAACAAAGGCCGTGTCAAACGTGTTACAACTTGTTTGAAATCTTGTCTAAACCTGTCATTACGTGTTAAGAAAAAAGGCTGTGTCAAACGTGTTACAACTTGTTTTCAATCTTGTCTAAACATGCCATTGCGTGTTAAGAACAAAGGCCGTGTCAAACGTGTTAGAACTTGTTTGAAATCTTGTCTAAACATGTCATTACATGTTAAGAACACAGGCCGTGTCAAACGTGTTACAACTTGTTTGAAATCTTGTCTGAACATGTCATTACATGTTAAGAACACAGGCCGTGTCAAACGTGTTACAACTTCTTTGAAATCTTGTCTAAACCTGTCATTACGTGTTAAGAACAAAGGCGTGTTACAACTTCTTTTCAATCTTGTCTAAACATGTCATTACGTGTTACTAATAAAGGCCATATAAAACGAGTTACAACTTGTTTAAAATCTTGTCTAAACCTGTCATTACATGTTAAGAGCACAGGCCGTGTCAAACGTGTTACAACTTCTTTGAAATCTTGTCTAAACCTGTCATTACGTGTTAAGAACAAAGGCGTGTTACAACTTGTTTTCAATCTTGTCTAAACATGTCATTACGTGTTAAGAACAAAGGCCGTGTCAAACGTGTTACAACTTGTTTCAAATCTTGTCTAAACATGTCATTACGTGTTAAGAACAAAGGCCATATAAAACGTGTTGGAACTTCTTTAAAATCTTATCTAAACCTGTCATTACATGTTAAGAACAAAGGCTGTGTGAAACGTGTTACAACTTGTTTGAAATCTTTTCTAAACTTGTCATTACGTGCTAAGAACAAAGGCCGTATAAAACGTGTTACAACTTCGTTAAAATCTTGTCTGAACCTGTCATTACGTGTTAAGAAAAAAGGCTGTGTCAAACGTGTTACAACTTGTTTGCAATCTTGTCTAAACATGCCATTACGTGTTAAGAACAAAGGCCGTGTCAAACGTGTTACAACTTGTTTTAAATCTTGTCTAAACTTGTCATTACGTGTTAAGAAAAAAGTCCGTATCAAACGTGTTACAACTTGTTTGAAATCTTGTCTAAACATGTCATTACGTGTTAAGAACAAAGGCCATGTCAAACGGGTTATAACTTCTTTAAAATCTTGTCTAGACCTGTCATTACGTGTTAAGAACAAAGGCTGTGTTAAACGTGTTACAACTTGTTTGTAATCTTGTCTAAACTTGTTATTAGTGACAAAAACATAAACTGTATGATCTTCGCTGGTGGCGAGTAAAGTTCGGTCTGCGAATTCTGTGTGTTGTTGCTATGGAGCCTACTAAAAAACGGAAAAGATTTTACCTTTTCACAAGGATACAGCTTGGAGAAGACGCGGAAAAAATCTTTCTGATTTATCACAAGTATAATGGAATCATGCCAATTCATATGGTACTGTTATAAGATGGATGCGCAAATTCAGAGGCAATATATTGAAGACCTCCTTGTGCAGGAAGACAGAAGGAGACCCTGAATGAGAGAACCACGATGAATGCGAGCTGCTGTTCGTGAACTCATTAAAGAAACGACACACATCACCGTTTAAGTGCGAAATTTCGATGTCAATGTATCGATTGGTAGGGTAGAAACAATTATCCATCATCATTTAAAGTTCCGAAAGATCTGTGCCAAATGGATACCCCCAAACTGACAAGGAGATTCTGGCAATGTTTCAACCTAGTGGCCTCAAACGGTTAACAGACATTACCAAAAGTGGTGAAACGTAGGTTTGTTACTATACAACTCCTAGAAAGTTCGCAAACTATGCTTGTGTTGTTGGGTTGGGTTGTTTTACCTCTGAGCGGCACTTTTTTGCACACCATGGGCTAAATGGCCAGGTGACAAGGACCCCGAAGGCTCAGAGAAGGTTGGGGGAGGGGACCCACTGGAAAAGTTATTGGGAGACAGATGGTAGTCTCCCGTCAAGGCCATCCAGTGTGTCCTTTAACGTGCACAGGGTATAGCTCTCCCGCACAAGGAACCACGGCTTAACGTCCCATCCGACGGACGGCAGCCTTTCCAAGCCCATCGGTGTCCCCTACTGACCGTGGGCAGGGCGGGTAATTTTGCGGAGATAAATCTCAACGCTGACCCAGCTGGGACTCGAACCTGGGAACTACAGATTACGAGCCTGGCGCGCTACCGACTGAGCCACCCCTAACAAGTCTGAGAGAACAGTACTAAAAACAATTATGCAACTGGAGATTTATATATATTTTTTTGACATGTAGTCGTCCCTGGAGTAGCAACTGTTCGTAAGAGTGAAAACGAAATATATCTAGGAACACACAAAAAACACAGTTTCGAGAGAACACGTTAAAAAAATTTAGTCATGAGCTTACTTTATCGTTATTTTTACTTTGTTAAAGGACATTAAAAAATGCTTCTGGTACTTTTCGTATTAAAAAGATACCCCAAGTGTCTTAATTACAGGAAATATGCAATAATGGTCTTTTTTAGAACCAAGGTTCGGTTGTTTTACAGTCGCTCAAAAAAGTATCCGAACACTACGGTTGATTACAGAATTCAGAAAAAATATCTCGCAACGATTTTTTTTTAGAATTAGTGATCTGGCAACCTTCGTGTCACGTGATTACAGAATTCAGGAAAAATATCTGGAGCGTGTACAGCAACTGTACACGCTCCAGTTACCGTTCACAGGAAACTGGAGCGTGTGCAGTAACTGCACACGCTCCAGTTTGCTGTGAACGGTAACTGCACACGCTCAATATTTCCGTGAGTGAGCCCACACGATCTAGTATCAAAATAATATGACCACCTACAGTCGCTCAAAAAAGTATCCGGACACTATGGTTGATTACAGAATTCAGAAAAAATATCTCGCAACGATTTTTTTTAGAAATTAGTGATCTGGCAGACCTTCGTGTCACGTGATTACAGAATTCAGGAAAAATATCTGGAGCGTGTACAGCAACTGTACACGCTCCAGTTACCGTTCACAGGAAACTAGAGCGTGTGCAGTTACTGCACACGCTCCAGTTTGCTGTGAACGGTAACTGCACACGCTCAATATTTCCGTGAGTGAGCCCACACGATCTAGTATCAAAATAATATGACCACCTACAGTCGCTCAAAAAAGTATCCGAACACTATGGTTGATTACAGAATTCAGAAAAAATATCTCGCAACGATTTTTTTTAGAAATTAGTGATCTGGCAGACCTTCGTGTCACGTGATTACAGAATTCAGGAAAAATATCTGGAGCGTGTACAGCAACTGTACACGCTCCAGTTACCGTTCACAGGAAACTGGAGCGTGTGCAGTTACTGCACACGCTCCAGTTTGCTGTGAACGGTAACTGCACACGCTCAATATTTCCGTGAGTGAGCCCACACGATCTAGTATCAAAATAATATGACCACCTACAGTCGCTCAAAAAAGTATCCGAACACTATGGTTGATTACCAAATTCAGAAAAAATATCTCGCAACGATTTTTTTTAGAAATTAGTGATCTGGCAGACCTTCGTGTCACGTGATTACAGAATTCAGGAAAAATATCTGGAGCGTGTACAGCAACTGTACACGCTCCAGTTACCGTTCACAGGAAACTGGAGCGTGTGCAGTTTGCTGTGAACGGTAACTGCACACGCTCAATATTTCCGTGAGTGAGCCCACACGATCTAGTATCAAAATAATATGACCACCTACAGTCGCTCAAAAAAAGTATCCGAACACTATGGTTGATTACAGAATTCAGAAAAAATATCTCGCAACGATTTTTTTTAGAAATTAGTGATCTGGCAACCTTCGTGTCACGTGTCACGAAGGTTGCCAGATCACTAATTTCTGAAAAAGTCGTTGCCAGATATATTTCTGAATTCTGTAATCAACCGTAGTTTTCGGATATTTTTTTGAGCGACTGTACCTCTGAGCGGCACTTTTTTCCACACAATGGGCTAAATGACCAGGTTACAAGGACTTGTTTTTAGGGAAAGAAGACCCGCTGGACAGCTGTTAGGAGATAGATGGTACACTTCCGTAAAGGCCATCCAGCGTGTTCTTTAACGTGCACAGGGTATGGTTGTACTCCACGGTGTCATGGCTTTACTCCGACAGACTGCTGCATTTTCAAGCCCATCGTTGTCCCCTACTGATCGAGCATTGGGATTTAGCGCAGATTAATCTCAACATTGGCCCTGGTGAGACTCGAACCTGGGAAATGCAGATTACTAGCCTGGAACACTCAACGTTGGCCCTGTTGAGAGTCGAACCTGGGAACTGCAGATTACTAGCCTAGAACACTCAACGTTGGCCCTGTTGAGAGTCGAACATGGGAACTGCAGATTACTAGCCTGGAACACTCAACGTTGGCCCTGTTGAGAGTCGAACATGGGTACTGCAGATTACTAGCCTGGAACACTCAACGTTGGCCCTGTTGAGAGTCGAACCTGGGAACTGCAGATTACTAGCCTAGAACACTCAACGTTGGCCCTGTTGAGAGTTGAACATGGGAACTGCAGATTACTAGCCTGGAACACTCAACGTTGGCCCTGTTGAGAGTCGAACATGGGAACTGCAGATTACTAGCCTGGAACACTCAACGTTGGCCCTGTTGAGAGTCGAACCTGGGAACTGCAGATTACTAGCCTGGAACACTCAACGTTGGCCCTGTTGAGAGTCGAACATGGGAACTGCAGATTACTAGCCTGGAACACTCAACGTTGGTCCTGTTGAGAATCGAACATGGGAACTGCAGATTACTAGCCTGGAACACTACCGACTGAGCCACCCCCGCCCGCTTTATAGCACCACAACTAAGGGACTGTTTCAAAGTGGGGGGGGGGAAGGAGTGATCTAATAAATACAACAAATTCGAATTGTACAACTTTAACGCCAATGCTTTGCGCATTCTTAACCGCAATGCACGAATTGTCCCTGAAAAAGGAAAGAGAAAATGACTGTAGCTGAATTCTATTTTTGTAGTATACATTCATCAAGTTCTTTTTTTCTCTTCGTACCCTTTAACTTGGTAGCAAAGATCATTCATTTTCCTGTTATAGCTCGTGTCGCTCTTTGACTAGCTATGCAACGACCATTCGTCTTAAACGAGTTCTGCCGGCTACGGTTCTGCAAGATCGAATAAAAGGCGTCTGGAGACATTCGAAAAACTTATGTGTAATCCCTAGTACAGTCGCTCAAAAAAGTATCCGAACACTATGGTTGATTACAAAATTTAGAAAAAATATCTGGCAACGATTTTTTTTAGAAATTAGTGATCTGGCAACCTTCGTGTCACGTGATTACAGAATTCAGGAAAAATATCTGCAGCGTGTACAGCCACTGTACACGCTCCAGTTACCGTTCACAGCAAACTGGAGCGTGTGCAGTTACTGGACATGCTCCAGTTTGCTGTGAACGGTAACTGCACACGCTCAATATTTCCGTGAGTGAGCCCACACGATCTAGTATCAAAATAATATGACAGCCTACAGTCGCTCAAAAAAGTATCCGAACACTTGGATACTTTTTATGATTGATTACAGAATTCAGAAAAAATATCTGGCAACGATTTTTGCAGAAATTAGTGATCTGGCAACCTTTGTGTCACGTGACATGAAGGTTTTCAGAAATTAACGATCTGGTAACCTTCGTGTCACGTGACACGAAGGTTGCCAGATCACTAATTTTCTTTGCCAGATATTTTTCAAAAAAAAAAAACCCTTGCTAGATATTTTTTCTGAATTCTATAATTAACCATAGGGTTCGGATATTTTTTTGAGCGACTGTACCCACTGGAAATATGTATGTAACTGGCGTATCCCTTATACTGTATAGATAGGTAAAACTATAGTATAATAATGCCAACTTAGCGACTTTTGGGCTCTCATGGGGTACCCCAAAATTTTTTTTCCCGCGTACCCTAAGTTGAGGACCCCTGTCTTAAGGCGTCCCAGCTAGAGACCTGTATTTTTATCCCAACACGGAACCTCCTTCAAAATACGAAACTGGCACTTAACATTTGATTCTGAAACAGGTGTTAGATATAATTTTTTTTACCTCCATAGACACGTCCGACATTAAAAATAAATTTGAAAAAAAAACAATTTATTTTTTTCATATAGAATATTATTTTAACCCTTCCTATTAAAAAAACAGAATATACAGATTAAAAGTGAGACCCCTGGAAGCGCCTGGTGACGTTCAGTTCTTTTCCAACATATTAAACAGTAAAATTCTGTTCAAATCGAAAATCATCACATTGCCTTTGATGGAGAGTATGTTATGTTCCTTTTCAAGGAGAACAAATTTTTTCTAGCACGCTGTCAAAATAGTGTATTCGAACTAATGAATGATTGGGAGAATGATATTAGTAATATTTAATTAGGACCTATAAACATAAAGAGAGAGAGAGGGGCGGGGGTGGCTCAGTCGGTAGCGCGCCAGGCTCGTAATCTGCAGTTCCCAGGTTCGAGTCTCAGCTGGGTCAGCGTTGAGATTTTTCTCCGCAAAATTCCCCGCCCTGCCCACGGTCAGTAGGGGACACCGATGGGCTTGGAAAGGCCGCCGTCCGTCGGATGGGACGTTAAGCCTCTGGCCCCGTGTGCGGGAGAGACATACTCTGTGCACGTTAAAGAACACGCTGGATGGCCTTGGCGGGAGTCCCCTCCCCCAACCTTCTCTGAAGCCTTCGGGGTCCATTTGACCTGGCCATTTAGCCCATGGTGTGCAAAAAAAAGTGCCGCTCAGAGGTCAAACAACATAAAGAGAATTTTTTCATTAATCTATTAAAACTAAAAAAAGTTAGGTTTTATCACCACCCCTGGGGGATAAGAGGACACAAATCATTGATCCAAAGTCAGTCGGTAGCGCGCCAGGCTCGTAATCTGTAGTTCTCAGGTTCGAGTCCCAACTGAGATTTCAGCATTCAGATTTTTGTCGGCTAGCTGTCCCCTGTCGCTCGACAGGAACGAAATACCGATGGACTTCGGAAGAAGACCGTCCGTCCGATGGAACGTAAAGCCGTGACTCAGTGTGCTGGAGAGTTATTCCATGTGCTTTATTATTCCATGATGCTCTGGCAATGCATCTTTAACATGCATTGCCAGATATTGTTCGGATAGCTTCTCCGAATAAGCTATCCAGTGGATCCCCCTTCCTTAAACCTTTTCTGAGTCTTTTCGGGGGTTCTTGTAACCTGACCATTTAGCCCCTTATATGCATAAAAACTATTAATCATATTTGGCAATAAATTAGCAATCATAGCTATATTAATCATTCACAGTTAAGAGCAGACTGTGAAGTGCCGGCAGATGTCCCTGTTCGCTCCGGACAACAAAATTGCTATCCCTAGTCCTAACCAGGGCAAGGGTTGGGTTGCTTTACCTCTGAGCGGCACTTTTTTGCACACCATGGGCTAAATGGCCAGGTCACTTGGACCCCGAAGGCTCAGAGAAGGTTGGGGGAGGGGACCCACTGGAACAGCTGTTGGGAGACAGATGGTAGACTCCCGTCAAGGCCATCCAGCGTGTTCTTTAACGTGCACAGGGTATGGCTCTCCCGCACACGGGACCACGGCTTAACGTCCCATCCGACGGACGGCGATCTTTCCAAGCCCATCGGTGTCCCCTACTGACCGTGGGCAGGGCGGGGAGTTTTGCGGAGATAAATAAACCGGAAGAAGAAATGTTGCACTGCATTTGAAATTCAAATCTCCCTCGCCCCCATTTTTTTTTACCTATTTCTGGCTTGATTGTGTTTTTTGCCTCCTCGCCTCCCTCGATTTTTTTTCCAGGTAAGGGGGCTTGATCCTAACCACATTATACCACCAAAGTTTCAACTCATCAAAATAAACAGTTCGCAATATTTGTTTCAAAATTTTCGAACTTTTTCCTCCATTAGAGGGCGCTATGGAAGCTGTTGAGATATTGTAAAACGCGAATCGATAATATTTCACAAATAAATTCTCCCCCCTCCCCCGACAAAAAAAAAATCGATCGATCTCTGAAATCAAATTTGAATATCAACAGATGACAAAGAGCTCGTTATTTTTGAGCTCGTTATTTTGTTGAGCTCGTTATTTTGTTGAGCTCGTTATTTTCATACTCTTGAAACGAGCTTAAAAATGAAAACATTAGCTCGTTAATTTTCTCCTTAAAACTAGCCGAACCCGTAAAAGAATTTAAGCTCGCGACGAACTGTTAGAAAGACCATGTATCCGTTCATTAAAGTATTCGTAAAACCAACAACTTTTTCCCTCGTGTTTTCCTCTAATGAAAGTCTCCATCTCGTCGTCCACTTATACCGAGTAAATTTATTACCCGTGATGCTGACGAATCGCATTTTCTGAGAGAGCAACTTCGGAAGTCGTATCTTTGAAATGAAACGACGGGATTAGAGGAGCGCATCAGCAGAGAGGATGAAGATGAAAAAAAAAGAGGGAGAAAAGATATCCATCGCATTTACAAGATGTCCAACAACAGCCAGTGACTATTCATCAGCATAGCACTGATAAAAAATTGAGATGAGAAAACTGAAAAAAAAAAAATCATTAAATGGCTAAGTCATCGTTTTTCCTTCGTGTAAGAGGAACTTCATGACCGAAAATAATCACTGCGACGGTTTTTATTGCAACATATTAGAGCAGGATAAAAGATGACGCGTTGTTTGATGATCGAGGAGGAAAAATCTCGAAGTGATGATTTAAGTAAAAGATGAGAAAGAGCATTAGCAATGTTTCAATTTCTCCTTGGGTCATTTTACTTTTGGGCGGCACTTCTCTGCACACAATGAGCTAAATGGCCAGGTCACAAGGACTCCCGCATAAGAGAAACGTTGGGGGAGGGGACTCACTGAAAACCTGTTGGGAGACAGATGGTAGCCTCCCATCACAGCTGTTTTTTAATGTGAACAGGCTATGGGGTCCGGTTTAACGTCTCATCCGACGGACGGCGGCCTTTCTAAGACCATCACTCTCCCCTATTACCGAAGGAAAGGAGGGGAAGTTTTGAGGAGATAAATCTCAACACTGGTCCAGCGGGACTCGAACCTGGGAACTGCAGATTACAAACCTGGCGCGCTACCGACTGAGTCACTCCCGCCCCCCATTTTATGCACGCAATGGGCTAAAGGGTCAGGTCACAAAGACCCCAAATCTCAGATAATGTTGAGGAAGGGTATCCATTGGACATCTATTAGAGATGGGTTGTTTTACTTCTGAGTTGTGTCATGCCCATATTTGTTTTATCATGTGGACATGACTTTTGGCATGGAGGGTCATGGTCACTCTTATCCTCGTTCCGATAGTGCCTTTCCATTTTGCCTCCATTTTTGTGTCCAGTTCAATGAAGAGGAACTCGACCGCAGGCCCAGAACTTTCCAGATTGAGCCTGAAACCCCAGATGGCAGAGGGACTACGTGACATGCCTGTAAACAACGTTGGCCGGAGGGGAGCTGAGATTCGCACCTCGGCTACTCTGGCCAATCACGTACAGTCACGCATGAGCGTAGGTGACCTCTGCCAGGGGAACCGGGCAGTGTGCCTCGAAAAAGAAGCGAAAAAGTTCAGTTGTTTTTCATCGCTCTGAAAGGAAGGAAGTCTTGAACTAGTGCTGCTGAAAGATGGAAGCGACGAGAGTGGTCGTTAGCGCCCTGTGAGGAACAGCGGGTGGCCGAGAAAAAGCCTGTAGCCACGGATTGGGTTGGGTTGTTTTACCTCTGAGCGGCACTTTTTTGCACACCATGGGCTAAATGGCCAGGTCACATGGAGCCCGAAGGCTCAGAGAAGGTTGGGGGAGGGGACCCACTGGAACAGCTGTTGGGAGACAGATTGTAGCCTCCCGTCAAGGCCATCCAGTGTGTTCTTTAACGTTGGGTTGTTTTACCTCTGAGCGGCACTTTTTTGCACACCGTATGCTAAATGGCCAGGTCACATGGACCCCGAAGGCTCAGAGAAGGTTAGGGGACCCACTGGAACAGCTGTTGGGAGACAGATGGTAGCCTCCCGTCAAGGCCATCCAGCGTGTTCTTTAACGTGCACAGGGTATGGCTCTCCCGCACACGGGGCCACTGCTTAACGTCCCATCCGACGGACGGCGGCCTTTTCAAGCCCATCGGTGTCCCCTCTACTGACCGTGGGCAGGGCGGGGAATTTCGCGGAGATAAATCTCAACGCTGACCCAGATGGGACTCGAACCTGGGAACTACAGATTAGGAGCCTGGCGTGCTACCGACTGAGCCACCCCCGCCCCCTCCAGGGTAGGAAAGTAAAATGAATGTTGAAAGAATGCAAGAGCCACTTATTAAGAGCGTTTCAAAAAAATTCTATTTTTTTTTCTTAAATTGGTGAAATAAGAAATATCGTAATATCAATGTCATATAATGTGGAGGACAATTTAATACTTGCTTCAGTAAGATCTTCTAAATGAGAAGATTAAAAAAAAGTACTCTTTATTTCGAATTTTAATCCCGCACCCCCCATACACATCCCTCCCTAGTGCGTGTGTGCTCTCCAATTTGTAAAACAACAATAATATTGCGGCTGTTTAGTATCGTGTTCCATGACACCCATTTGTTTTTTTTTTGTTATAGAGAAGAAATCCGTTTACCCGGACTTCGATTATACGGATTTCGATTACCAGGACTTGATTATGCGGATTTGGATTTTTCGGATCCCGATTATACGGAATTCGATTATCCGGAAACCCAACCCCATAATTCTCCTAATTTCAGTTATTTAGAATCCGATTATCCGGACTCCGATCTTCCGCAATTCTATTATTTAGATTCTGATTATCCGGAATTCGATTACCTGGTCTCAGATTATCCGAGACTTACTTATCCGAGCCCCGATTATCAGTAACTGCATGACACGTTTCGAAAAATAGCTAATAGTACATTTATTTTCCAATTTTGTATGAAATTTTTCACTTTATCTGTGTAATTAATTGCCCAAAATTTAATTAGTTAAATGTTTTTGTTGTAACAAAATGGATCCTGGAAAAAGTAAAGAGGGTAGGGGGGGGGGGTGGAAATAGTGGAGTTTCCATGTAGTGTAACTTTTTTCCTTAGTTTTAGAGGGCTTAAAGAACTATTTTGAAAAATGCATTAAATATAAATGTTATTAATAATTTTAGACTCAATTATCGTTACTAGCATTCTCAAAGGGGAGAAGCATGGGACCCTTACCTCCCCCCCTAAATTTGGTCCTGAGTAGACATAATGCATATAGAATATGTGATTCTATGAAATTGCCAGGCTCGTAATCTGCAGTTCCCAGGTTCGAGTCCCAGCTGGGTCAGCGTTGAGATTTATCTCAGCAAAATTCCCCGCCCTGCCCACGGTCAGTAGGAGACACCTATGGGCTTGGAAAGGCCGCCGTCCGTAGGATGGGACCTTAAGCCGTGGCTCCGGGTGCTGGAAAGCCATACTCTGTGCACGTTAAAGAACACGCTGGATGTCCTTGACGGGAGGTTACCATCTGTCTCCCAACAGTTGTTCCAGTGGGTCCAGTGGGTCCCCTTCCCCAACTTTCTCTGAGCCTTCGGGGTCCATGTGACCAGGATATTTAGCCAACGGTGTGCAATAAAGTGCCGCTCAGAGGTAAAACAACCAATCAACAAAATCTATGAAGTTTCAGTAGTTATTTACGTAACGCAAAAGACAATATTAATGCGACTCCTATTGAAAAGTTTTAAAACTGTCTCATAGATGGCAGCACAATCTGACGTACTGTGTTTTGGTCACAACAGATGAGATTTTCTACAAAAATTACTGTAGAGAAACTTCATTAGGAAGTCCTGGAATGTTTATTCAAATATTTGAAGGATGAATTTGTTGCTGAATGAGTTGAGAAATTAAATATCGTCCTTTAATCCTCATTAAAAAAGAGTAATGTTTGTTGAAATAAATTCGCGTTCATATTTCGAGCAATAAAATAAATTACATCCCAAGCAATTGCCTTTTTAAGGATATCAGAAAGCTTGCTTTACCTCGGCGCTTTGATTGAAAAGGAATAAGAAGAGCGACATGGAAATGCCTCCAAGGAACACGGAGAGCCACAATAAGCAGCCATCTCCCACTCGCATTACCAGAAGCCACAGTGTTATTGCATCGTTAAGCTTACAAGGCTTCTCATTACTATAATGATTTCCTAATGAGGCATTTCCGTATGTGGAGACCACAGCGAAATGACGATAATGCTATCTTGAACCCAAATCCGGAAGAGGAGTTTTTTTTTTTTCCATCGAATCTCGAGTGCCAAATAGATCATTGCCTTTTTACCAACTGCATTAGAAGTTGCTTATTCTCAAGCAGATCTGAGTAAATGAATAATAAGTTCTAAGCTTTTTGTAGACATGAATAACATGTTTGTGTTCGTACTCTTTGTGGTTATGGGGAAGGCCTTGGCTACGGAAGGTGAGCAAATTAATACTTGCAGAAACTATGATAGATTTAAATTTTTCCCGATATATGTATCGTACTGATCTAAGGGACCTGGGTTCGAGCCCCGGGTAAGGCATATGGGGGGCGGGGGTGGCTCAGTCGGTAGCGCGCCAGGCTCGTAATCTGTAGTTCCCAGGTTCGAGTCCCAGCTGGGTCAGCGTTGAGATTTATCTCCGCAAAATTCCGCGCCTTCCCCACGGTCAGTAAGGGACACCGATGGGCTTGGGAAAGGCCACCGTCCGTCGGAAGGGACGTTAAACCGTGGCCATGTGTGCGGGAGAGCCATACCCTGTGCACGTTAAAGAATACGCTGGATGGCCTTGACGGGACGCTACCAACTGTCTCCCAACAGCTGTTCCAGTGGGTCCCCTCCCCCCAACCTTCTCTGAGCCTTCGGGGTTCTTGTGACCTGGCCATTTAGCCCATGGTGTGCAAAAAAGTGCCACTCAGAGGTAAAACAACCCAACCCAACGGGTAAGGCATGGATGTATGTGTCGTTTTTCTGCTGAGGTCCTGCCATCCTCTCAGACCTTCTGCTCTGGTATATAAACTGACAGGCTCCTGTCAGACCTCTGTGGCAAGCAGCTGCTTGAGAGGGTATTTATTTATTTTATATCCAGATCAGGGATTCTCAACGTGGGGTACGCGTACCCCTTGGGGGTGCGGTAAAACTTTTTGGGGTACGCCGTGAGAGCTCAAAAGTCGCTAAATATATGTTTTACATATATGTTTTATTTTATTCCCATTGTTATATTATAACTATAGTTTTATCTATCTATACAAAGGGGTACGCCAGTTACATACACATTTCCAGGGGGTACGTGAAGCATAAAAGGTTGAGAACCACTGATATATATGTTTTATTTTATTCCCATTGTTATACTATAACTATAGTTTTATCTATCTATACAAGGGGTACGCCAGTTACATACACATTTCCAGGGGGTACGTGAAGCATAAAAGGTTGAGAACCACTGATTTAGATGATTCTGAATGACTGATGTCTGACTGACCCACAAGGTCAGTCAGAAATCAGAAATGGTAGATCTCTGAAAATTTGCACCTAGGGTGATCCGAGTCATAGATCTGGGGGGAAAAAATCCGAAATTTGACCTCCGACCTGTTTTTCGAGGTCAACTATGATCTACGAGTGCTAGAAACGTGAAAATTGGTGGGTGGGGGTGTTTCGGATTCTAGATCTCAAAAATGTTACGAAATTTTGGATCTGGAGGGTCCTTTGAGGTCATAAGTCAAATTTAAATCTACCAGTGCTAGAGTGCTGAAAATTGATTCCTAGGGATGTTTTGTGGCGTAGATTTGAAAAATTTTGTCAAATTTTGAATGCGATGGGTCCTTCGAGGTCAAAGGTCAAATGTAGATCTATGTGCTAGAGTGCTAAAAACTGATTCCTAGGGTCTAGTTAGAAAATTAGACAAATCACCTTTTCATACATATTTCACCAGAAAGGATGTTCTTGGGATTATTATTATAATAATAATCTTAGTCCACTTTTCCCTCTATCTACCATTTTTCCTAAGGGTATTTGAATCTTAGATTGAGAAATTATAATAAATTTTGGATGTGATGGGTCCTTAGAGTCAAATGTCAAATTTTGATGTACCAGTGTTGGAAAACTAAATATTGGTGAATAGAGCTAAATCAGGCAGTAGACACTCAGAAATAAGTAGGAATTTTCAGATTATGTATCGCATTCAAGGTCAAATAGGGGTGAAAATGACAGGTTTGGAAATTAAGTGGTGTCGAAGGTGCAAATTGATTTCCAGTTTTAGATAAAATTCCATCGTTTTTAAATAGTGTGTTTTAAGTGTTGAGTACCATCACCGTTGAAACGTTTCGCTGGTATTCCAAATGAAATATATCGCAATTTATGAACAATGATGGTTATATTTTCGGTATCGACGAGATTTCTAAAAAATTTCATATTTTTTTTCTGTACATTTGACTGGTGGGTTGAGGGTGGCTCAGTCGATAGCGCGCCAGGCTCTTAATCTGCAGTTCTCAGGTTCGAGTCCCAGCTGGGTGTGAGAGTTCAGATTTTTCTCTGCAAAACTCCCTGCCCAAAGTCAGTAGGCGACACCGATGGCCTTGGAAAGGCCTGACCATCCGTCTACTGATCATCCGTTGGATGGGACGTTAAATCGTGGTCCCGTGTATGGGTGGGTCACACCCTCTGCACGTTAAGAACACGCTTGATAGCCTTGACGGGAGACTACCATCTGTCTCCTGACCATCCGTCTACTGATCATCCGTTGGATGGGACGTTAAATCGTGGCCCCGTGTATGGGAGGGTCACACCCTCTGCACGTTAAGAACACGCTTGATAGCCTTGACGGGAAACTACCATCTGTCTCCTAACAGCTGTTCCAGGGGGTTCCCTCCCCCAACCTTCTCTGAATCATCGGGGTCCTTTTCAGTGTGTCCCCTCCCCAAAAATTTTCTCAGTCATCGGGTCCTTGTGACCTAGCCATTTAGCCCATGGTATGCAAAAAGTGGCGCTCAGAGGTAAAACAACCAACATGCATTTGAATGACTGATTTGATGATCTAACTCTAATCTAAGGGGAGGGGGTGGCTCAGTCAGTAGCGCGCCAGGCTCGTAATCTGTAGTTCCCAGGTTCGAGTCCCAGCTGGTCAACGTTGAGATTTATCTCCGCAAAATTCCCCGACCTGCCCACGGTCAGTAGGGGACACCGATGGGCTTGGAAAGGCCGCCGTCCGTCGGATGGGACGTTAAGCCGTGGCCCCGTGTGCGGGAGAGCCATACCCTGTGCACGTTAAAGAACACGCTGGATGGCCTTGACGGGAGGCTACCATCTGTCTCCCAACAGCTGTTCCAGTGGATACCCTCCCCCAACCTTCTCTGAGCCTTCGGGGTCCATGTGACCTGGCCATTTAGCCCATGGTGTGCAAAAAAGTGCCGCTCAGAGGTAAAACAACCCAACCCAAAAATCATTTCTCGTTTGATAATTCTGAATAACTTCTCGAATGACATTATTTACTCTTTCAGATTCTGATGACTCTGAAGGAGTGCCATCGATCTGCCTCCAACTACCGGATTCGGGTTTATGCTATGCATATTTCGAAAATTACTTTTACAACTCTAGTGCTGGAGCTTGCGATATGTTTGTCTATGGAGGATGTGGTGGCAATGACAATAATTTTCGCACTCTGAGACAGTGTATCGAAACCTGCGAAGGTAAGTCTCCTATAATGAATATCCAATAAGATAAATGCATTTTGCAACTGGAACATTATTAGCAGTCACTTTATTAGGGGGTGGCTCAGTCGGTAGCGCGCCAGGCTCGTAATCTGTAGTTTCCAGGTTCGAGTCTTAGCTGGGTCAGCTTTGAGATTTATCTCCGCAAAATTCCCCGCCCTGCCCACGGTCAGTAGAGGACACCGATGGGCTTGGAAAGGCCGCCGTCCGTTGGATGGGACGCTAAGCCGTGGAACCGTGTGCGAGAGAGCCATACCCTGTGCACGTTAAAGAACACGCTGGATAGCCTTGACGGGAGGCTACCATCTGTCTCCCAACAGCTGTTCCATTGGGTCCCCTCCCCCAACCTTCTCTGAGCCTTCGGGGTCCATGTGACCTGGCCATTTAGCCCATGGTGTGCAAAAAAGTGCCGCTCAGAGGTAAAACAACCCAACGTTAAAGAGCACGCTGGATAGCCTTGACGGGAGGCTACCATCTGTCTCCCAACAGCTGTTCCATTGGGTCCCCTCCCCCAACCTTCTCTGAGCCTTCGGGGTCCATGTGACCTGGCCATTTAGCCCATGGTGTGCAAAAAAGTGCCGCTCAGAGGTAAAACAACCCAACCACTTTATTAGGTACAGTCGCTCAAAGAAATATCCGAATACTATGGTTGATTACAGAATTCAGAAAAAATACCTGACAACGATTTTTTTTTTTAGAAATTAGTGAACAAGAACATCCAGAAGGAATTCCTTTAGGAACGTCATATTATATAATGCGTTATTAGTTGACATGAGTTTGACATGATCCAAGATTGAAAGTCGTTGAATGAAATAATGACGTAACTGAGGACGACAACATGCAAATGTACGCAGTGCATATTTAAGGTTGGTTGGTTGTTTTACCTCTGAGCGGCACTTTTTTGCACACCATGGGCTAAATGGCCAGGTCACATGGACCCCGAAGGCTCAGAGAAGGTTGGGGGAGGGGACCCACTGGAACAGCTGTTGGGAGACAGATGGTAGCCTGCCGTCAAGGCCATCCAGCGTGTTCTTTAACGTGCACAGGGTATGGCTCTCCCGCACAAGGGACCACGGTTTACCATCCCATCCGACGGCGGCCTTTCCAAGCCCATCGGTATCCCCTACTGACCGTGGACAGGGCAGGAATTTTGCGGAGATAAATCTTAACGCTGACCTAGCTGGGACTCGAACCTGGGAACTACAGATGACGAGCCTGGCGCGCTACTGACTGAGCCACCCCCGCCCCTCCCCTCCCCTTCTGTTGTAGAAGTCTTTCTAAGTAAGTTTAGAAATCGGGTTACTAAATGTGATGCGTGAGTATTAAACCTGCCGTGAGTTTCTGAAACCTTTGGGAGTGATGGCGTCGCCTTCGTTATGAATGGAGTAATAAGTTATCAATGGGGAGAGTTAAGTATTGCCAACGTTTCGCGGCCAACTTTTGGGGGAGGGCCTAATTTTATTGGGCACTGAGAGGAAGTTGTAGAAGAAATTTGATGTTCTCTTATAGTTTTTGAGGTTGGATTGTTTTACCTCTGAGCGGCACTTTTTTGCACACCATGGGCTAAATGGCCAGGTCGCATGGACCACGAAGGCTCAGAGAAGGTTGGGGGAGGGGACCCACTGGAACAGCTGTAAGGAGGCAGATGGTAGCCTCCCGTCAAGGCCATCCATCGTGTTCTTTAACGTGCAGAGGGTATGGCTCTCCCGCACACGGAGCCACTGCTTAACGTCACATCCGGCGGACGGCGGCCTTTCCAAGACAATCGGTGTCCCCTACGGACCGTGAGCAGGGCGGGGAATTTTGTGGAGAAAACACCTGGGAACATTAAAAATCGAGTCTGTTGGTGCTACTGACTCTCTCTCCATTTTTCGCCTTTCATAAATAGGGACTAAATGCATAAAATAAAAAATATTTGTGCATCCTCTTTTTATTTTGCATTTGATCTCACTGCAAGCCGAAACTCTACTAATAAAATTGTCAAATGATAACACCAGTTTCTGAAGATGTGTTGTGTTGTTTTACCTCTGATCGGCACTTTTTTGCACACCATGGGCTAAATGGCCAGGTCACATGGACCCCGGAATGCTCAGAGAAGGTTGGGGGAGGGGACCCAATGGAACGGCTGTTGCGAGACAGATGGTAGCCTCCCGTCAAGGCCACCCAGCGTGTTCTTTAACGTGCACAGGGTATGGCTCTCCCGCACACGGACCACGACTTAACGTCCCATCCGACGGACGGCGGTCTTTCCAAGCCCATCGGTGTCCCCTACTGACCGTGGGCAGGGCGGGGAATTTTGCGGAGATAAATCTCAACGCTGACCCAGCTGGGACTCGAATCTGGGAACTACAGATTACGTGGCGCGCTAACGACTGAGCCACCCCCGCCCCAGTTTCTGGCGATAGCTAAACATTCCATTAGATATTCACTATTTTTTTTCTCTCGAAAATAATTAACTTCAGATTGATATTTTAGAATTATAGTATGCACTATAATTATTATACATTACCTCGCATTTTTTTTTTCTCTTTTCAGAACAATGATCAAAAAGTGTTCCTTCCTGTGGTACCTAGAGCATTGTGCAGCTCACAATGCATGAATTGTCATGACAATGCTTGGAATGTTCCTTCACAATGGACGGAACATTCCAAGATTGGTCGAGAAAAAAATAGTGCTCCTGACTTGTGCTGTCTTCTCGTTCCTAACTATGTAAAAATACTGGAAGTATTTTTGTTTAATAATTGTCTCTTTGTATTAAGAAATATAAGAATATTAAGAAATATATTCTCATTGGTTGTTTGTTTGGGAAATGTTAAGAAATTCGAGATGCGGGGTCGAGTTCAAGGTCATGTAGGGGGTTGGGACGAGGGTAGTCAAATCAAGAGATGGGAATGGCGGTGATTCATTTCTTGTGCTATATTTATAATCATATTTGTAAGGGTAGAGTCCTTATGGCAATATGGCTTAACAAAATATTTGAAATAGCTTTAACTTTACAGAAATTAACAGTTGGGTTGGGATGTTTAACCTCTGAGTGGCACTTTTTTTGCACACAATGAGCTAAATGGCCAGGTCACAAAGACCCTGAGGGTTAAGAGAAGGTTGGGGGAAAGGTACCCATTGGACATGTGGTAGCCTCTCGTGAAGTCCATCCAGTGTTTTCCTTAAAAGTGGCTCCGTTCATACGCGATCATGACTTAACATCTCATTCGATGGATGATGGATTTTTCGAAACCCATCAGTTTGCCTTACTGACCGAGGGGCAGGGCGGAGAGTTTTGCAGAGATACTCTCAATACTAGCCCATGTGGGACTCAAACTACAAATTTCTGATTACAAATGTGGAGCGTTACCTCCTTCATAGACAAAGACAGACGGTATTTTTAAAACCGTGCTCAATTTGTGTTCAGATTCTTGAAAGTGAGAATGGATCTCATCCTTCATCTTTCCAGTGATCATCTCGAAGTGAGAATGGAACTCATCCATCTCTCGAGTGATCATCTCGAAAGTGAGGATGGAACTCACCCTTCATCTTTCCAGTGATCATCTCGAAGTAAGAATGATCTCTTCCCTCATCTTTCGAGTGATCATCTCGAGGGTGAGAATGGATCTCATCCTTCATCTTTCGAGTGATCGTCTCGAAAGTGAGAATGGATCTAATCCTTCATCTCTCGAGTGATCATCTCGAAAGTGAGGATGGATCTCATCCTTAATCTTTCGAGTGATCATCTCGAAAGTGAGAATGGATCTCTTCCCTAATCTTTCGAGTGATCATCTCGAGGGTGAGAATGGATCTCATCCTTAATCTTTCGAGTGATCATCTCGAAAGTGAGAATGGATCTAATCCTTCATCTCTCGAGTGATCATCTCGAAAGTGAGAATGGATCTCATCCTTAATCTTTCGAGTGATCATCTCGAAAGTGAGAATGGATCTCATCCTTCATCTTTCGGGTGATCATCTCAAAAGTGAGGATAGAACTCATCCATCTCTCGAGTGATCATCTCGAAAGTGAGGATGGAACTTATCCATCTCTCGAGTGATCATCTCGAAAGTGAGGATGGAACTCATCCATCTCTCGAGTGATCATCTCGAAAGTGAGAATGAATCTCATCCTTCATCAACAAAAACTGTTATTGTTGTGCACTCTTCAGGGGTTCGGTCTTGTGGACAAGGGATGCCCAAAATGGCTAATGCATAGTGGTGGGCTAGCGTTATTTATTCCGAAGACTCGCATCAAGATATTGTGGCTGCTGCAAAGAGACCAAGTGGAGAATAATATCAAATTAAACTTAATATGTAATGAACACTTGAAAACAATACTTTTTCTCTTTCTTTCGTAGTTAGTTAATCAATTTCCTACTCCTTACATAGTAATTATAAGTAATACTTGCAGAATTGTTTAAGAGTCCTTTCCTTTCCCTCCAAAAATGATCTAAATGAAATATCATGCGGCATCAGTGAATTACCAGGACTAGAGTGGAATATTACCCAGCCTGGAAATTAAAATGTAATAATGGTTGGATTGTTTTACCTCTGAGCAGTATTTGTTTGCACGTAGTAGGCTAAATGGCCAGGTCACAAGGATCTTAAAGGCTCAGAAAAGTTTGGGGAAGAGAACCCACTGGACAGCTGTTAAGAGATAGAAGCTTTCCGTCAAGGCCGTCCAGTGTATTCTTTAACTTACACAAGGTATGGCAATCATGCACACAGAGCTATGGCTTAACTCTCTCATCTGATGCGACTCATCTCATTCCGCTCTCTTCCATCCTGCTCTCAGTGAGGAAGAGGACATCTTTGTTTTTTCCAAGCACAAAGATGCCCTCTTTCTCGCTGTGGGCACAATGGGAGTTAGCGGAGATTAATCTCAAAGCAAGTACAGGCAGGACTAGAACCTGGACACTCAAGCCTGGTGCCCTACGGATTGAGCTATCTCCATCCCCAGGGAAGGAGGCAAACTGACAGGACGCCATCCCATTATATAATTTTCCCCTGCGTTTTAGTAATCTTTCAAAAGTTTCTTGCAAATAAACCACATCTATACTTAATGCTTTTCTTCTTATGTTCCTGTTTTAACATTTTCAAAGAGGGGAGCATACTGCTCTTAGAGTTCTCTCTCCTCCTCCTCCTTCTCCTCCTCCTCCTCCTCCCTCTAGGCCAAAATTTGGATTCCAACTCTCCTCTCCGCAGTTGAAGCATCAATGAAGTGAACAGAAAACAAAAAAAGAAAAGGAAATTTACTCCTCAAAAGGCTGATTGCGATAGGGGTTAGACAGGAGATTTTTAGTTGGGTTGTTTTACCTCTGAACAGCACTTTTTTGCACACCATGGGCTAAATGGTAAGGTCACAAGGACCCCGAAAGCTCAGAGAAGGTTGGGGGAGGGGACCCACTGAACAGCTGTTGGGAGACAGATGATAGCCTCCCGTCAAGGCCATTCAGCGTGTTCTTTAACATGCACAGGGTATGGCTCTCCCTCACACGGAGCCACGGCTTAACGTCCCATCCGACGGACGGCGGCCTTTCCAATCCCATCGGTGTTTCCTAGTGACCGTGGGCAGGGTGGGGTATTTTGCGGAGATAAATGTCAACACTGACCCAGCTGGAGAGATTTTTAGTATACACCTGACTGAAGGTGTATCTATCTGATAAACACCTTCAGTCGGATACCTTCTAAACTTTAACGTCAAAACGGAAACAACAACCCTTGAATGCTTTCTACAGAGACTTGAAGAAATGGAAGTCATACAAAGAGAGATCTGAAATATATGGAGTAATACCTAACACCACCCGTCTCATTACACGTAACATAACTTTGACTATATCCTCTGCATGTGGTCATGAGTTGTCACCACCAAGAATTATTCCACAGGTGAAATTTCCTGTAAGCTTATTCATCTGGCTGTACAGTCGCTCAAAAAAGTATCCGAACACTATGGTCGATTACAGAAGTCAGAAAAATATCTGGCAACGATTATTTTAGAAATTAGTGATCTAGCAACCTTCGTGTCACGTGACACGAAGGTTGCTAGATCACTAATTTCTAAAATAATCGTTGCCAGATATTTTTCTGACTTCTGTAATCGACCATAGTGTTCGGATACTTTTTTGAGCGACTGTACGTCATTGGGTTCCAAATATTATATGACATTTCCCTCAGCTTATCAGATATTTCATCGATCTCCCCCCCCCCACAACCACCACTTTCTTTACTTTTCCACTTTTTTTTCCTGTTTCTCCCCCCCCCCACAACTTTCTTTACTTTTCCACTTTTTTTCCAGTTTCTCCCCCCCCCCCCCCACACACACACATTGAGGGATGTGTTCCCCATTTTGATAATTTTTGATACTTTTTTTGACTATTGTTAGCGCTTTTTCTACTGATCTAAGGCACCTGGGTTCGAGTCGCGGGTAAGGCATGGATATTCGTGTTGTTTTTCTGCTGAGGGCCTGCCATCCTTTCAGACCTTTTACTATGGCATATAAACTGACAGGCTCCTGTCAGACCTCTGTGGCAAGCAGTTGCTTGAGGGGGTATTTATTTTTTTGTACCCAAAAGCATGTTCATGTAAAGCTTGCATCCTGTAAAGAATCTCAACCTGCATACAGCTTTCTAAACATAAAAATTGTATCATTAATTGTTGTTTGCAAGGACTTGTTATCTGATTCGCCAGGTTTCAGAGTTCCTACAAGTCACATAACCGATCAGCGGTCGCCCAATTTAGTGCCTTATTGCCCTTTATTGCAAAAGGTTTCATGCCATGTGATAATGCAATGTGCGATTTATGCAGCATGGATTTGTTTCTAATGAGCTCATTTATATTGCAAAATATTTACCTAAGTTTTGAATTGCACAGTTTGTGGTTTGCATTAACAGTTTCTTGTACAAGCGACATCATTTTCTTTGTTCATCCCTGGGGAAGATGATCTCGATAGATAACAACTTCTTCTTTTAACCGGAATATAAACCATCAAGAGTTGGGTTGGGTTGTTTTACCTCTGAGCAGCACTTTTTTGCACACCATGGGCTAAATGGCCAGGTCACATGGGTTGGGTTGGGTTAGGTTGTTGGGTTGTTTTACCTCTGAGCGGCACTTTTTTGCACACCATGGCTAAATGGCCAGGTCACATGGACCCCGAAGGCTCAGAGAAGGTTAGGGGAGGTGACCCACTGGAACAGCTGTTGGAGACAGATGGTAGCCTCCCGTCAAGGCCATCCAGCGTGTTCTTTAACGTGCACAGGGTATGGCTCTCCCGCAACTGAGCCACGGCTTAAAGTCCCATCCGACGGACGGCGGCCTTTCCAAGCCCATCGGTGTCCCCTACTGACCGTGGGCAGGGCGGGGAATTTTTGCGGAGATAAATCTCAACGCTGACCCAGCTGGGACTCGAACCTGCGAACTGACAGATTACGAGCCTGGCGCGCTACCGAATGAGCCATCCCCGCCCCCAGGTCACATGGACCTCGAAGGCTCAGAGAAGGTTAGGGGAGGGGACCCACTGGTTGGGAGACAGATGGTAGCCTCCCGTCAAGGCCATCCAGCGTGTTCTTTAACGTGCACAGGATATGGCTCTCCCACACACGGGGCCACGGCTTAACGTCCCATCCGACGAACGACGGCCTTTCCAAGCCCATCGGTGTCCCCTACTGACCGAGGACAGGGCGGGGAGTTTTGCGGAGATAAATCTCAACGCTGACCCAGCTGGGACTCAAACCTGGGACTCAAACCATCAAAGAAGAGGCAGTATGCAATCTTCATCTGAGACAGCACATGAACATCTCTTTTAAGATTTTGAAGCTTGTTTAGTGTAACACAGACGAAATCTGCCGCCTCTCTTCATCCTTCACTTTAATGATTTCCTAATGAGGCATTTCCGTATGTGGAGACCACCGACATAACGATAACGCTACTTTCAGTCTACCCCGGATCGAGTTGTTTTTAATGAATCACCTAGTGGAAGGGTGCCTTTTAATCAACTGCATTAGAAGTTGTGTCATTTGCAAGCAGTTCTGGAAGTGAGTGAAATTCTAAGATCTTCGAAGACATGAAAAAGTTTACATTGTTCGTACTTTTTGTCTCTTTGATTCTGACCTTTGCTGCGGAAGGTAAGCTTATTCGCATTTACAGAAACCATGCTAGACGTTTACTGAAAGATATCCATATACAGTGACATAGTCGGTAGTTCAGTTGATAGCTTGCCAGGCTCGTAATCTGCAGTTCCCCAGCTGTAAGGTTCGAGTCCTAACTGTAACAGCATTGAGCTTTATCTTCGCTAAACTGCACCCAGCCCTCGGTGAGAAAGTAGAATTCGAGGAGCTTGGAGAAGCCGCCGTTCATCCGATGGAACGTCAAGCCGTGATCCCGTGTGCGGGTTGGGTTATTTTACCTCTGAGCGGCACTTTTTTGCACACCATGGGCTAAATGGCCAGGTCACATGGACCCCGAAGGCTCAGAGAAGGTTGGAGGAGGGGACCCACTGGAACAGCTGTTGGGAGGCAGATGGTAGCCTCCCGTCAAGGCCATCCAGCGTGTTCTTTAACGTTGGGTTGTTTTACCTCTGAGCGGCACTTTTTTGCACACCATGGGCTAAATGGCCAGGTCACATGGACCCCGAAGGCTCAGAGAAGGTTGGGGGAGGGGACCCACTGGAACAGCTGTTGGGAGGCAGATGGTAGCCTCCCGTCAAGGCCATCCAGCGTGTTCTTTAACGTTGGGTTGTTTTACCTCTGAGCGGCACTTTTTTGCACACCATGGGCTAAATGGCCAGGTCACATGGACCCCGAAGGCTCAGAGAAGGTTGGAGGAGGGGACCCACTGGAACAGCTGTTGGGAGGCAGATGGTAGCCTCCCGTCAAGGCCACCCAGCGTGTTCTTTAACGTGCACAGGTTATGGCTCTAACTCACACGGGATCACGGCTTAACGTCCCATCCGACGGACGGTGGTCTTTCCAAGCCCATCGGTGTCCCCTACTGACCGTGGGCAGGGCGGGGAATTTTTGCGGAGATAAATCTCAACGCTGACCCTACTGGGACTCGAACCTGAGAATTACAGATTACGAGCCTGGCGCGCTACCCCATGGAGCCTGGCTCGCCCCCCGTGTGCGGGAATGCCATACCCCATGTACGTTAAAGAACACACTGATGGCCTTGACGGGAGGCTACCATCTGTCTCCTAACAGCTGTCCAGTGGGTTCCCTTCTTCAAACCTTCTCTGATACCTTGGGGTCCTTGTAACCTGGCCATTTATCTCGTTGTGTATAAAAAAATGTACAGCACAGAGGTAAAGCAACCCAAGAGTGAGTTTATGAGGTTATAACCCACTCCTCCCCCATGACAGCTTGCATATATGTTCTAAGGCTGTCCCCAAAAATCTCAGACTAAAGAATCCACTTTAGATATTGTTACGAAATTTCAGTAATTCGCGTTTAGCAATATTGTGTAGTGGGCCGAATTAACCACACGGACAATAAATGAATTTATATAATAAGAAAAAAAATAATTCTTCTTATAAGAAATAAGTAAGACTTGAATAATTCACTTAATAAACAAACGGATTAATTATAGTTATAAAGGAATTTAATCATTAAAATGAAATCCTTGCCTGGTAATAAGAATCACAAAACACAAGTCGGAACTTTTGGGTTGGGTTGTTTTACCTCTGAGCGGCACTTTTTTGCACACCATGGGCTAAGTGGCCAGGTCACATGGACCCCGAAGGCTCAGAGAAGGTTGGGGGGAGGGGGACCCACTGGAACAGCTGTTGGGAGACAGATGTCAAGGCCATCCAGTGGGTTCTTTAACGTGCACAGGGTATGGCTCTCCCGCACACGGGCCCACGACTTAACGTCCCATCCGACGAACGGTGGCCTTTCCAAGCCCATCGGTGTCCCCTACTGACCGTGGGCAGCAGTTTTGCGGAGATATATTCCAACGCTGACCCAGCTGGGACTCGAACCTGGGAACTACAGATTACGAGCCTGGCGCGCTACCGACTGAGCCACCCCCGCCCCAAGTCGGAAGCAGCTCTCATTAAAAACGTTACTTTTTTTTTCAGATTTGAATGACATTGAAGAAGAGTCTTCGATCTGTTTCCTGCCAATGGAGACAGGTTGGTGCCGTGCCGCTTTTCGACGCTACTTCTATAATTCCAGTTCTGGATCTTGCGAGATTTTCATTTACGGAGGTTGCCATGGCAATGAAAATAATTTCAGAAATTACGACCAATGTGTTGAAACCTGTGGTGATGTCGTTCTTCCCTAGAATGGTCATTGAAGGTAAGGGCAATTTTCTCTCTGGATTTTGAGAAAGAAATATTAAGAAAGAAAGAAAGAATATAATGTGAAAACTTCCAATTCTTGCCTTTAATATCCCCGGATGAAACATTCTTTTTCTTTAACGTTGGGTTGTTTTACCTCTGAGCGGCATTTTTTGCACACCATGGGCTAAATGGCCAGGTCACATGGACCCCGAAGGCTCAGAGAAGGTTGGGGGAGGGGACCCACTGGAATAGCTGGTGGGAGACAGATGGTAGCCTCCCGTAAAGGCCATCCAGCGTGTTCTTTAACGTGCACAGGGTATGGCTCTCCCGCACACGGGGCCACGTCTTAACGTCCATCCGACGGACGGCGGCCTTTCCAAGCCCATTGGTGTCCCCTACTGACCGTGGGCAGGGCGGGGAATTTTTCGGAGATAAATCTCGACGCTGACCCAGCTGGGACATTCTTTTTCTCTTAACTAGCTTTCAAAAACGAATTGTTAATTTCACATTGTCTTCCATTTTCCTGTTTGTACACATTGAACTTTTTTTTTTTGGTTTCTAGAAATAAAAAAAGGATTTATTTTTTTTCAATTGGATAAGTACAGTCGCTCAAAAAAATATCCGAACACTATGGTTGATTACAGAATTCAGAAAAAATATCTGGCAAAGATTTTTTTCAGAAATTAGTGATCTGGCAACCTTCGTGTCACGTGATTACAGAATTCAGAAAAAAATATCTGGAGCGTGTACAGCAACTGTACACGCTCCAGTTACCGTTCACAGCAAAGTGGAGCGTGTGCAGTTACTGCACACGCTCCAGTTTGCTGTGAACGGTAACTGCACACGCTCAATATTTCCGTGAGTGAGACCACACGATCTAGTATCAAAATAATATGACCACCTACAGTCGCTCAAAAAAGTATTCGAACACCATAGTTGATTACAGAATTCAGAAAAAATATCTGGCAACGATTTTTTTTTCTAAATTAGTGATCTGGCAACCTTCGTGTCACGTGACACGAAGGTTGCCAGATCACCTTCGGACAAAGCAATACCGACCCCGTGTCAAACTGCATCGCCAGAGATCTTGAAACTGACCGTTCATTAAAAGACGTGAAATCTTTATTTTTATCTTCGCAATTACATTCAGAACGATATTTTTGAATTAGAATTAGTATTCACTATAGTCATTAAATATAATTACTATAAATTACTCTTGTTTCACCTTTCAGAACAATAATTGGAACATTGTTCTTCTAAAACCATTAACATTGGACCACAGGGCAAACGTTCCAGCAAGAAAGTTGAAGAAGAATCAATACTCAAAATTTGAGACTTTTTGCCTGCTCTGTAATGCATAGGAATGATGGAAATACGATTGATTAATATGTTCCTCGTATTAGTTAGAAGAATAAAAAAATGTTCGTTTGTTCTATGCTCTTATGTTTTTTCTACTTTGAAACAATTGATTCTTTTTTTTTTCATATTCGTAGACTTCATGTATTCGTGGAAGTCTACTATGTTCAAAAGATTTTGGTACTCCTAAAATCCAGATTGTAATGAACTGACAGATGTGACTCACGTATACTGATTATTATCTGTTAAATCTGCAATCATGGGCGATTGTGGGGCGGGGGTGGCTCAGTCGGTAGCGCGCCAGGCTCGTAATCTGTAGTTCCCAGGTTCGAATCCCAGCTGGGTCAGCGTCGAGATTTATCTCCGCAAAATTCCCCGCCCTGCCCACGGTCAGTAGGGGATACCGATGGGCTTGGAAAGGCCGCCGTCCGTCGGATGGGACGTTAAGCCGTGGCCCCGTGTGCGGGACAGCCATACCTGTGCTGAAAGAACCATGGGCTAAATGGCCAGGTCACATGGACACCGAAGGCTCAGAGAAAGTTGGGGGAGGGGACCCACTGGAACAGCTGTTGGGAGACAGATGGTATCTTCCCGTCAAGGCCATCCAGTGTGTTCTTTAACGTGCACAGGGTATGGCTCTCCCGCACACGGGGCCACGGCTTAACGTCCCATCCGACGGACGGCGGCCTTTCCAAGCCCATCGGTGTCCCCTACTGACCGTGGGCAGGGCGGGGAATTTTGCGGAGATAAATCTCAACGCTGACCCAGCTGGGACTCGAACCTGGGAACTACAGATTACGAGCCTCGCGCGCTACCGACTGAGCCACCCCGCCCCTCGATGTCTGTAGACGGACAGACAGACGACAAAGCGAAACTATCATCTCGTGATTTTTTTTGAAAACGAGAAAAAAAACAAGTTATTAATTTTAGACTAAGGTGCATTTTAGGGTCCTCAGCCGCCATGTTGGACTTTTCCCAGGAAAGCCAGAAAACCTGTGACGTAGAGTTGCAATAAGATATCCATCCGCTTGTTCCAATGTTTATGAGTGATATATCTATGTAAAATAGTTCTCTCTAATGATATTATTTGTTTTTGGGGCTTTTCTTAAGTTAATTCTTTAGCGATAAGCGTTATTAAGGAAATTTACGTTTGATATTTATTTTGGGGCTTTTTTTTTTTAAAGTGGGAAACGAAGTTTCATTGTTTAGCGATAACGGTTGCTAATGAAATCTTTTGATGAGATTATTTATTTTTGGGGCTTTTTTTTTTAAGTGCGAAACAAGGGGTCATTCTACAGCGATAAACGTTATTAATAAAATCTGGTTTTGATGAGATTATTTCCAGCGATTTTTTTAGTGCAGAAATATGATTTTCTTCTACATAGCGCTGCACATTACTTTTATACATATCTGTGGGGCAGGGTGGCTCAGTCGGTAGCGCGCCAGGCTCGCAATCTGTAGTTCCCAGGTTCGAGTCCCAGCTGGGTCAGCGTTGAGATTTATCTCCGCAAAATTTCCCGCCCTGCCCACGGTCAGTAGGGGACACCGATGGGCTTGGAAAGGCCGTCGTCCGTTAGATGGGAGGTTAAGCCGTGGCCCCGTGTGCGGGAGAGCCATATCCTGTGCACGTTAAAGAACACGCTGGATGGCCTTTACGGGAGGCTTACCATCTGCTGTTCCAGTGGGTCCCCTACCCCAACCTTCTCTGAGCCTTCGGGGTCCATGTGACCTGGCCATTTAGCCATGGTGTGCAAAAAAGTGCCGCTCAGAGGTAAAACAACCCAACCTTTTTACATATCCTCTAAACACGTTTAAACGTAGATGCGGAACGGACTACTTTTACCCTTCGGATTTTTTTTATACCGCGGCGAAACAAAAACAAGATGGCGGCTGAGGACCCTATACTGCACTTCTAATAATAATAAATAATAAATACCCCCTCAAGCAGCTGCTTGCCACAGAGGTCTGACAGGAGCCTGTCAGTTTATATGCCATAGTAGAAGGTCTGAGAGGATGGCAGGACCTCAGCAGAAAAATAAGTAAAATGATTTAAACACAAAATTTTACACGCGATCTTAGCGCCATCAGTGATGTCGCCGCCCTTATCAGAATGAAGTGAATTTCATTGGCTGAGAGAGATTGGGTTGTTTTACCTCTGAGCGGCACTTTTTTGCACACCATGGGCTAAATGGCCAGATCACCGGGACCCCGAAGGCTCAGAGAAGGTTGGGGGAGGGGACCCACTGGAACAGCTGTTGGGAGACAGATGGTAGCCTCCCGTCAAGGCCATCCAGCTTTGGGTTGTTTTACCTCTGAGTGGCATTTTTTTGAACACCATGGGCTAAATGGCCAGGTCACATGGACCCCGAAGGCTCAGTGAAGGTTGGGGGAGGGGACTCACTGAAACAGCTGTTGGGAGACAAATGGTAGCCTCCCATCAAGGCCATCCAGCGTGTTCTTTAACGTGCACATGGTGTGGCTCTCCTGCACACGGGGCCACGGCTTAACGTCCCACTGACTCAAATAGGGTTGATTGGGTTGTTTCACCTCTGACAGGCACTTTTTTGCACACCATGGGCTAAATGGCCAGGTCACATGGACCCCGAAGGCTCAGAGAAGGTTGGGAGAGGGGACCCACTGGAACAGCTGTTGGGAGACAGATGGTAGCCTCCCGTCAAGGCCATCCAGCATGTTCTTTAACGTGCACATGGTGTGGCTCTCCTGCACACGGGGCCACGGCTTAACGTCCCACTGACTCAAATAGGGTTGATTGGGTTGTTTTATCTCTGACAGGCACTTTTTTGCACACCATGGGCTAAATGGCCAGGTCACATGGACCCCGAAGGCTCAGAGAAGGTTGGGGGAGGGGACCCACTGGAACAGCTGTTGGGAGACAGATGGTAGCCTCCCGTCAAGGCCATCCAGCGTGTTCTTTAACGTGCACAGGGTATGGCTCTCCCGCACACGGTGGCACGGCTTAACGTCCCATCCGACGGACGGAGGCCTTTCCAAGCCCATCGGTGTCCCCTACTGACCCCTGCCCAGGTTGAGGGAGGAAAATAGCTCTTGCAAGCGTAGTATTAAACGGAATCATAACTAAATTTTAAAATATAGAAAAGTGTTTTAAGTAAATCAATTTACAAATGATAAATTTGTTGCGTATTTTTTTTATGATAAAACACATTTTGCAATGTGTAATCGGTTATTTGACGAGATATTTAAAACTTATTATATAATATAATATATAGTTCTTATTTGTATATTTCAAACTAATGATCTGTGAAATAATGCACTTTGCTGGTAAAAAAAACGTTTGGAAATTTTCCTTCATTTAATATGATGTTTTAGTCAGTATAACTGAAAATGTTCATAAAAACGAATTTCGATATTTTATTCAAAAAGCATTATTAGAAAATATCGAACTTACAAATTAAACTTATAATGATGGACAATAATGCATAATAAATAAAAGAAGCGATTGAAATTATATAAATCTAAAAGGGCCAAGAGACTGGATTTTCAATGTAGTTTAAGGTTTTCTGCTCCGTTTCACTAGTCTTTAAAAAAAAATTCTTGAAAAATTTTTGGTTTCTGTTACCCTTACTAAATAAAAAATATAAATACCCCCTAAGTAGCTGCTTGCCACAGAGGTCTGACAGGAGCCTGCCAGTTTATATGCCATAGTAGAAGGTCTGAGAGGATGGCAGGACCTCAGCAGAAAAACGACACATACATCCATGCCTTATCCGGGGCTCGAACCCAGGTCCCGTAAATCAGTAGCCAAGCGTGCTAACCACTCGGCCACGGGACGGCTTTTTACCCTTACTAGCATTTACCGGGGCTCGAACGCAGGTCCCGTAGATCAAGTAGCCAAGCGTGCTAACCACTCTTTTTACCCTTACTAGCATTCAGACAAGAGCCCTGTAATTCATTACGGCATTCTGAAAGGAACCCCTAATTGAGGCCGGAAGAGGGGGGCTACACAATGAAAATCCAGAGGACACAAGGGCCCCCCCCCGCCCCCAATTATAGCCCTGAGTATATGGTATTACGAAGTTCTGCTAAGAAGCTTTTGAAGAAAATCAAACAGGTTAATATTGCAAGTCTTTAAAACTGACTCATAGATGGCAGCACAATCTAACGATCTCAGTTCTTTAGCAGAATAGAAACTGCAAAAGAACCAAGATAATTATTCTAAAATTATACTATTAATAAATTCCAGAAAGTATTCATTCACATTGTTAAATAGAATCTCTTATCGCAAAATTAATTCAGAAATTAATATATTGTCTATCCTTTAATTACTGACAAAGAAATAAATAGAATATTAAGCTCGCCGAAACAAACTTGGCACTTGTTCACATTCGTTAGGCCTAATGCGTAAAGCGTTAATTTCTGCCCTACTTCCGGGATCTGAAGAAAGAGAAAAGTGTTTGACTGCGAACCTAAATAACAATAGTTTCTTAAGATATTAAAAATGAGTCGAAACCTTGATCTCAGAGAGTATAAGAAGAATCACATTGACGATATTGAAGTTCAACTGGAATACTGAATTCCACACTCGATCTCTTTGAGTGCAATCATAAACACAATAAACATGGAGACGCTTACCATCAATTTAATAATTTGTTAATGACCCACTTCCTTAGGTTGACCTGGTTTTCTCTCCCTATGATTTTTTTGTTTACTTTCTAATCTCGTACTGAAGAATAAGCGTTACATTTAACAACTGCTCTTTTAGATGCAGTTGAGTCGCAAGCACGTGTAGAAGTGGGCGAAGGTTTAGGCTCTTTCAAGACATGGATAACTTCGTTGTCCTCGTATTCTTCTTTGTAACGGGAGGAGTTTTTTCTACTGAAGGTGAGCAAATTTGGGAAGTTTCTAACGAAGCGTAAATGCGAAAGATTGTGTTGTTTTACCTTTGAGTGGTACTTTTTTTGTACACGGTGGGCTAAATGGCCAGATCACAAGGACCTCGAGTTGGGTTGTTTTACCTCTGAGCGGCACTTTTTTGCACACCATGCGCTAAATGGTCAGGTCACATGGACCCCGAAGGCTCAGAGAAGGTTGGGGAGGGGACCCACTGGAACAGCTGTTGGGAGACAGATGGTAGGCTCCCGTCATGGCCATCCAGCATGTTCTTTAAAGTGCACATGGTGTGGCTCTCCTGCACACGGGCCCACGGCTTAACGTCCCACTGACTCAAATAGGGTTGATTGGGTTGTTTTATCTCTGACAAGCACTTTTTTGCACACCATGGGCTAAATGGCCAGGTCACATGGACCCCGAAGGCTCAGAGAAGGTTGGGGGAGGGGACCCACTGGAACAGCTGTTGGGAGACATATGGTAGGCTCCCGTCATGGCCATCAAGCATGTTCTTTAACGTGCACATGGTGTGGCTCTCCTGCTCACGGGGCCACGGCTTAACGTCCCACTGACTCAAATAGGGTTGATTGCGTTGTTTTATCTCTGACAGGCACTTTTTTGCACACCATGGGCTAAATGGCCAGGTCACATGGACCCCGAAGGCTCAGAGAAGGTTGGGGGAGGGGACCCACTGGAACAGCTGTTGGGAGACAGATGGTAGCCTCTCGTCAAGGCCATCCAGCGTGTTCTTTAACGTGCACAGGGTATGGCTCTCCCACACACGGAGCCACGGCTTAACGTCCCATCCGACGGACGGCGGCCTTTCCAAACCCATCGGTGTCCCCTACTGACCGTGGGAAGGGCGGGGAATTTTGCGGAGATAAATCTCAACACTGACCCAGCTGGGACTCGAAGATGGGAACTACAGATTGCAAGCCTGGCGCGCTACCGACTGAGCACCCCCGCCCCTGGACGGACAGGAAAAGGTTTTTTTTTAACTTCCGGTGGTGTGCAACTCTATGGCGTTCCACTTCCGCTCATTCCGAAATTCCAGGACTACACAAGAATTTAATCGATTACCAGTTAAGAAGCGAATTTTGATGCGCGTAAATTTGTTTTTAACCCATTGATTATTAACAATGCTTTTAAAAAAACTTTCGCAATTAAAGGCGTTAAAACTGACTTGTAGAGGGCACCACAATCAACGCACTCTATCACAATTTAATCGAAACTGTTGCCAAGAAATTAATGCGAACAAAATTAATTTGAAAAAAATACGCTGCGAAATTCGGCAACTTGTTCATTCACATTCAATAAAGAACCCACAGCTAAAAAAACAGTGGATTCAAAGTCCACTTCATATTTTCAGAGTCCATTCATCAGAATTTCAGAGAATTTGTGGGTAGTGCGCCAGGCTCGTAATCTGTAGTTCCCAGGTTCGAGTCCCAGCTGGGTCAGCGTTGAGATTTATCTCCGCAAAATTCCCCGCCCTGCCCACGGTCAGTAGGGGACACCGATGGGCTTGGAAAGGCCGCCGTCCGTCGGATGGGACGTTAAGCCGTGGCCCCGTGTGCGGGAGAGCCATACCCTGTGCACGTTAAAGAAAACGCTGGATCGCCTTGACGGGAGGCTACCATCTGTCTCCCAACAACTGTTCCAGTGGGTCCCCTCCCCCAACCTTCTCTGAGCCTTCGGGGTCCATGTGACCTGGCCATTTAGACCATGGTGTGCAAAAAAGTGCCGCTCAGAGGTAAAACAACCCAACAACGCAGAGAATTTGTTGTTTAATTGAATTAATGGACTCAAAAAGAAAATAAGGATATCAATAATAAAAATACAGATTGCCTGTTGATATAGAGTTCAATAAATACTTATCTGGTAAAGATGAATATTGCTGATAGTGGAGGATTCGAACCTACATCACTTGGAATTCATGCCAGGGTGTTCTAGGAATGGATGTTTCATCTCTGAGCGCCAATTTTTTGCACATAATGGGCTATATGACCAGGTTACAAGGATCCCAAGTGATCACAGAATGTTGAGGATAAGGAGAACCACTAGATAACTGTTAGGATACAGGTGAGAACCTCCCATCAAGGCCATCCAGCGTGCACAGGGTTGGGTTAGGTTGTTTTACCTCTGAGCGGCAGTTTTTTGCACACCATGGGCTAAATGGCCAGGTCACATGGACCCCGTAGGCTCGGAGAAGGTTGGGGGAGGGAACCCACTGGAACAGCTGTTGGGAGACAGATGGTAACCTCCCGTCAAGGCCATCCAGCGTGTTCTTTAGCATGCGCAGGGTATGGCTCTCTTGCACAAGGGGCCATGGCTTAACGTCCCATCCGACGGACGGCGGCCTTTCCAAGCCTATCTGACCGTGGGCTTCTGATCGTGACCAAGTTCATCTGACCGTGACCAAGTGTCCCCTACTGACCGTGGGCTGGGCGGGGAATTTTGTGGAGAAAAATCTCAACGCTGACTCAGCGTGCACAGGATATGACTCTCTTCTGCACATGGGCTATGATTTAACGCCCCCTCCAACGGACGGCGGCCTTTCCAAGCCGATCGTTGTCCCCTACTAACAGAGGGGAGGGAGTTTTGCAAAGATAAATCTCAATGCTGGTCCAAGTGGGACTCGAACGTGGGAACATCAGATTACGATCCTGGGCCACTACCGACTGAGCCACCCCCAGCTTTCCAACCACTAAATTAGCTATCGATTCCTTCATTCATTTCCATTCATTTTTACATTCGATTCCCTCGCTATTGGAAAAATTCATTTTTCCCAATAAGTGTTTATAATTCTATATCAACAGGTAATCTGTGTATTACCTGGTGATATAGAATGGTGACCAATGGATGACGTTTTCATTTGTACCTTTTTCAAAATCAACTTTTATTTAAAAAAAAGTACTTCTCTACACAAAGGGCGGAAATAACCTAAAAGCTACATTAGTCTTGTCTGGTGCAACGGGGGCGGGGGTGGCTCAGTCGGTAGCACGCCAGGCTCGTAATCTGTAGTTCCCAGGTTCGAGTCCCAGCTGGGTCAGCGTAGAGATTTATCTCCGCAAAATTTCCCCGCCCTGCCCACGGTCAGTTGGGGACACCGATGGGCTTGGAAAGGCCGCCGTCCGTCGGATGGGACGTTAAGCCGTGTCCCCGTGTGCGGGAGAGCCATTCCCTGTGCACGTTAAAGAACACGCTGGATGGCATTGACGGGAGGCTACCATCTGTCTCCCAACAGCTGTTTCAGTGGGTCTCCTTCCCCAACCTTCTCTGAGCCTTCGGGGTCCATGTGACCTGGCCATTTAGCCCATGGTGTGCAAAAAAGTGCCGCTCAGAGGTAAAACAACCCAACCCTGGTGCAACGTACATAACTTTCCCCTGACTTGGTGATCCTGTCGCCATCTATGATCGGAAGAGGCAACTTATTTTCCAAAAATTGGAAAATAAGTTGCCTCTTCCGATCATAGATGGCGACAGGATCACCAAGTCAGGGAAAGTTATGTCACATTGTTAAATTTTGGGTTGTTTTACCTCTGAGCGGCACTTTTTTGCACACCATGGGCTAAATGGCCAGATCACATGGACCCCGAAGGCTCAGAGAAGGTTGGGGGAGGGGACCCACTGGAACAGCTGTTGGGAGACAGATGGTAGCCTCCCGTCAAGGCCATCCAGCGTGTTCTTTAACGTGCACAGGGTATGGCTCTCCCGCACACGGGGCCACGGCTTAACGTCCCATCCGACGGACGGCGGCCTTTCCAAGCCCATCGGTGTCCCCTACTGACCGTGGGCAGGGCGGGGAATTTTGCGGAGATAAATCTCAACGCTGACCCAGCTGGGACTCGAACCTGGGAACTACAGATTACGAGCCTGACGCGCTACCGACTGAGCCACCCCCGCCCCCACATTGTTAAATGAATGACGATTTGTTTAATGATTAGTTTGGGTTGTTTTACCTCTGAGCGGCAGTTTTTTGTACACCATGGACACACATGGACCCCGAAGGCTCAAGAAGGTTGGGGGAGGGGACCCACTGGCCACTGGAACAGCTGTTGGGAAACAGATGGTAGCTTCCCGTCAAGGCCATCCAGGGTATGGCTCTCCAGCTCACGAGGCCACGGCTTAACGTCCCATCCGACGGACGGCGACCTTTCCAAGCCCATCGGTGCCCCCACTGACCGTGGGCGGGGCATTTTCGGAGATAAATCTCAACGCTGACCCAGCTGGGAACTGCAAATAACGAGCCTGGCATGCTACCGACTGAGCCACCTCCGCCCCTTAGTGATTAGGACACTGGCATGAATCTAAAGAGACGATTTTTTTTCCGCCTAAGAATTGAGAATTAGATTAGAAATGTACAAACATTGCGGAATATTTTGGGGATTAATTGCATTTTAATGAGAAATATGTCATGTTTTTGGGTTGGGTTGTTTTACCTCTGAGCGGCACTTTTTTGCACACCATGGGCTAAATGGCTAGGTCACATGGATCCCGAAGGCTCAGAGAAGGTTGGGGGAGGGGACCCACTGGAACAGCTGTTGGGAGACAGATGGTAGCCTCCCGTCAAGGCCATCCAGCGTGTTCTTTAACGTGCACAGGGTATGGCTCTCCAACATATGGTGTCACGACTTAACGTCCCATCCGACGGACGGCGTCCTGTCCAAGCCCATCGGTGTCCCCTACTGACCGTGGGCAGGGCGGGGAATTTGGCGGAGATAAATCTCAACGCTGACTCAGCTGGGACTCGAACCTGGGAACTACATATTACGAGCCTGGCGCGCTACCGACTGAGCCACCCCCGCCCCTATGTTTTTGGGGGTTATTGGAATTATCATGTTATGCACAGTTAGAGTACGGGATTTATTTGTTGGCAAGTCTAGTATTCGATTAGTAGCTAATTCAGAGTCCACGTCAACACCTAACAGAAGCATCTTGGGTAAGTAAGTGGCTGATCCCTAATCCACGCCAGACACTACGAAAGGATATTGGGTAATCACTTAACAGAAAGATCTTGGGTAAGTAGCTGATCCCGAGTCCTGGTGAAACACCTAATTGAAGGATCTTGTAGCTGATCCCGAGTCCTGGTGAAACACCTAATTGAAGGATCTTGTGTAAGTCAATGATTCGGAGTCCATTCAAACGCCTAACAGAAGCATATTTGGTAAGTAGTTGATCTCCAGAGTCTGTGTCAAACACTTAACGGAAGGATCTTAAGTAAGTAACTGATCCTGAATCCAGGTGAAACACCTAACAGAAGAATCTTGGGTTAGTAATTATCCTGAGTTCTGGTCAAACACCTAACAGAAGCATCTTGGGTAAGTCGGTGATCCATAGTCCACGCCAAACAGCCTAATAGAAAGATCTTGGGTAAGTAACTGATCTAGATTCCATGTCGAACAGCTAATAGAAAGATCTTAGGTAAGTAGTTGACAGGAGGCTACTATCTGTCTATTTAAGAGCTGTCCAGGGGATGCCCTTCCCCAACCTTCTCCGAGTCCTTGTGGCCTGGCCAATTAACTCATTGTGTGGGGAAAAAAAAAGTGCCGATGAGAGGTAAAACATACCAATCCCCAGATCTAACACCACGATCTGCAATAGCTGTGCACATGAGTTTCCATTTTCCATACCTTGTTTTCACCATCTAAATAGCGTAGTGAAAACAGAAACTAGTTCATCAGACTAACAGATTTTTTTTACAATTACCTCCCCCCCCTCCCCACCATCCAAGTCGCAGTTTTTTTGGGTTGCGAGCTTGGCAACTGAAGTCGTCATGAGAGTCTTCTCTGATGGGCGATATAATGGAGAGTTTGAAGCATTGCCTTCCTGGAAATTGTTATGACTGTCCAGCGTTATTTTCTCAGATGTGTAATCTCGACTGTTGCTTGTCTCCAGAAGTCATATGACGAGTCTTTCGCCAACTCAATGTGGGTTTCAAACCACAATTCTCTTTGCTGACATTTGATGGCAATTCAATTGTCAGCAAGAGTTGGGTTGGGTTGTTTTACCTCTGAGCGGCACTTTTTTGCACACCATGGGCTAAATGGCCAGGTCACATGGACCCCGAAGGCTCAGAGAAGGTTGAGGGAGGGGACCCACTGGAACAGCTGTTGGGAGACAGATGGTAGCCTCCCGTCAAGGCCATCCAGCCTGTTCTTTAACGTTGGGCTGTTTCACCTCTGAGCGGCAATTTTTTTTGCACACCATGGACTAAATGGCCCAGGTCACAAGGACCCCGAAGGCTCAGAGAAGGTTGGGGGAGGAGACCCACTGGAACAGCTGTTGGGAGACAGATGGTAGCCTCCCGTCAAGGCCATCCAGCGTGTTCTTTAACGTTGGGTTGTTTTACCTCTGAGCGGCACTTTTTTGCACACCATGGGCTAAATGGCCAGGTCACATGGACCCCGAAGGCTCAGAGAAGGTTGGGGGAGGGGACCCACTGGAACAGCTGTTGGGAGACAGATGGTAGCCTCCCGTCAAGGCCATCCAGCGTGTTCTTTAACGTGCACAGGGTATGGCTCTCTCCCATACACGGGGCCACGGCTTAACGTCCCATCCGACGGACGGCGGCCTTTCCAAGCCCATCGGTGTCCCCTACTGATCGTGGGCAGGGTGGGGAATTTTGCGGAGATAAATCTCAACGCTGACCAAGCTGGGACTCGAACCTGGGAACTACAGATTATGAGCCTGGAGCGCTATCGACTGAGCCACCCCCGCCCCTTGTCAGCAAGAAAAACAAAGTAATCACGTTATGGCTTTCAAACATTGGCAGGTTGTTTGGATCGTGTTGCTTTACCTCTGAGAGGCACTTTTTTTTTGCACATCTTAGCTAGATGGCCAGGTCACAAGGTCATCAAGGGCTCGGAGAAGGTTGGAGTAGGGGATCACAGGACAGCTGTTAGGAGACACGTTGACTTCCCTCAAAGACATTCAGCATATTCGTTAACATGCAGGGCATATCCAACGGAGGTAGCTTTTCCAAATTAAAGGATGTCATCTTTTTCACCGAGGGAAGGGTGTGAGTTAGCAGAGATAAATCTCAGATAAAATTAGCCCCGGGCGCGGAATTATTGGGCACGGCCCTGTTTCCTAGAAACTACTCCTAACATGAAATTCTCATATGAGAACATGCCCTAGTAAAACCGAAGTCATTACTGACCACTGCTTCACTTAGAGCGAATACATTTGCCTGGTGAAAAAGATGAAAAAGAAAGTGAAAAAGTGAAAAAAATGGTGGGGGAAAAAACACACACAAAAAAAAGAAAGTGAAAAAGATGAAAAACTGTGAAAAAAAGGCGAAAAAGTGAAAGTAAAGGTGAAAAAAAATGAAAGAAGAAGATGAAAAAAGTGAAATAAAAGGTGAAAAGGATAAAAAAAAAGTGTGAAAGAAAAGGTGAAAAAGATGAAAAAAAGTGAAATTTTCTTTCACTTTGAAAAGATGGGAAAAAAAGTGAAAGAAAAGGTGAAAAAAGATGGGGAAAAAGTGAAAGAAAAGGTGAAAAAGATGAAAAAAAGTGAAAGAAAAGGTGAAAAAGATGAAAAAAAGTGAAAGAAAAGGTGAAAAAGATGAAAAAAAAGTGTGAAAGAAAAGGTGAAAAAGATTTTTAAAAAAGTGAAAAAGTGATAAAGATGGGAATACTTATGCATATCTGTTGCTTATTCAGTATTTTCCTATGTGGAGAGAAGTGCCTAAAATTTAGAAAGTATGTCAGGAATTTAAAATAAGTATCAATCCAAGCGGAAAATATGTCAGGCAGCAAAATTTTGTCACCCGCAACTTTTTCCTCTTCGAGGCATACGGTATGAACTTAAAATGTTCCGCGTTTACTAAAATAATTATCTAGAACTGCATGTCAATAGCTTGATGATCTGACTTCGAAATTTAATGCCTTCAAACAAATATTTTTGAACGAGTGGCCGAAAGAAGATTTTAGATTCGAACCAGGAACAATCTACAAGCTAGCAATACGCAGTCCCGTATTCTCTAACTGTAGTTGCGACGAGTAAGAGATTTCACATGATTGACCAAGACCCAATTTTTTTTTGTTGAACAATAACAAAACTTTGAATTTATTTAAATTCAACACTTAAAGTTCCACCACTGGCTTATAAAGGTGGATGATTTTACATTACAATTAATTGACTAAGTACTCACTCCATTCAGGTAAGCTTGAGTTCGAACAACCTCAAAACAAAATAATGAAAGTAAAACTTAAAAGTGAAAGTGACAACAAGCAGAGTAAGTTAAATTAAAATAACTCTACCATGTTGAAGTTTCTCCGGAACGAGAACTGTATTCTGTTAAGTTATTGTGATGTGCACACGGCGTAAATTTTCATGAAGCACCCACTCCAGATTTCTCTGATCGTGGTTTTTCCCAAACAAAGCAAATTTCTTTAAATTTCGCCTAACATATTTAGGTAAAAGTTTATCATCTCACTAATTTAAGAGATGTCTAATTTAACACTTTACCTCCCAGTAATATGGCCTAAAAGTCAGTCCAGTGAATTTCACTAAAGTCGGACTTAGCGAAGAGAGCAAAAGAAAGATAGATAAAAAGACCGAACCCTGGTCTGTTAGCCTGAACAACCCACACGGAACTGTTTCTCCCGGGTCGAGCGTGACAATATCTTTCTGGCAACCCCAGGAACTCTAGACCAAAAAGGCCAATCAGAAGCGAGCCCCGGTCAAAAACCCGACTCCATTTCCATATTTCACAAGTCAGATGGAGCTCTGTTGCCAGCCAACACTCGCCTTCCTCTCGAACGTCAATGTTTGCTTTCGGGCGAGCTGCAATTGTTTCACTCGATACCCCTTGTCTCCGTACATTAGCCAAGTTCCCTCTCGGCAACCAATGTAAACAGATGAAACGGAACCCTGAATGATATTCGCAACCGAGATGTTGCACCCATTAACCTCCGAAGACATCTCCTTCAGACACAAAGTGGTTGCATCAGGATAGAAATGAAATACAGTATATAAAAAAATTAAAATCAATAGGTCTGCGACCTATCAATTTGATTGATATAAGTAATCGAAAACATTATTTTTCTATTCATTCTTCACCTTGCTAAAAAAAAGTGCCTTATTCTTAAGAGGGATGGAGGGGGCCAAGACTCTGCGGACCACCCCCCCCCCACACACACACACACTTATGCCACTGATGTATATATACTTACAGGCCCAGATCTAGAAAAGTATTGGTGAGCGGGAAATGAGACTGGATATCCATTACAGTGTAACATTTTCCACCTTTTAGAGGTTTTAAAGCATTTCTTGAAAAATGACTGAAATCTACAAATGTTTAATAAGTTTTGGCCCCCTTTACCTTTATTGACATTCTCAATGGGTGGGGGGGGATCCTGTCCTATATATACATATAAGTCTTAAATTCAATACTGGATGCAGAACAAATTGATGAGTTGGGTTGTTTTACCTCTGAGCGGCACTTTTTTGCACACCATGGGCTAAATGGCCAGGTCACAAGGACCCCGAAGGCTCAGAGAAGGTTGGGGGAGGGGACCCACTGGAACAGCTGTTGGGAGACAGATGGTAGTCTCCCGTCAAGGCCATCCAGCGTGTTCTTTAACGTGCACAGGGTATGGCTCTTACGCACACGGGGCCACGGCTTAACGTCCCCTCCGACGGACGGCTGCCTTTCCAAGCCCATCGGTGTCCCCTACTGACCGTGGGCAGGGCGGGGAGTTTTGCGGAGATAAATCTCAACGCTGACCCAGCTGGGACTCGAACCTGGGAACTACAGATTACGAGCCTGGCGCGCTACCGACTGACCCACTCCCGCCCCCACAAATTGATGAAGGCGTATCTCTATGGCCACTCATCTGATGAGTATGGTCATCAAGGGACGAAAGAACACATGGATGCATATGCTGCTAAGCTGGCGGCTGTTTCGAGAATCACAAGGTCAGCTCCTGTATGAGAGTACATGTAGAGTACCAATTAAACTTAATGACTAAATAGAGAAGTACCAATAGTGGCAGTTCAGGATGACTCTCTCGGCGGGACTCAATTAAAACTAAGTAATTATTAACATAAGCAGGTGAAGTAAATCATCATTGATTAGGCTACTACTGATATATACTAAATGACACTGTTGCAATATTCCTCTGGTGGCATTCAGGAATGTTGGTAAGTTATCAGTGAATCAGTAAATCGGACAGGCTATTCGAGTCACAAACTAACATAAACGTTATTTATAGAAACAGAACCTGGATGTAATCAGACTGGTGACCCGAAAGTTTGAATGTCGTTAAAAAGCAGTGATGGAACGAGCTCCAACATCATTGGCTACGTTATTGACTCCCTCGGGATTTATTTTTTTTGGGGGGGGAGGGGCTAGAAGTTTTTTTGTGGTTTGGATTGGGGTAGACACTGTAGTAGAAGTCTGGGTTATTTCGGGTCACTTCCGGTGGATTTATAACCTTTTGGGGCGTTTTGAATACTGCGAACCACTTTTGAGGCAGGGGTCACTATGGATCATTTTGGATCATTTTTGGGTCAGGGTTTGGGTCACTTCCGGTTTCCTGTTGTGGACGTAATCAGACTGGTGATAAACCGAAAGTCTGAATGTCCTTAAAAAGCAGTGATCGAAAGAGCTCTAACATCATTGGCTGTTATTGGCTCCCCCGGGATATTTTTTTTTTTTTTTTTTTTTTGGGGGGGGGGGGGCTAGAAGCTTTTTTTGGGGTTTGGATTGGGGTAGACACTGTAGTAGAAGTCTGGGTTATTTCGGGTCACTTCCGGTGGATTTATAACCTTTTGGGGCGTTTTGAATACTGCGAACCACTTTTGAGGCAGGGGTCACTATGGATCATTTTGGATCATTTTCGGGTCAGGGTTTGGGTTACTTCCGGTTTCCTGTTGTGGACGTAATCAGACTGGTGATAAACCGAAAGTCTGAATGTCCTTAAAAAGCAGTGATGGAAAGAGCTACAACATCATTATCCCCCCCCCCCCATTGGCTAGGTTACTGGATTGAATTAATGAAATAAACCTAAAAAATATCTAATGGCTTATACTGGAGTATCACAATTATTTGTTGAATTCTTAGATTCTTTGATAAATGGGACGGGTTCGCTCAGCCGATATACGCCCCAGGCTCCTAATTTGCAGTTCCAAGGTCTCAACCCCACCTCTGCCATCGTTGCGATTTATTTCCAATATTCTCCGTCAGAAGAGGGACAGCGATGGGTTTAGAAAGGCCGCCATCCATCGCATGGGATGTTAAGCCGTGTTTCCGTGTGCTGTGCACATTAAAGAACGCGATGAATGATGGATGGATTGACGGAAGACAACCATACTGTCCAGTGGTTCCCCTTTCCCCAACCTTCTCTGAGCTCTCGGAGTCCTGGTGACCTGGCAACTTAGCCCATTGTGTCCAAATTAAAAATATGAATCAGAAGTACAGTCGCTCAAAAAAGTATCCGAACACTGTGGTTGATTACAGAATTCAGAAAAAATATCTGAAAAATATCTGATTTTTTTTAGAAGTTAGTGATCTGGCAACCTTCGTGTCACGTGACACGAAGGTTGCCAGATCACTAATTCCTAAAAAAATCGTTGCCAGATAATTTTTTCTGAATTCTGTAATCAACCATAGTGTTCGGATACTTTTTTGAGCGACTGTAGGTGGTCATATTATTTTGATACTAGATCGTGTGGGCTCACTCACGGAAATATTGAGCGTGTGCAGTTACCGTTCACAGCAAACTGGAGCGTGTGCAGTAACTGCACACGCTCCAGTTTGCTGTGAACGGTAACTGGAGCTTGTACAGTTGCTGTACACGCTCCAGATAATTTTTTCTGAATTCTGTAATCACGTGACACGAAGGTTGCCAGATCACTAATTTCTGAAAAAAATCTTTGCCAGATATTTTTTCTGAATTCTGTAATCAACCATAGTGTTCGGATATTTTTTTGAGCGACTGTAGGTGGTCATATTATTTTGATACTAGATCGTGTGGGCTCACTCACGGAAATATTGAGCGTGTGCAGTTGCCGTTCACAGCAAACTGGAGCGTGTGCAGTAACTGCACACGCTCCAGTTTGCTGTGAACGGTAACTGGAGCTTGTACAGTTGCTGTACATACTCCAGATATTTTTCCTGAATTCTGTAATCACGTGACACGAAGGGTTGCCAGATCACTAACTTCTAAAAAAATCGTTGCCAGATATTTTTTCTGAATTCTGTAATCAACCACAGTGTTCGGATACTTTTTTGAGCAACTGTAAGAAAGAAACACCCGAATGAAAACATTTTCTCTTTCAGATTCGGATGTCTCTGGGGACGTGCCATCGATATGTCTCCTACCAATGGATTCTGGCTTGTGCTTAGCATATATGGAGAATTACTTCTATAATTCCAGTACTGGATCATGCGAGAGGTTCATCTACGGTGGATGTGGAGGCAATGGAAATAATTTCCACACTTTAAGCCAGTGTAAAGCAACTTGTAGAGGTAAGGTTACTCTCATGAATGGTTATACTACAATTTTAATAAACTTCGATAAAAAAATATAGGTTCTAACTTCAAAAGTGTTCGGTTGGGTTGTTTTACCTCTGAGTGGCACTTTATTTGCTCACAATGGGCCGAATGACCAGGTCATCGAACGCTCAGAGAAGGTTGGGGGGAGGAGATTCACTGGACAGCTGTTGGGAGACTGATGATGGTCTCTCATCAAGGCCACCCAGTTGTTCTTTAACGATCACAGGGTATGGCTGTCCTGTACACAGAGCCAAGGTTTAACATCCCATCCAACGGACGGCGGCTTTTCTAAATCCAATAGGTGTCTTCTACTGACAGAGGGCATGGAGTTTGTGGCTTTTCTAAACCCAATAGGTGTATCCTACTGACAGAGGGCATGGAGTTTGTGGCTTTTCTAAACTCAATAGGTGTCTCCTACTGACAGAGGGCATGGAGTTTGCGGCTTTTCTAAACCCAATAGGTGTCTCCTACTGATAGAGGGCATGGAGTTTGTGGCTTTTCTAAACCCAATAGGTGTCTCCTACTGACAGAGGACATGGAGTTTGTGGCTTTTATAAACCCAATAGGTGTCTCTTACTGACAGAGGGCATGGAGTTTGTGGCTTTTCTAAACCCAATAGGTGTCTCTTACTGACAGAGGGCATGGAGTTTGTGGCTTTTCTAAACCCAATAGGTGTCTCCTACTGATAGAGGGCATGGAGTTTGTGGCTTTTCTAAACCCAATAGGTGTCTCCTACTGACAGAGGACATGGAGTTTGTGGCTTTTATAAACCCAATAGGTGTCTCTTACTGACAGAGGGCATGGAGTTTGTGGCTTTTCTAAACCCAATAGGTGTCTCTTACTGACAGAGGGCATGGAGTTTGTGGCTTTTCTAAACCCAATAGGTGTCTCCTACTGACAGAGGACATGGAGTTTGTGGCTTTTCTAAACCCAATAGGTGTCTCTTACTGACAGAGGGCATGGAGTTTGTGGCTTTTCTAAACCCAATAGGTGTCTCCTACTGATAGAGGGCATGGAGTTTGTGGCTTTTCTAAACCCAATAGGTGTCTCCTACTGACAGAGGACATGGAGTTTGTGGCTTTTATAAACCCAATAGGTGTCTCTTACTGACAGAGGGCATGGAGTTTGTGGCTTTTCTAAACCCAATAGGTGTCTCTTACTGACAGAGGGCATGGAGTTTGTGGCTTTTCTAAACCCAATAGGTGTCTCCTACTGACAGAGGACATGGAGTTTGTGGCTTTTCTAAACCCAATAGGTGTCTCCTACTGACAGAGGGCATGGAGTTTGTGGCTTTTCTAAACACAATAGGTGTCTCCTACTGACAGAGGGCATGGAGTTTGTGGCTTTTCTAAACCCAATAGGTGTCTCCTACTGATAGAGGGCATGGAGTTTGTGGCTTTTCTAAACCCAATGGGTGTCTCCTACTGACTGAGGGCAAGGAGTTTGTGGCTTTTCTAAACCCAATAGGTGTCTCCTACTGACAGAGGGCATGGAGTTTGTGGCTTTTCTAAACCCAATGGGTGTCTCCTACTGACAGAGGGCATGGAGTTTGCGGCTTTTCTAAACCCAATAGGTGTCTCCTACTGACAGAGGGCATGGAGTTTGTGGCTTTTCTAAATCCAATAGGTGTCTCCTACTGACAGAGGGCATGGAGTTTGTGGCTTTTCTAAACTCAATAGGTGTCTCCTACTGACAGAGGGCATGGAGTTTGTGGCTTTTCTAAACCCAATAGGTGTCTCCTACTGACAGAGGGCATGGAGTTTGTGGCTTTTCTAAACTCAATAGGTGTCTCCTACTGACAGAGGGCATGGAGTTTGCGGCTTTTCTAAATCCAATAGGTGTCTCCTACTGACAGAGGGCATGGAGTTTGTGGCTTTTCTAAACCCAATAGGTGTCTCCTACTGACAGAGGGCATGGAGTTTGTGGCTTTTCTAAACCCAATAGGTGTCTCCTACTGACAGAGGGCATGGAGTTTGTGGCTTTTCTAAACCCAATAGGTGTCTCCTACTGACAGAGGGCATGGAGTTTGTGGCTTTTCTAAACCCAATAGGTGTCTCCTACTGATAGAGGGCATGGAGTTTGTGGCTTTTCTAAACCCAATAGGTGTCTCCTACTGACAGAGGGCATGGAGTTTGTGGCTTTTCTAAACCCAATAGGTGTCTCCTACTGATAGAGGGCATGGAGTTTGTGGCTTTTCTAAACCCAATGGGTGTCTCCTACTGACAGAGGGCAAGGAGTTTGTGGCTTTTCTAAACCCAATAGGTGTCTCCTACTGACAGAGGGCATGGAGTTTGTGGCTTTTCTAAACCCAATGGGTGTCTCCTACTGACAGAGGGCATGGAGTTTGCGGCTTTTCTAAACCCAATAGGTGTCTCCTACTGACAGAGGGCATGGAGTTTGTGGCTTTTCTAAATCCAATAGGTGTCTCCTACTGACAGAGGGCATGGAGTTTGTGGCTTTTCTAAACTCAATAGGTGTCTCCTACTGACAGAGGGCATGGAGTTTGTGGCTTTTCTAAACCCAATAGGTGTCTCCTACTGACAGAGGGCATGGAGTTTGTGGCTTTTCTAAACTCAATAGGTGTCTCCTACTGACAGAGGGCATGGAGTTTGCGGCTTTTCTAAATCCAATAGGTGTCTCCTACTGACAGAGGGCATGGAGTTTGTGGCTTTTCTAAACCCAATAGGTGTCTCCTACTGACAGAGGGCATGGAGTTTGTGGCTTTTCTAAACCCAATAGGTGTCTCCTACTGAGAGGGGGCATGGAGTTTGTTGCTTTTCTAAACCCAATAGGTGTATTCTACTGACAGAGGGCATGGAGTTTGTGGCTTTTCTAAACCCATTAGGTGTCTCCTACTGACAGAGGGCATGGAGTTTGTGTCTTTTCTAAACCCAATAGGTGTCTCCTACTGACAGAGGGCATGGAGTTTGCGGCTTTTCTAAACCCAATAGGTGTCTCCTACTGACAGAGGGCATGGAGTTTGTGGCTTTTCTAAACTCAATAGGTGTATCCTACTGACAGAGGGCATGGAGTTTGCGGCTTTTCTAAATCCAATAGGTGTCTCCTACTGACAGAGGGCATGGAGTTTGTGGCTTTTCTAAACCCAATAGATGTCTCCTACTGAGAGGGGGCATGGAGTTTGTTGCTTTTCTAAACCCAATAGGTGTATTCTACTGACAGAGGGCATGGAGTTTGTGGCTTTTCTAAACCCATTAGGTGTCTCCTACTGACAGAGGGCATGGAGTTTGTGTCTTTTCTAAACCCAATAGGTGTCTCCTACTGACAGAGGGCATGGAGTTTGTGGCTTTTCTAAACCCAATAGGTGTCTCCTACTGATAGAGGGCATGGAGTTTGTTGCTTTTCTAAACCCAATAGGTGTATCCTACTGAGAGAGGGCATGGGGTTTGTTGCTTTTCTAAACCCAATAGGTGTCTCCTACTGACAGAGGGCATGGAGTTTGTGGCTTTTCTAAACCCAATAGGTGTCTCCTACTGACAGAGGGCATGGAGTTTGTGGCTTTTCTAAACCCAATAGGTGTCTCCTACTGACAGAGGGCATGGAGTTTGTGGCTTTTCTAAACTCAATAGGTGTCTCCTACTGACAGAGGGCATGGAGTTTGTGGCTTTTCTAAACCCAATAGGTGTCTCCTACTGACAGAGGGCATGGAGTTTGTGGCCTTTCTAAACCCAATAGGTGTCTCCTACTGACAGAGGGCATGGAGTTTGTGGCTTTTCTAAACCCAATAGGTGTCTCCTACTGGCAGAGGGTATGGAGTTTGTGGCTTTTCTAAACCCAATAGGTGTCTCCTACTGACAGAGGGCATGGAGTTTGTGGCTTTTCTAAACCCAATAGGTGTCTCCTACTGACAGAGGGCATGGAGTTTGTGGCTTTTCTAAACCCAATAGGTGTCTCCTACTGACAGAGGGCATGGAGTTTTGTGGAGATAAATTTCAGTGCTGCCCCAGGTTGGACTCGAACCTAGGAATTGCATTATTACGAGCCTGGCTCTCCATCGAGTGAACCATCATTGTGCTCTCTTCAAAATAATGTTCCCAATTTAAAAAAGGTGATGTTTGACATGATTTTCAGCTGAAACTGTTTTTTTTAGCTGAACATTTTCCACTCACCACGGGCATACCCAAAAGGTTGTTTTGCTTTACCTTTGAGCTGCGGGGTGGCTCAGTCGGTAGCGCGCTAGGCTCGTAATCTGCAATTCCCAGGTCGAGTCCCAGCTGAGTCAGAGTTGAGATTTATCTCCGCAAAATTCCCCGTCCTGTCCACGGTCAGTAGGGGACACCGATGGGCTTGGAAAGGCCGCCGTCCATCAGATGGGACGTTAAGCCGTGGCCCCGTGTGCGGGAGAGCCATACCCTATGCACGTTAAAGAACACACTGGATGGAGTTGACGGGAGGCTACCATCTGTCTCCCAACAGCTGTTCCAGTGGATCCCCTCCCCCAACCTTCTCTGAGCCTTCGGGGTCCTTGTGACCTGGCCATTTAGCCCATTGTGCGCAAAAAAATGCCACTCAGAGGTGAAACAACAAAATCTAAAGTACATTTCGGAATCTATTCAACGGAAGATTGCCGAATTTTTAATTTTGAGCTCCTTGAAATAATTTTGATTACCAAATTTAAGATGCGGAATTTTATTGTTTGGGTCAATTTATACCAAAGTCCAAAATTATTTCCCCAGCTAAATGAAATTTTCAAATCTGGCGGGTCGTGTGTTTAGCAGAACTTTCCTAGCCTTGCTTAATTAATTAACTACTCCTCAAGTAGCTGTTTGTAAGCGAAGTATAACAGGAGGCTGCCAGTTTAATAACCAAAAACTCCCCGCCCTGCCCACGGGGACACCGAAGGGCTTGGATAGGCCACCGTCCGTCGGATGAGACGTTAAGCCGTGGCTCCGTGTACGGGAGAGCCATGTACTGTGCACGTTAAAGAACACGTTGGGCGGGAGGCTACCATCTCTCTGTCATCTGCTACCATACGTTAACGAAGGCGTTGGACGAAAAGCCTCGACGGGAGGCTACCATCTGTCTCCCAAAAGCTGTTCCAGTGGGTCCCCTCCCCCAACCTTCTCTGAGCTTTCGTGGTCCTTGTGACCTGGCTATTTAGCCCATGGTATGCAAAAGAGTGCCGCTCAGATGTAAAACAACCCAACGTTAAAGAACACGCTGGATGGCCTTGACGGGAGGTTACCATCTGTCTTCCAAAAGTTGTTCCAATGGGTCCCCTCTCCCAACCTTCTCTGAGCTTTCGTGGTCCTTGTGACCTGGCCATTTAGCTCATTGTGTGCAAAAAAGTGCAGCTCAGAGGTAAAACAACCCAACCCAACCCAATTTAATACGCTATAGAGATCTGTGAGTTAGTGCTGTTAAAAACATATATTTTTCTTAAAAAATTGCAAAATTCGTAATGCAGTTACGTTTACATCTTGGAAAGTCAGAAAAATTCTTTGTTTTACGATAAACGAAAAATTGTTTTCCTTTTTGAGTTCAATTAACTAAGTAATTTCAATCATCCAATACTTCAAACATCGATATTAGAGGGTTTGTAGCGCATAAATCTCTCATAACCTTTGAAAAAGGCTACTAGATGGCAGCACGAACAAGTGACCCATTTGCGTGACTTTATCACTGAACATTGTAAGCGATAAATGGAACAAGATAATTTCGAAACCAGAGTCTAGAATCAAACTGAAAACACGTAAGGGGAAGAGCTGAACAAAGTTAGCACGTGACAGATTTTGGTGAAAGATTCCGATGAAAGAGTACCAAAAAAAAATTTTTTTTTTAATATTGGAAGTCACCTTTTGCTCCTTACACACCTTCGGCCTCCACCCAAAGCTGCTCCATCATTTTTTTAATTGATAGCGACATGCAGGACCAGATCGTGGGAGGGAAAGTATCTCTTCCCCTCCCTTCCCCAATACATGTGAATTGCTTAATGGCGGTGAGGAAAAAATAGTCCATTCTCTAAAAGGACACTACAGCGGAAAGATACGTTCTTATAAGGAAGTCTCACGTTGTAGGGGCGGGGGTGGCTCAGTCGGTAGTGCGTAGGCTCGTAATCTGTAGTTCCCAGGTTCGAGTCCCAGCTGGATCAGCGTTGAGATTTATCTCCGCAAAATTCCCCGCCCTGCCCACGGTCAGTAGGGGACACCGATGGGCTCGGTAAAGGCCGCCGTCTGTCGGATGGGACGTTAAGCCGTGGCCCCGTGTGCTCATGAGCCTGTGCACGTTAAAGAACACGCTGGATGGCCTTGACGGGAGGCTACCATCTGTCTCCCAACAGCTGTTCCAGTTGGGTTTCCTCCCCCAACATTCTCTGAGCCTTCGAGGTCCTTGTGACCTGGCTATTTAGCCCATTGTGTGCAAAAAAAGTGCCGCTCAGAGGTAAATCAACCCAACCCAAATTGAATAATACACAATTTGCCTGCGATGTCCCGTACAGTTTGGCGTGTTTCGGATTCAATTAAAGCCTTCAATCGATCGTTATCAATCTCATCTTCGGGGTGACCACGTGACTTATTTTGAAGGCTGATGTCGCCCGATCGAAATATTTCAAACCAACATCGTATTGTCTGTTCACTAACTGTACTCTCCCCAAAATGCTGCATTGATGCTGTGAGTTGCTTCCGCAGTGTTGTGTCCCAGCTTAAACTCGTATAAGAAAAGAACACGAAAATGACTTTGATCCAATGTTCCTTGTAAGATCTTACACTCTCTTTACCACAAAATCTACTGGCGAAATGACTACTGTGTTATCGTAAGCAGGCTTCCTGATATCATCATCATCATCCTCAAGCAGCCATGGGCTACGGAGATCCAACCAGACCGTGCAATTTAGTTCTCCAAGCAAGTCTATCCTAAGCTACATCTACTGCACACCAATTCTAACAAGGTCCTGTTTGACATTGTCTGCCCACCGCATCCTAGGTCTCCCCTTCTTTCTGAGGCCTTTAGGCACACTGTTCATAACCCTATTCGCCAATCTATAATTATTCATACGGGCAACATGGCCAAACCAACGGAGTCTCTCTCTGCACAATATGCTGCTCAGAGGAGGTTGCCGACTCCTTTGCCTAACCTCATCATTAGTTACAAAGTTAAACCACCTAATACCCAAGATACTGCGTAAGCATCTAGAATCAAAAGCATCTAGTTTCCTGTTATCTTGCTTACACAGCGTCCAAGTTTCACTACCATAACTAACCCTAGAAAGAACCAAACTATTATACAGTCTAATTTTAGTCTTTAGGTGTATACGCCTATTTCTCCACACTCTCCATAGATTCTTAAAAGTCCCGGCAGCAACACCTATTCGTCTGTTAATCTCATGCCGCACATCACCAGTATCAGTTACGCAGCTCCCAAGGTAATTAAACTGTGACACCTGCTCAAGACTGCAACCATTCAGATTAACTGATTCACAACCTGCATGACCAATTTTCATCACTTTAGTTTTCTCTCTGTTTATAACCAAACCTACTGTACTACCAGTCTCATCAACAGTTCGAATGAAAGAGTTCATCTCATCAACATCATTTGCCAAAAGGGCTAAATCATCAGCATAATCTAAATCAGAAATTTTCGTATCTCCAGCCCATTTAAGGCCAAAAGCTTTCCCTTGAAGTGAATTTCGCATAACATAATCAATAACCAAGCTAAAGAGAAAAGGAGACAAAATGCACCCTTGTCGAACACCAGAAGTAATGCCAAACCAATTGCTACAAGCCTTACCAACTCTCCCACACGACTCAGTGTTATTATAGAGAGCTTTCATTATGTTAACTAATTCTCTGGTATACCATATGATCTCACAATCAACCACAAATTATGACGATCAACAGAGTCGAAAGCCTTTTTGAAATCAACAAAGCTAGCAACGAAAGGTTTCTGAAACTCTAAACATTTCTCGAGAATCTACCTAAGTGAAAATATCTGATCTACACATCCCCTACCACTTCTGAATCCACATTGCTCATCACGCAATTGCCTGTCAACCAGATTCTTAATTCTATTAAGCACAATCATGGGAAGAACTTTACCTGGAACGGAGAGTAGGCTGATACCCCTATAGTTATCACAAGAACTGCGATCACCTTTTTTGAAAATAGGGATAATAATAGCTCTAGTAAAATCTTTAGGAACCATGCCTTTATCATAAAAGTTATTCAAAATTTCAGTCATACAAATGGTAACTGAAACATTCCCAGCTCTAAGCATTTCCGTAGTAATTTCATCCACCCCTGGGGATTTATGAAGTTTAAGTTTAGAAATAGCCAAACTAACTTCAGATTGTGTTATAGGGCCAACATTAAAGCCAACAATGCATCTATCATCATTGCAAACAATGGGATTAGAACTAACCACATTGTTTAAAACATCACTGAAATGCTCAGCCCACCTAGCCGTGACAGAATCCTCACCTTCTATAACCTTGCCTTGTTTATCCTTCAATTGCCTGTATACCTGTTCGTTTCTACCACACAAAATATTAACTATCTGGTACAGCTCTCTGCTGTTGTGATGTCTAACTGCTTCCTCAGCTTTGTCAGCAAGGCCATCAAGCCAAAGATTCTTATCAGTAGCTAACTGATCCTTTACACGTTTATTAAGTTCTTTGTAATGCTTTCTATTAGGACTAGTAGGGTACTGATTAAGGACATTCCTGCAGTTCCTTCTTTCTGAAATAAGCTCAAGTGCCTTATCACTTAAATAATTCTGCCTCCTCTGCTCCTTTTTCCCTAAAAGAGTACTGTTAGTTTCCAAAAAAGCCTGTTTAAAATGGCCCCATTCTTCCTCAACTTCAGTATTAAGCAAACCATGACTGTCATAATGACTAAGTAACCTATCATGGTAAGCTTTAGCTATAACTGGGTCTTTCAGAGCTTCAGTATTAAAGGTAAATTTTTTAACCCTAGCACAACACTTTTTAAGTTTAAGTTGCAAGACACTTTTAACAAGGTAATGGTCAGATCCAATTTCCGCTCCCCTATATGCCCTGGTATTCCTAACAGAACTAGCCCATTTGCTGTTAATTAATATATAATCAATCATATTCTTATGCAGCCCATCAGGTGAAACCCATGTGTATTTATGTATGTCGCGGTGTTTGTAATATGTGTTAGTTATTCTGAAACCATTTAGTTTACTTACCTGTAGGAGACGTTGCCCATTGCCATTGCAGCTACCAATACCAAAAGGGCCTATTACTCCTCCCCAAAGGTCAGAGTCGGTACCAACTTTGGCATTGAAGTCACCAAGAACAAGGGTAATATCTCCTTTCTTGACAGAATTCAAAATATCCTGAAGTTGTCTGTAAAACCTATCCTTCTCATCCTCATCAGAATCCTCAGTGGGGGCATAACAGCAGATAACATTCAAGTCTTTAATGCTTGTCTGAAAGGGGGCGGGGTGGCTCAGTCGGTAGCGCGCCAGGCTCGTAATCTGTAGTTCCCAGGTTCGAGTCCCAGCTGGGTCAGCGTTGAGATTTATCTCCGCAAAATTCCCCGCCCTGCCCACGGTCAGTAGGGGACACCGATGGGCTTGGAAAGGCCGCCGTCCGTCGGATGGGACGTTAAGCCGTGGCCCCGTGTGCGGGAGAGCCATACCCTGTGCACGTTAAAGAACACGCTGGATGGCCTTGACGGGAGGCTACCATCTGTCTCCCAACAGCTGTTCCAGTGAGTCCCCTCCCCCAACCTTCTCTGAGCCTTCGGGGTCCATGTGGCCTGGCCATTTAGCCCATGGTGTGCAAAAAAGTGCCGCTCAGAGGTGAAACAACCCAACCTTGTCTGAAATTTTGCTGTAAGAAACCTTTCATTAATGCACTCATATCCTAGAAGAGCATCACTAGCATGTCTGCTGAGCAGCAGACCCACGCCTTGGTGATGCTTTCCATCCTCCCTCCCTGTAAAGAGAAATTTAAAGTTATTTTTAAGTATCTCACCTTTACCTGTCCATCTGGTCTCTTGCAAGCCTAGAATATCTAGGTTATAGCGCTGGAATTCCTGCATGAGGACATCAAGAGAATAATCTCTATGTAATGTCCTTACATTCCACGTTCCTGCAGGGAGAAAATGATTAGTAGGATTTTTAAAGAAATTAGGTTTATTGAGATTGGTAGGGCCAACAATATCAAACAGCCCCCTGATCGCAGGCATAGGGCAAAGACCTGTTCCTCCTCCGCTAAAGGCTGAAGTCACCGATGCTGGTAGGAACTTCAGGCACCACCTTTTCAAGTGGCCTTTTTCAAGAGCCATATGGCCTGCCTGAGACACATTACTCCAGTTTAGGCTTGACGATGCCCAACTAGCTAAGTAAGGTTCAGGTACCTGCGATGGCCTCTGATTAGGATTATCCACCAGCTGATATAAGGTATCCCATGCCTCTGTTCACTTAGAGCTGGCAACCCAGAAGCAAACAGAAAACACAGCGGCAGACTCTCCCTCAACAGAGGCGCACCAGTGCAGCAAGTCCAGGATCAATAATCAAGCTCAAATCCATAAACAAGTCCAGTCTAGTAGGTATAAATGGTCAGCACCAGGACCCTGTGAAGTTGACCACTCCTCAGCAGGGTTGAAAAAAAAGAAAAAAGTGGCCATAGATGACCAGATCAGTAGGCCATACTGAACTGGCAGCCCTCCCCTTCCGTTCCCTTCCAAAAGAGAATATCTCTTTTGAAAGGTACTAACGGCCTGCACCACGAGAAGGCGGGGTCGGACATTAGGTGCTAGACCTGGCCGGTTCTGTGCATCATCACTGGGGATTGGTACACAGCTCTCCTTCCAGTTTACGCCTAGCTACCATTTACAAGCCCCCTAATATAGCGTATCACAAGCGCCATCTGGTGACATTTTCAGTCCTAAAAACATTGAAACTTCATGAATCTAGAAAATCGGCCATTTGATATGTAACAACCTAATAATATAAATCTTAACTTAATGTTTCCATCCTTTTTGAGTTCACGTCACACTTTTAAATACTCAAAATTAGGGCGACCCCCCTCCCCCCAGGAAAAAAACACGTACACTATTTCTTAAAAATATTAATTTATTAATTGTTTAATAAAATCGATATTATTTTACAATCAATATTTTTTAATATTTTGCATTCACCTAAGACTGCCAGTCTAAAACACATATGGGGGTGGGGATGGCTCAGTCGGTAGCGCGCCAGGCTCGTAATCTGCAGTTCCCAGGTTCGAGTCCCAGTCAGCGTTGAGATTTATCTCTGCAAAATTCCCCGCCCTGCCCACGGTCAGTAGGGGACACCAATGGGCTTGGAAAGGTCGCCGTCCGTCGGATGGGACGTAAAGCCGTGGCCCCGTGTGCGGGAGAGCCATACCCTGTACACGTTAAAGAACACGCTGGATGGCCTTGACAGGAGACTACCATCTGTCTCCCAACAGCTGTTCCAGTGGGCCCCCTCCCCCAACCTTCTCTGAGCCTACGGGGTCCATGTGACCTGGCCATTTGCCCATGGTATGAAAAAAAGTGCCGCTCAGAGGAAAACAACCCAATGTTAAAGAACACTCTGGATGGCCTTGACGGGAGACTACCATCTGTCTCACAACAGCTGTTCCAGTGGGTCCCCTTCCCCAACCTTCTCTGAGCCTTCGGGGTCCATGTGACCTGGCCATTTAGCCCATGGTGTGCAAAAAAGTGCCGCTCAGAGGTAAAACAACCCAACAACAACTAAAACACATATGGATAATTCAACGACATAGAAACAGTACGACGAAAATGTTTACATAATCATAAATATTTACACACCTGAAGCTGTTTCATCGCACACTGGCTGCGAAACATTGACTTAACTGACTGTTTGAATCATTGGCTCTACTCATTTCGTGAGAAAAATAAAGGTGAACTCATCACATCTTTCTGATGGCGCCCAGCACGACAATTACATTTCATCCGTGTTCTGTCGGTGACCCTCCCACAAGAGTTGAGCATTTCTGTTCCATTGGGCAGCTCGTTAATGTTGTAGAGTGTGTCTGATCTGGCTCCCCCATCAAGTCAATCAAATATTCATCTCCGTCATCCGCGGAAACTCCCGTTTTATCACTGGCAGCTCACCATCCATCATGGTTGTCCTGATGGGCAAAGCTCTGCTCTCTTTCCTGGAGTGTCGAGAGCGAGAGGAAAGATGAGGCGTGTTGAGAGACAGCGGGATGTGTGTCATGGTGCAGCAAATGAGATGATAAGATGGCGGTTCGATTACAGCCAGTGTCAGAACTCCGTAGAAGTAGTAGCACTTTTTTTTTTGAAAGCAGAAGAAACAATATCTCTTCGAGTGAGATTACATTATTTTTCTTTCGGTTTGGGTTGAGTTGTTTTACCTCTGAGCGGCACTTTTTTTGCACACCATGGGCTAAATGGCCAGGTCACATGGACCCCGAAGTCTCAGAGAAGGTTGGGGGAGGGGACCCACTGGAACAGCTGTTGGGAGACAGATGGTAGTCTCCCGTCAAGGCCATCCAGTGTGTTCTTTAACGTGCACAGGGTATGGCTCTCCCGCACACGGGCCCACGGCTTAACGTCCCATTCGACGGACGGCGGCCTTTCCAAGCCCATCGGTGTCCCCTACTGACCGTGGGCAGGGCGGGGATTTTGCGGAGATAAATCTCAACGCTGACCCAGCTGGGACTCGAACCTGGGAATTTTTCTTTCGGCAACAACAAAATGCGAGTGAAGTTAATGGTTGAATAAAGTTTATTTGTTACTGAAAATAGTAGAAGCAAATATCCCAGAAAAATGCAAACATTTTTTTCGCTTGCAAAACAGTATTATATTTATTGCAAAATAGTACATATTGTTTCTTATATAAAGGTTTATGGCCTATAATTTTTCCCGTGGAACTTTGCAATTATTTTTCATCTATAGCCCCCTCCCCTTCTCCTTCTCGTTTGGCCTGGTTTGTCCAGAGGCTACCATCTGTGTCTTATCATCTGTCCAGTGTGTCTCCTCCTCCCCAGATTCGTAATTTGTAGTTCCCAGGTTCGAGTCCCAGCTGGGTCAGCGTTGAGATTTATCTCCGCAAAACTCCCCGCTCTGCCCACGGTCAGTAGGGGACACCGATGGGCTTGGAAAGACCACCGTCCGTCGGATGGGACGTTAATCCGTGGCTCCGTGTACGGGAGAGCCATACCCTGTGCACATTAAAGAACACGCTGAATGGCCTTGACGGGAGGCTACCATCTGTCTCCCAACAGCTGTTCCAGTGGGTCCCCTCCCCCAAACTTCTCTGAGCCTTCGGGGTCCATGTGACCTGGCCATTTAGCCCATGGTGTGCAAAAAAGTGCCGCTCAGAGGTAAAACAACCCAACTCTCCTCCTCCCAACCTTATCTCAGCCCTTGGAGTCCTTGTTGTGACCTTGTCATTTAGCCCACTGTGTGCAAAAAGATTGCCCCTCAGAGATATAACAATCAGACAAAATCTTTGAAAAGGAGCATTCCCTATTCACCAGATGGGACTGGACGTTTCTAATTATCTCTAAACATCTCTCTTTTATTAGGTAAAGTATTATTTAGTACCCTCGGCTACTGATCTACGAGATTCAGGCTACGGAGTTATCCAGCAGATCTCTTAGATGAGACATAAATATTGAATTACGATTTTTTTTTGCAGTTTCAAGGAATAGGCTTTTTACGGTTTTCTGATTGAGAAATTCCGTGGCATTTATTATTTACTCTTGCAAGTTTTTTGGGGGGCGGGGGCGGGGGTGGCTCAGTCGGTAGTGCGCCAGGCTCGTAATCTGTACTTCCCAGGTTCGAGTCCCAGCTAGGTCAGCGTTGAGATTTATCTCCGTAAAAAATTCCCCGCCCTGCCCACGGTCAGTAGGGGACACCGATGGGCTTGGAAAGGCCGTCGTCCGTCGGATGGGACGTTAAGCCGTGGCCCCGTGTGTGGGAGAGCCATACCTTGTGCACGTTAAAGAACACGCTGGATGGCCTTGACGGGAGGCTACCATCTGTCTCCCAACAGCTGTTCCAGTGGGTCCCCTCCCCCAACCTTCGCTGAGCCTTCGGGGTCCATGTGACCTGGCCATTTAGCCCATGGTGTGCAAAAAAGTGCCGCTCAGAGGTAAAACAATCCAACGGTAAAGAACACGCTGGATGACCTTGATGGGAGGCTACCATCTGTCTCCCAACAGCTGTTCCAGTGGGTCCCCTCCCCCAACCTTCGCTGAGCCTTCGGGGTCCATGTGACCTGGCCATTTAGCCCATGGTGTGCAAAAAAGTGCCGCTCAGAGGTAAAACAATCCAACGGTAAAGAACACGCTGGATGACCTTGATGGGAGGCTACCATCTGTCTCCCAACAGCTGTTCCAGTGGGTCCCCTCCCCCAACCTCCTCTGAGCCTTCGGGGTCCATGTGACCTGGACATTTAGCCCATGGTGTGCAAAAAAGTGCCGCTCAGAGGTAAAACAATCCAACGGTAAAGAACACGCTGGATGACCTTGACGGGAGGCTACCATCTGTCTCCCAACAGCTGTTCCAGTGGGTCCCCTCCCCCAACCTTCGCTGAGCCTTCGGGGTCCATGTGACCTGGCCATTTAGCCCATGGTGTGCAAAAAAGTGCCGCTCAGAGGTAAAACAACCCAAAACAACCTTGCAAGTTTTTGCCATTTTCCGGTAGTTCATTATGGGTCATTTTGTATAAAATAAATGATCAGGTTTAAATTAAAATTTGGCATGTGTTGTTACAGTTTTTTTATAAATTTAAAAAGTGTTTATACAAATCTTTAAATCCCACAAACGAGCTTTGCCTCGAGTGGTAGATGTCTGAATGAAAGTATTATATTGTGTATTATTTGATGTAAATAATATAATTACAATGAATATTAATTCTTGCAAATAAAGTTAATGTTTGCATATAAATATACATATGTTAAATGTTGAATAACCTTGACTTGAGGGGCGGGGGTGGCTCAGTCGATAGCGCGCCAGGCTCGTAATCTGTAGTTTCCAGGTTCGAGTCCCAGCTGGGTCAGCGTTGAGATGTATCTCCGTAAAACCCGCCCTGCCCACGGTCAGTAGGGGACACCGATGGGCTTGGAAAGGCCGTCGTCCTTCGGATGGGACGTTAAGCCGTGGCCCGTGTGCGGGAGAGCCATACCCTGTGCACGTTAAAGAACACGCTGGATGGCCTTGACGGGAGGCTACCATCTGTCTCCCAACAGCTGTTCCAGTGGGTCCCCTCCCCCAACCTTCTCTGAGCCTTCGGGGTCCATGTGACCTGGCCATTTAGCCCATGGTGTGCAAAAAAGTGCCGTTCAAAGGTAAAACAACCCAACCCTTGACTTGAATATCACACGAGATATCCTGCAGACTTGAAATCACTCCTCAATATTTTTTAATTTTCAATAGCTAAGTCAATGACCCTAACTTGGATAAAAAAAGATACTTTTTAACCTCTTTTATCTTAAAACTAAGGAAAAGCCTTCTTCATTCTAGTCACAAATTTCCTGAAAATTCCACGACCACAGTTTTCATCACGAATTCAGAATGATCAATCATTCAGACATTTCAGATCACGCACACCACAACTAAATCTTGTGTTGTAGAAAGAGGAGAATCCCCATTGAATCTAGGATCGTTAGGAGCCACGCGGGTACTTTGTAAGCGATCACAATCACAGTGTCATTGGAGATACATCAACTCTTGCGCCAACATTGGGCAGGATTGAGTTAATCGGTAGCACCGCAGTGCTCGCAATGTTCCCAGGTTCGAGTCTGCACTTCGATTTTTTTCTCACTAATCCTGTTTTTCACTCAGTCAGAAACGGACATCGATGGGATTGGAAAGGCTTCCGTCTATCTAATGGAATGTTAAGCCGTGGTCTCGTGTGCACGTGTGTTAAAGAATAGGCTGAATAGGGTTGGATTGGGTTGTTTTACCTCTGAGCGGCACTTTTTTGCACACCATGGGCTAAATGGCCAGGTCACATGGACCCGAGCAAGATCAATAGCGTAGCAAGATGACGCGGGGGCCCTGGTTCGAAACTTCTTTTCCGGGCCCCGTTTCCCTCCTTAAAAACATTTTCAGGAGAAAAATCAAGGCAATTAAAAGGTACAGACCCCTTTTTTTTTGTCGACCGGTTACCAAAAAACCAGCTGTAATGAGTAATAAAGAAATGCTTCTGAAATAACATAAAAGAAGTCCGGAGCACCAGATCCTGGTTCAGATGAAATTAAACCTCATTCTCTTTGAAAACGAGAATCCCACATTCCCCAGAAACGATATGTAATTCTTCTAGTCTATTTAAAGATTGAATTTCCGTCAATGTGGGGCGGGGGTGGCTCAGTCGGTAGCGCGCCAGGCTCGTAATCTGTAGTTCCCAGGTTCGAGTCCCAGCTGGGTCAGCGTTGAGATTTCTCTCCGCAAAATTCCCCGTCCTGCCTACGGTCAGTAGGGGACACCGATGGGCTTGGAAAGGCCGTCGCCCGGCGGAAGGGACGTTAAGCCGTGGCCCCGTGTGCGGGAGAGCCATATCCTGTGCACGTTAAAGAACACGCTGGATGGCCTTGACAGGAGGCTACCATCTGCCTCCCAACAGCTGTTCCAGTGGGTCCCCTCCCCCCAACCTTCTCTGAGCCCTCGGGGTCCATGTGACCTGGCCATTTAGCCCATGGTGTGCAAAAAAGTGCCGCTCATAGGAAAAACAAACCAAACCAAATACGTCAATGTCCGCTAACGACAAATTGCGTTTGTAATACACTGAGCAGGGGGGGGAAGAAGATGAGGGAAATGGACAGAATCTCAGCATCATCAAAAGCAGCATCATCAAAAGCAGCATCATCTGTTGGTTGGCAAACTGGCGCTAATTAGAGAAATCTCTTGATTCCCACTTGCTCACCTTCTCTCTCTCTCCTTCACCCCCCCCCCCCCCCCTTCTTGTAGAGAAAGACTCATCCTTATGAGGAGGCAAAAACGGAAGGAACAGAGAGAGAGAGCGGCTCCCTCTGTGGGAAGAATTTCCCATTACGGAGTAGCTGCAACAAACAGGTCATTAGTTCTGCGATGGACATCTCCTCTGACCATTTGCTCAGGTCACGCAAAGCGGCAATTAGCTGCGGTTTGCGGGAGACGCAAAAATCTGGAGGACCTTTCAATTGCGGAAGATGCGAAGAACTTCTTCCTTCTTGCAGCGAAGGAACTGCTTCGTGAAGAAAAAATCCGTGTGACAAAGAAGGATACTTTTCCACTATATACTTTTCGTCGTAATGAAGCGTTCAATAATCATTATGTATAATAATGTCGACTATGAATATTTACTTGTGATAATAATTAGTACAATGTGTAATAATAATGTGTATAACAATGTGAGCCGTCCCGTGGCCGAGTGGTTAGCACGCTTGGCTACTGATCTAAGGGACCTGGGTTCAAGCCCCGGAATTAGGCATGGATGTGTGTGTCGTTTTTCTGATGAGGTCCTGCCATCCTCTCAGATCTCCTACTGTGGCATATAAACTGTCAGACCTCTGTGGCAAGCAGCTGCTTGAGGGAGTATTTATTTTTATTTTTTTTTATAACAATGTGTATTACCCTTGTTCTTGGTGACTTCAATGCCAAAGTTGGTACTGACTCTGACCTTTGGGGAGGAGTAATACTACGCCCTACTGACCGTGGGCAGGGCGGGGAATTTTGCGGAGATAAAAAATAGGCGGGGAGAATAGACATTTACAATGTACAGTAGCTCAAAAAAGTATCCGAATACTATGGTTGATTACAGAATTCGCAAAAAATAGAAGAAATTAGAAATTAGAATTCAGAAAAAAATAGAAGAATTAGAAATTAGTGATCTGGCAACCTTCGTGTCACGTGACACGAAGGTTGCCAGATCACTAATTTCTGAAAAAGTCGTTTCCAGATATTTTTTCTGAATTCTGTAATCAACCATAGTGTTCGGATATTTTTTTGAGCGACTGTACAAGTAACTGTGATGTAGAATATATATTGATCTTTAAACTTGTCCAAAATTGTGTGTCCCCCCCCCCCCCGCATATGATAAAAAAAAATACCTCTCAAGCTTGTGTCCGAGTGGTTAGCGCCCTTGGCTACTGATCTAAAGGACCTAGGTTCGAGCCCCGGGTAAGACATGGCTGTTCGTGTTGTTTTTCTGCTGAGGTTCCACCATCCTCACAGACCTTATACTATGGTGTATAAACTGACAGGCTCCTGTCAGACCTCTGTGGCAAGCAGCTGCCTGAGAGGATATTTTACTTATTTTTATGCTTGTCACAGAGGTCTGATAGGAGCCTATTAGTATAATACATCACAGAGAAGCTCTCAGCAGAAAGACAACACAAACATCCATGCTTTACCCAGAGCTCGAGGGGCGGGGGTGGCTCAGTCGGTAGCGCGCCAGGCTCGTAATCTGTAGTTCCCAGGTTCGAGTCCCAGCTGGGTCAGCGTTGAGATTTATCTCCGCAAAATTCCCCGCCCTACCCACGGTCAGTAGGGAACACCGATGGGCTTGGAAAGGCCGCCGTCCGTCGGATGGGACGTTAAGCCGTGGCCCCGTGTGCGGGAGAGCCATACCCTGTGCACGTTAAAGAACCCACTGGATGGCCTTGACATCTGTCTCCCAAAAGCTGTTCCATTGGGTCCCCTCCCCCACCCTTCTCTGAGCCTTCGTGGTCCTTGTGGCCTGGCCATTTAGCCCATGGTGTGCAAAAAAGTGCCGCTCAGAGGTAAAACAATCCAATCCAACCCAGAGCTCGAACCCATCTCTATCCTATCAGTAGTCAAGCACCGTAATCACTCGGCCATGAGAAGATATATTTCTTTAAAAAAAACAAATCCCTTAAACGAGTTTTCAATTTGTTCGAAACACTGAAACGTTTCCTGGTAAACAAAACCCTTTCTCCAAAATTCTTTTCCTGAATCATAGCAACGAATAAGAAATAATTAAACCATTTCTCGTGGGATTATAGACTTAAAAGTGAAGAACCACACCGCTATTGAGACACCTTTTGCAAAATCACGTGTCAGCCGTAAGCTACGAAACAATGCAAGCCTTACCTGGTCAATCCAACAGTTTGCAGGTAATTTACCTTCTGCCATGGTGTATGAGAATCGTAAATCTTCGGAGTTGCTTCAATGGTGTCACCCCCCCCCCCCTCCCAGTATTTCTTCATTTCTATCCCTTAACTTCCCCCCAGCATAACCTCCATCACAATGACCTTGGAACTTCTTCCTCTTAATGAACTGTCTGGCGCAAATTTGTTCTGTTGTCAGATGGCGCTAAAAGAAACACCATTTCCATTAAGTCTTGCAACTCCATCTGTCTTTTTGACAGGCAGGGACAACTGCTCTCTATGTTCTTTTTTCCTCCTCCTCCTCCTCACCCTCCTTCAAAGCCGCCATCACTCCCCTCCCCCCTCTCCAGGTAGGAACGAAGGGAGAGGACGTTGGGCGTTGCTTCCTTGCGAGAGGATTTGGTCACGAGCTGATTTGGAATCCATTTCTTGCAAGGTTGTTGATAGTAATGAAGAAAAATAGTTTAACTTTTATTGAAAGTTGTTAATATTTATTTGTGGGGAAATAAAAGCGTACGAATTTCAACGTTAAATCTAGGTTTCGCATTAGTTCGGTTCATTGAAAAGTTTGTTACAATGGTGTACTTTCGACTGTGCTTAAGAAAGGTATCAGTAAAGTTAAGATTTTTCCTACAAGATATTTTAGGCAGTATCACAGATAATGGTTTAATTTTGTGAATAACTTTGACATTATTGAACAAAGATATGTCAATGTATACTGTAAGAAAATATTGTCACAAGAATTTATATAAAAACTACATCAACAGAGTTACTCCTTAAGCAGCTGCTTGCCGCAGAGGTCTCCGCAAAATTCCCCGCCCTGCCCACGGTCAGTAGGGGACACCGATGAGCCGCCGTCCGTCGGATGGGACGTTAAGCCGTGGCCCCGTGTGCGGGAGAGCCATACCCTGTGCACGTTAAAGAACACGCTGGATGGCCTTGACGGGAGGCTACCATCTGTCTCACCTACAGCTGTTCCAGTGGGTACCCTCCCCCAACCTTCTCTGAGCCTTCGGGGTCCTTGTGACCTGGCCATTTAGCCCATGGTGTGCAAAAAATTGCCGCTCAGAGGTAAAACAACTCAATGTTAAAGAACACGCTGGATGGCCTTGACGGGAGGCTACCATCTGTCTCCCAACAGCTGTTCCAGTGGGTCCCCTCCCCCAACCTTCTCTGAGCCTTCGGGGTCCATGTGACCTGGCCATTTAGCCCATGGTGTGCAAAAAAGTGCCGCTCAGAGGTAAAACAACTCAACGTTAAAGAACACGCTGGATGGCCTTGACGGGAGGCTACCATCTGTCTCCCAACAGCTGCTCCAGTGGGTCCCCTCCCCCAACCTTCTCTGAGCCTTCGGGGTCCATGTGACCTGCCCATTTAGCCCATGGTGTGCAAAAAAGTGTCGCTCATAGGTAAAACAACTCAACGTTAAAGAACACGCTGGATGGCCTCGACGGGAGGCTACCATCTGTCTCCCAACAGCTGCTCCAGTGGGTCCCCTCCCCCAACCTTCTCTGAGCCTTCGGGGTCCTTGTGACCTGACCATTTAGCCCATGGTGTGCAAAAAAGTGCCGCTCAGAGGTAAAACAATCCAATTTCGAAGATCCGTAATTTCTTCAATAAGCTTTTTATATGAAAATAGGACTAGATAAATATAAATCTCATTCAAATCTAAATCTCGTTTTTCAACAATATTTGTTGGGTATTTAAAGAGTCATGGAAGTTCGGATACTTACCTTGTTGGGTATTAAAAAACTGTGGAGCCTCGAATGCTTAACAGCAGTAAGGTCAGGCCTAAAACATACACTAATTTTATTAAATTATTTGAAATAATGCTAATTTATTAAGTTTTAATTAACTTCTGAGGCGAATTCTTATGAAAGACATTTCTATTATTCAATATTCAAACTTCCAACGTTCTTTGGGGCGGGGGTGGCTCAGTCGGTAGCGCGCCAGGCTCGTAATCTGTAGTTCCCAGGTTCGAGTCCCAGCTGGATCAGCGTTGAGATTTATCTCCGCAAAACTCCCCGCCCTTCCCACGGTCAGTAGGGGACACCGATGGGCTTGGAAAGGCCGCCGTTCGTCGGATGGGACGTTAAGCCGTGGCCCTTTGTGTGGGAGAGTCATACTCTGTACACGTTAAAGAACACGCTGGATGGTCTTGACGGGGGGCTACCATCTGTCTCCCAACAGCTGTTCCAGTGGGTCCCCTCCCCCAACCTTCTCTGAGTCTTCGGGGTCCATGTGACCTGGCCATTTAGCCCATGGTGTGCAAAAAAGTGCCGCTCAGAGGTAAAACAACCCAAAAATCCAACGTTCTTTAAGTACTGAACGGATATTGTTCAAAGTGGAAATTTAGACAGTTTAATTAACTGTACGATCAAAGGGACCTGGAGGAAGTCTTCCAGTGTAGATGGCTTCAGCTTTTAGAGGTGGGTGAACGGATCTTTGCCCCATGCCTGAAATTAGGGGGTTGTTTGATATTGTCGGCATTCCCTCTCTCAATAAACATAGTTTCTTTAAACATCCCACTAACCATTTTCTCTCCGTAGGTACTTGGAATCTGAGGATTCTGCACAGAGCTTATTCTTTTGATGTTCTCACACAAGAATTCCACCGTTATAATTTAGATACTCTCGGTTTGTAAGAGATCAGATGGACAAAGGTCAGATTCTTAAAAATTATCTTAAATTTCTCTTTTCTGGGAGGGACGATAATCAGTATCGTCAAGGCGTGGGTCTGCTTCTCAGCAGACACGCTAGTGATGCTCTTCTAGGATACGAGTGCATTAATGAAAGGTTTCTTACAGCAAAATTTCAGACAAGCGTTAAAGACTTGAAAGAAAGGAGATATTACCCTTGTTCTTGGTGACTTCAATGCCAAAGTTGGTACTGACTCTGACCTTTGGGGAGGGGTGATAGGCCCTTTTGGTATTGGTAGCTGCAATGGCAATGGGCAACGTCTCCTGCAGGTAAGTAAACTCAATGGTTTCAGAATAACTAACACATATTTCAAACACCGCGACATACAAAAGTAAACATGGTTTCACCTGATGGGCTGCATAAGAGTATGATTGATTACATATTAATTAACAGCAAATGAGCTAGTTCTGTTAGGAATACCATGTCATACAGGGGGAGCTGAAATTGGATCTGACCATTACCTTATTAAAAGTGTCTTGCAGCTTAAACTTAAGAAGTGTTGTGCTAGGGTTAAAAAATTTGCCTTTAATACTGAAGCTCTGAAAGACCCAGTTATAGCTAAAGCTTACCATGATAGGTTACTTAGTCATTATGACAGTCATGGTATGCTTAATACTGAAGTTGAGGAAGAATGGGATCATTTTAAACAGGCTTGTTTGGACACTAACAGTACTCTTTTAGGAAAAAAGGAGCAGAAGAGACAGACTTATCTGAGTGATAAGGCACTTGAGCTCATTTCAGAAAGAAATAACTTCAAGAATGTCCTTAATCAGTACCCTACTAGTCCTAATAGAAAGGATTACAGAGAGCTTTATAAACATGTAAAGGATCAGTTAGCTGCTGATAAGAATCTTTGGTTTGATATCTTGGCTGACAAAGCCGAGGAAGCAGTTAGACAGCACAACAGCAGGGAGCTGTACCAGATAATTAATGTTTTGTGTGGTAGAAAACGGACAGGCATACAAGGATTGAAGGAAAAACAAGGTAAGGTTATAGAAGGTGAGGATTCTGTCATGGCTAGGTGGGCTGAGCATTTCAGTGATGTTCTAAACAATGTGGTTAGTTCTACTCCCATTGTTTGTAATGATGATAGATGCATTACTGGCTTTAATATTGGCCCTATAATACAGTTTGAAATTAATTTGGCTATTTCTTAACTTAAACTATATAAATCCCCAGTGGTAGATGAAATTACTACGGAATTGCTTAGAGCTGGGAATGTTTCTGTTACCCGTGGATGACTGAAATTTTGAATATATTTTACGTTAAAGGCAAGGATCCTAAGGATTTTACCAGAACTATTATTATCCCTATATTTAATATAGGTGATTGCAGTTCTTGTGATAACTATAGGGGTGTCTTAAATATTTCAAGGTGCTGAACACGAATATGACAATAAAAATGCAAAATTGGTTACGATTTCTGAGAAATCCGCAATAGTTTCTTTATAATAGAGTAGTACGTACAGTCGCTCAAAAAAGTATCCGAACACTACAGTTGATTACAGAATTCAGAAAAAATATCTGCCAACGAATTTTTTAGAAATTAGTGATCTGGCAACCTTCGTGTCACGTGACACGAAGGTTGCCAGATCACTAATTTCTGGAAAAATCGTTGCCAGATATTTTTTCTGAATTCTGTAATCAACCGTAGTGTTCGGATACTTTTTTGAGCGACTGTACATATGACATGTATCGGTAAAACTCCGCTTCTACTTCCGACGTCGCTTGTACAGCTGTTCAGGATCATCTCTGGCGAGCGTCCAACAATAGTCAGCCAACATTGAAGTGGACCAGTTTCCCTGGTATCTTTGCTCCATCGTTGCAATGTCCCGGTGAAAACGTTCACCGTGCTCGTCACTAACCATGCCGCAGTTGTCGGGAAGAAATCTAAGTGGAAATGGAGAAAGAGGATCTCTAAGGACATATTGCAGCCAAGTTTGTGATACAGAGACAACATATCCTTAACCAGTTTCTTGTAGCTGTCTGCCCTTACATTCGCGAGGGATTTAGTTGACACCAGACGAAATGCGTCCCAAGCCTTTTTCTCATCACACTGAAGCAGGTTGTCGAACATCTAGTCTCTAAACAGCTCGCGGATCTGAGGACCCACAAAAATCCCCTCTATAATTTTCGCTTCACTGCCACTTCTGCATGTGTAGAGTAGAGGGAATTTGTGAACCAAGTACTTGAAAGCTGATGCAGTCCGGTCCATGGCTTTTGCGAAGTTTTTCATCACGCCGAGTTTGATGTGTAGGGATGGTAGCAGGATTTCGTGCGTTTCTGCCAGTGCTGGGTGCTCCGCATTCTTCTCTCCAACCTTCAGAGATTTCCTCTGAGGCCAGTTTCTCTTCACGTAGTGCAAACTCTTTCCTCGGTTGTTCCATTCACATAAGAAATAGCAGTACTTCGTATATCCCAGCTGCAGACCCATCAACAGAGCCACTACCTTCAAGTCACAACAGAGACTTGAAGGTAGTGGCATACTTGCTGTATTAAAGACAGTTCAACAGCTAGTTTAGGTTGTCATAGGTTTCTTTCATGTAGACAGCGTGTCCGACCGGAATGGATGGAAGTGAATTTCCATTATGCAGCAACATCGCCTTGAGACTCAATTTCGAGGAGTCTATGAATAGTCGCCGTTCTCGAGGGTCATGTTTGATTCTTAGGGCATTCATCAGGCCTACTACATTGGAACAGAACACAAGGCCACTTCCTTTCTGAAGTAAGGTGCAAACTGCTCATGACGAGTTCGAAACGAAGTCACGCGGACATTTTCCTTGAGAACATTCCATTATTTAAGTCTTGATCCAAGTAACTCTGTTTTGGCCTTGGACAGCTCCAGATCGTGAACAAGATCGTTCATTTCTTCTTTGGTGAGAATGTGTGGCGCAGATGACACACCATGGGGGACGTATGGATCATCATTAGATACCGAAGGATGCGGAGAGCCCGACTCCAGTTCGCCTCCCTCCTCATTGTTTGAATCGATGGAAAATTCTTTTTGGATGTTCGGGAACGGGAAGGCCTTCGCCATGCGAAACTGGTCGGAGAGCAAATTGTATATTTGGGTAGGCTATTGTCCACTTCTTTTTCCTTGTGCAGAATTTCTTTTTCAAAAACAGGTCGAACCATGCAGAAGTGGCAGTCATTTGTGTGGGTTGGGTTGTTGTTGTTGTTTTACCTCTGAGCGGCACTTTTTTGCACCCCATGGGCTAAATGGCCAGGTCACATGGACCCCGAAGGCTCAGAGAAGGTTGGGGCAGGGGACCCACTGGAACAGCTGTTGGGAGACAGATGGTAGCCTCCCGTCAAGGCCATCCAGTGTGTTCTTTAACGTGCACAGGGTATGGCTCTCCCGTACACGGGACCACGGCTTAACGTCCCATCCGAAGGACGGCGGCCTTTCCAAGCCCATCGGTGTCCCCTACTGACCGTGGGCAGGGAATTTTGCGGAGATAAATCTCAACGCTGACCCAGCTGGGACTCGAACCTGGGAACTACATATTACGAGCCTGGCACGCTACCGACTGAGCCACCCCCGCCCCATCATTTGTGTGATTGCTTGGCTCTCTCCAAACCATAGGAACAACAAACAGCGTCGCCACTTTTTCGCCACTTCGGAAGATTTCTTGCACTCGTACTGCAGCATACATGTGTGGCCCAGCATACGTGTGGTTCACGATCTTGCATCCAAAATAAAACTCATACGCCACTTTCACTATTGGAGTGATGACCCTTTTCTGGCTTGAAAACGTCACTTCCCCACAAATGTAACAAAATGTATCTGTACTATTAGCACAGTTATGAGGCATTACTACTGTTGGATTAAAACTGCAAGGATCACCTGTGTTGTACTTATGACTCAGGGGTAAATGGGAGTCGCTCAAAAGACTTGCTCACCCTACGAGACATCGCTTACAACTAACGATTGCGATATATTTTGTCCACGATTGTAAAGCTGCGATGTCATGACTCAACTACATTGCATTAGACCAGGGGTTCTAACCATGGGGTATGCGGTAAAAATTTTTCGGGGTCGCCGTGAGAGCTCAAAAGTCGCTAGATCTATTAACAAAGTCGCTAAGTTGGCATTATTATACTATAACTATAGTTTTCTTCATCTACATTAGGGGGAATGCCACTTACATATACATTTCCAGGGGGTACGTGAAGCATTAAAGTTTGAGAACCACTGCATTAGATAATGATGCAATACCTCTGGTGGTTGTGTGTGTTGTGGGCTAATGCAATACAATGCAATACATTGCAATCTGGAATTTAAAATACAGCTTTGCAAAATGGTTACCTATGTATTCAATGCGGACCGTGTCGTTTATACATGACTGTTGGTTCCTGGGGTTGGTAGAATATAATTGATCCACGGCGCCCACAGGTAAGGACGTAAGAATTTGGTTCGTTCTGTATTGGGCTTTCGACGTTTGAGAATTGCAGAAAGATAACCAACTCCAAGTTTAAAACAATAACAAAAGGTTTATTATGGAAAATATATTGAGATTGCTTAACAGGCTGCGACTCAGCGCACCTAACAGAGGAAAACCTCTTCTTTCGTAAATATCTATTCACCGAGCACCTCTACACGTTAGCTCCAGCCAGTGCCTTAATCATTTCTTTCTCTCCTAAACAAGATCCAATCAACAAATTTTATTGTCATTTTCGTGTTCAGTACCTCGAAATTAGTAAAGATTGGTTATTTTAATTTCAAAGCCTTTTTGTGTGTTGCCTAGTGTATTTACCTCCGCAAAACTCCCCGCCTTCCCCTCGGCAGTAGGGGACACCGATGGGCTTGGAAAGGCAGCCGTCCGTCGGATGGGACGTTAAGCCGTGGCCCCGTGATGCGTTTGAGCCATACCATATGCACATTAAAGAACACGCTGGATGGCCTTGACGGGAGGCTATCATCTGTCTCCTAACAGTTATCCAGTGGTTCTCCTTCCCCAAATCTTCTCTGAGCTCTCGGGGTTCTTGTGACCTGTCCATTTAGCCCATTGTGTGCAAAAAAGTGCTGCTCAGAGGTAAGACAACCCAATACTAAGCTAGTGCGTTATGGGAAATCCCGCTCACGCTATCTATTCTGATACTATGTCTGTCATGTGTACGTGTTGATGGAGATTGCGGTGAGTGGTTTAGTAACGGGATATAGACAGGTTTACATCTTGCAACCTTTTTATTAATTTGGTGATGATGACTATGGGGAAAGTTCTGCAAGATAGAGACTTGGGCCTTACAAGGTGTAGAGCAGAAGTGACCAAAAGTATTTAAGATGGGACAACTAAAAGGTGGAGCGGGGCGGGGGTGGCTCAGTCGGTAGTGCGCCAGGCTCGTAATCTGCAGTTCCCAGGTTCGAGTCGCAGATGGGTCAGCGTTGAGATTTATCTCCGCAAAACTCCCCGCCCTGCGAACGGTCAGTAGGGGACACCGATGGGTTCGGAAATGTCGCCGTCCGTCGGATGGGACGTTAAGCCGTGGCCCCGTGTGCGGGAGAGCTATACCCTGTGCACGTTAAAGAACACGCTGAATGGTCTTGACCGGAGGCTACCATCTGTCTCCCAACAGCTATTCCAGTGGGTTCCCCTCCCCCAACCTTCTCTGAGGTTCGGGGACCTTGTGGCCCGGACATTTAGCCCATGGTGTACACAAAAAGTGCCGCTCAGAAGTAAAACAACCCAACCAACTGAAAGGCAAAGAAAGTCCTGGTGGGCCTCTATCTTAATATGCGGAATTTTCAGGTTTAAGTTTGTGTAAAATGTTGATAATAAGAAATTTAATAATAAATGTAATGAAAATGAATAATTATAATTTTCATTAGAAGTGAAAATACCAGCTCACAAATTAAAATATAATCACTTGCACCTTAGACTTAAATTATTGTAGGACAAGTTTCGGATGAAAAACTTGTGTAAATAATTTTCAAATACATTTTGTTTACTGAATGTTAGAGATAAGTTCGAGGCTCAAGACCGAATATGACCTTGACGGGAGGTTACCATCTGTCCCCTAACAGTTGTCCAGTGGTTCCCCTTCCCCAAATCTTTTGTCCCCTAACAGTTGTCCAGTGGTTCCCCTTCCCCTTCTCTGAGCTCTCGGGGTTCTTGTTACCTGTCCATTTAGCCCATTGTGTGCAAAATAGTGCGGCTCAGAGGTGCACAATCAATTGATACCTGAACCATTTCGAAAATTCGTGAGTCTGAACTATTTAGGTTTGGGGGAAACGTTTTCTCTGACACTTCGTAAAAAAGCATTTATAAAAAAATTATTGGCAGCTAAACCACATTTCAATGGGAAGAAATGAATCTCACTACAACTAATAAGATAATCAGTTGTGATAATCAGATAATCACTTGTGGTAATCGGTGCTCACTCTGTAGTGTGCCAGGTTCGTAACTGCAGTTCCCAGGTTCGAGTTCCAGCTGAGCCAGTGTTGTGACTTATCGCAGAAAAACTTACCATCCTGACTTATGTCAGTAGTGACTTGGAAAGGCCGCCTTTCGTTGCATTGGATATTAAACCGTGGCTCCGTAGAGTCATACCCTGTGCACATTAAAGAACACACTGGATGGCCTTGAAGGAAGGCTACCATTGCCAGTGGGTCCCCTTCCCCCAGGGGCGGGGGTGGCTCAGTCGGTAGCGCGCCAGGCTCGTAATCTGTAGTTCCCAGGTTCGAGTCCCAGCTGGGTCAGCGTTGAGATTTATCTCCGCAAAATTTCCCCGCCCTGCCCACGGTCAGTAGGGGACACCGATGGGCTTGGAAAGGCCGCCGTCCGTCGGATGGGACGTTAAGCAGTGGCCCCGTGTGCGGGAGAGCCATACCCTGTGCACGTTAAAGAACACGCTGGATGGCCTTGACGGGAGGCTACCATCTGTCTCCCAACAGCTGTTCCAGTGGGTCCCCTCCCCCAACCTTCTCTGAGCCTTCGGGGTCCTTATGGCCTGGCCATTTAGCCCATGGTGTGCAAAAAAGTGCCGCTCAGAGGTAAAACAAACCAAACCAAACCAAACCGTAGAGTCATACCCTGTGCACATTAAAGAACACACTGGATGGCCTTGAAGGAAGGCTACCATTGCCAGTGGGTCCCCTTCCCCCAGGGGCGGGGGTGGATCAGTCGGTAGCGCGCCAGGCTCGTAATCTGTAGTTCCCAGGTTCGAGTCCCAGCTGGGTCAGCGTTGAGATTTATCTCCGCAAAATTCCCCGCCCTGCCCACGGTCAACAGGGGACACCGATGGGCTTGGAAAGGCCGCCGTCCGTCGGATGGGACGTTAAGCCGTGGCCCCGTGTGCGGGAGAGCCATACTCTGTGCACGTTAAAGAACACGCTGGATGGCCTTGACGGGAGGCTACCATCTGTCTCCCAACAGCTGTTCCAGTGGGTCCCTCCCCTCCCCCAACCTTCTCTGAGCCTTCGGGGTCCATGTGACCTGGCCATTTAGCCCATGGTGTGCAAAAAAGTGCCGCTCAGAGGTAAAACAACCCAACCCTTTGCTCATTAGGTAGAGTAACTGAAGCATAACCAGGAGATCCCGAGTTCGAGGCGGACGGATGTATATTTTTCACACTTGCCTAATTACTAATCTTTTAATTCTTCGTATTATAGAGTTTTCAAAGATAATTAATTTTTTTTTTAACAGGAATAAGATTTTCATGCTATTTTGAACGGAAAATGTTTGAAACGATTTGTAGAAATTGAAAATTCTTAAACGACAACATTATAAATATGAATAATGATCTGTTACTGAAAAAAATAAGGAAATGCTGGAATATTTTTCTGTCGTTTTTACCTCTTAACTACACATTTATTCCACACAATGAGCTAAATGACCGCTTTAGAAGTAGACTGGGTTGGATTGGGTTGTTTTACCTCTGAGCGGCACTTTTTTCACACCATGGGCTAAATGGCCAAGTCACAAGGACCCCGAAGGCTCAGAGATGGTTGGGGGAGGGGACTCACTGGAACAGTTGTTGGGAGACAGATGGTAACCTCCCGTCAAGGCCATCCAGCGTGTTCTTTAACGTGCACAGGTTATGGCTCTCCCGCACAAGGGGCCACGACTTAACGTCCCACCTGAAGGACTGTGGCCTTCCCAAGCCCATCGGTGTCCCCTACTAACCGTGGGCAGGGCGGGGAATTTTGCGGAGATAAATCTCAACGCTGACACAGCTGGGATTCGAATCTGCGACAAAAGTAGACTGACGAAGAAGGCCCTCTGAACAGCTATTCCGAGATAAAGTGATATCTCACGCCAATGCCATCATTGTGTCCTTTAACGTGTATAGGGGGGGGGGGGCTCAGTCGGTAGCGAGCCAGGCTCGTAATCTGTAGTTCCCAGGTTCGAGTCCCAGCTGGGTCAGCGTTGAGATTTATCTCCGCAAAATTCCCCGCCCTGCCCACGGTCAGTAGGGGACACCGATGGGCTTGGAAAGGCCGCCGTCGGTCGGATGGGACGTTAAGCCGTGGCCCCGTGTGCGGGAGAGTCATATCCTGTGCACGTTAAAGAAAACGCTGGATGGCCTTGACGGGAGGCTACCATATGTCTCCCAACAGCTGTTCCAGTGGGTCCCCTCCCCCAACCTTCTCTGAGCCTTCGGGGTCCATGTGACCTGGCCATTTAGCCCATGGTGTGCAAAAAAGTGCCGCTCAGAGATAAAACAACCCCAACAACTCAACCCAACGTGTATAGGGTATAGCTCTTTCTGTACACGGAGCCACGGCTTGATATAGTATCCGACGGACAGCGGACTTTTCAAGCACAACCGTGTACCCTTTTACACCGAGGTATACTCTCGGTAGTTTGAGGTTTACCTCGGTAGTAGGTATACTCTCGGTATACCTACTACCGAGGATAGGCTGAGGGTTATCCGCGAAAATTATCAACGCAAGTCGCTTGGGTTGTTGTTTTACCTCTGAGCGGCACTTTTTTGCACACCATGGGCTAAATGGCCAGGTCACATGGACCCCGAAGGTTCAGAGAAGGTTGGGGGAGGGGACCCACTGGAACAGCTGTTGGGAGACAGATGGTAGCCTCCCGTCAAGGCCATCCAGCGTGTTCTTTAACGTTGGATTGTTTTACCTCTGAGCGGCACTTTTTTTGCACACCATGGGCTAAATGGCCAGGTCACATGGACCCCGAAGGCTCAGAGAAGATTGGGGGAGGGGACCCACTGGAACAGCTGTTGGGAGAAAGATGGTAGTCTCCCGTCAAGGCCATCCAGCGTGTTCTTTAACGTTGGATTGTTTTACCTATGAGCGGAAGTTTTAAATGTTTAAAATTTTAAAATTTTTAATTTTAAATTTAAAAAAAGTTTTAAATGTTTTACCTATTATCTTCGATCGCAAGGATTGGGTTGTTTTACCTCTGAGCGGCACTTTTTTGCACATAATGGGCTAAATGGCCAGGTCACAAGGACCCCGAAGGCTCAGAGAAGGTTGGCGGGGGGGACCCACTGGAACAGCTGTTGGGAGACAAATGGTAGCCTCCCGTCAAGGCCATCCAGCGTGTTCTTTAACGTGCACAGAGTATGGCTCTCCCGCACACGGGGCCACGGCTTAACGTCCCATTCGACGGACGGCGGCCTTTCCAAGCCCATCGGTGTCCCCTACTGACCGTGGGCAGGGCGGGGAATTTTGAGGAGATAAATCTCAACGCTGACCCAGCTGGGACTCGAACCTGGGAACTACAGATTACGAGCCTGGCGCGCTACCGACTGAGCCACCCCCGCCCCTAAGTCGCTTGGGACTTGAATCTTGGAACAGCAGATTACTAGCCTGGTGCGTTACTGACTGAATCATTCACCAATGTTTGAATGGGGATTATTTTTAATTACTACAGACTGATTAAAAGGTTGGAATTATAATCGAGAGAAAATGTTTGATTATCTTATACTTTGGATCATTTAAAAAGAAAATTCAAAATTTATATCATCACTGAGTTCGTCTCGATGCGGAATAAATATTACTGTTTTTATATACCTATCGGGCTTTTAATTATTCTGATGATTTGGCTATCTTAACAAATCTGGCCTTCACGAAATGACCTCTTTCATTTTTCCTAACTGTTGATTGACTGAGACTTTTAACATGCTAGGCTAGATGATAACTAGAGATAAAACTAAAGTGATGAAAAACGGAGAAGGATAATGATGCTTTACTTCTAAGCGGTTTATGCTACATAGAAAGATTCTCCTCTTGGGAGTTTTTTGTGTGGCTGATACGAACAATAAACAAACAGAAAAATAGACATTGCTTCTGGACCTTTTATGAATCTGCGAGAATGGGGAAAAATAGGCTAAAGACTAAACATGGGCTACATAAAGATTGGCCTTTTTCTAAAGTTTGCTACGGTAATGAAAGTTGTTCCCAGTTGGGAGGGTTGGGTTGTTTTACCTCTGAGCGGCACTTTTTTGCACACCATGGGCTAAATGGCCAGGTGGGCTAATGGCCCACTGGAACAGCTGTTGGGAGACAGATGGTAGCCTCCCGTCAATTCAAAACTTAAATTCAATTTGCAGTGATTTTATCTTTGGTTGAATATACTCACACGAGATCATTGCAGTCCACCAAAACCAGTTTTTTTTTTTGCCATGATTATGACTGTTTTTGGGCCACACAAAATGTCCTCAAGGGCCACGTGTTTGAGACCCCAGTGTTAGGCGAAGGAGTCGTGAACCACTTTGAACCCTCAGCTTATATAGGAAGAGACTGGGTTGTTTGGGCCGTGTTTGCCGCATGAAATTGTAGATTAGGGAATAGAATGATGAATACTGAATCTAAAACTCTGAAGTTTGATATGGTAATTAAAACTTGGACCCAATTCTTATAACAGGAAGATTTATGATTCTGTTTACGGATGTTTACTCGTTATATAGTTCGTTTAGTTTGCAAACAGACTTGAGGATTTGGGTTGTTTTACCTCTGAGCGGCACTTTTTTTGCACACCATGGGCTAAATGGCCAGGTCACATGGACCCCGAAGGCTCAGAGAAGGTTGGGAGAGGGGACCCCCTGGAATAGCTGTTGGGAGACAAATGGTAGCCTCCCGTCAAGGCCATCCAGCGTGTTCTTTTACGTGCACAGGGTATGGCTCTCCCGCACACGGGGCCACGGCTTAACGTCCCATCCGACGGACGGAGGCCTTTCCAAGCCCATCGGTGTTCCCTACTGACCGTAGGCAAGGCGGGGAATTTTGGGGATATAAATCTCAACGCTGACCCAGCTGGGACTCGAACCTGGGAACTACAGATTACGAGCCTGGCGCGCTACCGACTGAGCCACCCCCGCCCCAAACAGACTTGAGGAAAAGAGGTTGATGTAAAATAAATGATTAGAAAGTGCCATCTCTTTTTGAGCTGCCAGCGAACTACTCATGACAAATGAATCTGTGTTGAATTGTTTTACCTTTGAGCAGCACTTTTTCCCACACAATGGGCTAAATGTCCAGGTCACAAAGACCCCGAGGGCTCAGAGAAGGTGGGGTGGGGACCCACTAGACAGCTGTTAGAAAACAGGTGGTAACCTCCCGTCAAGGTCATCCAAAGTGCTCCTTAACATGCACAGGGTATGGCTATCTCCCGCACACAGAGCCACAGCTAGCGTCCCATCCGATGGACGGCGGCCTGTTCTAAACCCATCGGTGTCCTCTTAGTGACCGAGGGATGGGCAGAGAGTTTTGTGGAGATAAATCTTAACCCTGACCCAGGTGGGACTCGACTCTGGAAACTGCCCGCCTCACAAATAAATTCGTAAAGAGAAAAAGAGTCATAGAGGATAAGAAACCCAACTTCGGCGAAGCAAATTCTCACTGAAATAATTAATTTTAATAAAATTATAGTCTTTATGTTTCACTTTAGATTATTTTTTTTACATCGATTATATATTTCTAGCCGTCCCATGGCCGAGTGGTTAGCGCGCTTGGCTACTGATCTAAGGGACCTGGGTTCGAGCCCCGGATAAGGCATGGCTGTTTGTCTCGCTTTTCTGCTGAGGTCCTGCCATCCTCTCAGACCTTCTACTATGGCATATATAAACTGACAGGCTCCTGTCAGACCTCTGTGGCAAGCAGCTGCTTGAGGGGGTATTTATTTTATTTATTATTATATATATTTCTTTGGCGGCTGGCCCTTCCTCTTCAATTTTTTATGGTGCCCTACATCTGAAAGGTTTGTCCAGGCCTGCGCCGACTCAAAATGTCCAGGAGCATTTAATTCAACGAAAGTGACCCGAGAATAAATTATGTTTTAAAAAAGCCTCCTGCACTCTTAAAAGACTAGGAGGTTTTCTTCGATTGTGCTGCTGAATGTGTTGCCGGTAGTATAAGCGGGGAGGGGGAGGGGAGGGGGGCTCAGTCGGTAGCGCGCCAGGCTCGTAATCTGTAGTTCCCAGGTTCGAGTCCCAGCTGGGTCAGCGTTGAGATTTATATCCGCAAAATTCCCCGCCTTGCCCACGGCCATTAGGGGACACCGATGGGCTTGTAAAGGCCGCCGTCCGTCGGATGGGACGTTAAGCCGTGGCCCCGTGTATGGGAGAGCCATACCCTGTGCACGTTAAAGAACACGCTGGATGGCCTTGACGGGAGGCTACCATCTGTCTCCCAGTTGTTCCAGTGGGTCCCCTCCCCCAACCTTCGTATGTATGGGAGAGCCATACCCTGTGCACGTGTATGGGAGAGCCATACCCTGTGCACGTTAAAGAACACGCTGGATGGCCTTGACGGGAGGCTACATCTGTACCCAGCTGTTCCAGTGGGTCCCCTCCCCCAACCTTCTCTGAGCCTTCGGGGTCCATGTGACCTGGCCATTTAGCCCATGGTGTGCAAAAAAATGCCGCTCAGAGGTAAAACGACCCAACCCAACCGGTAGTATAAGAGAAACCATTACAGCAATATATCGACAATTTCTGGTCGATAAATTCACATTTTATTCTCTTTGTCAATGTATGCTGCAATCACTTATAAATACATTTATTATCGAAAGGCGTTAAGAACAACAATGGTGGCAAGCAACATATGTAATAGAATTGTCTTAAATATTTCTGCAGTTTGTTTACATCCTAATGTGTTTTTAATTGACGAAAGATTTCAAAATACCAGTGCATTTGGTATTGCTTTTGAATTTACTAATTTTATAATCTGTTTTTTGAGAATGATTATATATCGTACAATGTTCCCATTTTCTTCGTTTTCTTGACTTCTTCCAAAGTCACTGTCGTATTACACTTATATATATAAAGACCAATTTCCTTTCAGAGTAAGGAAATTCCATCATCTCACACCATAAAGAACGATTTCTTTTCAGATTAGAGAAAGTCCTTCATCTCACCCCACTTCTGAAGAACTTTTTGCTTTTAGAGCAAAGAAATTCCATCATCTCATACTCGCTTGATGGTTGTTAAGAAAAATCGACAAAATGAACGAAAAAAAAAGACGGCTTTCTCCCCCAAAACTTCAGAGGGGGTTCCACAACTCATAATTTACAATGTGAACACTCACGCAATTAAATACACGAAGTTCCTATTTGGTTGGGATCTCATTGGTCACAAAATTTCGTCCCCTTCGGGTCATAACGATTGATAGTCAGCCAGTCCAAGTCCTATGTCTCCTATGGAGGTAGCAGCTAGTGGCACATCAAGCACATGACTAAACCGGAAGGGCGGCTCCGCTCCCCCCCGCAATGCAGGGGCCATGGCGGGGGGCAGTTCAGTCCTGGTGATGGGAGAATGTTCTGTTTTTAGACCTACTGTAAACACGCCATCCCGTTCGCTCTCAGTATGTTGCTGCTGTACCAGAGCTTGGCTTCCATGATTTGGCGGCAGAGAAGGTTCTTCGGGACTCTTGCGGCCGCTCTTGCAGCTGGAATCGCCGTCGTTGGAGGCGCTGGTGTCGCTGGCTGCTTTGCCTCGCTCGCCGAGCACGTCCCTGCAAAAAGACAGAAGTCAAAGGTTAGGCAATTTTTCACGGTAATACTTCAAGTACAACAAAAGAGAGAGAGATTTAAGGTTTATAGCACACAGAGTCAAATGTAACAGGTTATCACAAGATCACTATTTCATGAGATAAATGATCAGAGGGTTTTTTTTCTTGTTCCTCTGCTAACAATTAATATCGACCGACCAAAATTTGTCGGGTTGGGGTGTTGGTATCCGCACAAAGTTTCCGGAATTTTCCCACATACCTCAGTTAATTTGTGTAAAGGTATAATGTACTTTTGGGGAGGATATCATAAATAATACAACCGTCATTTTTAAAACGCTTTAAGACAGAGATGTCTAATTCAAGTCACGTATAGTCACAGTTCGTTAAATTGGGGACCGCTGAAGAGTAATATAGAGTGGACAGGCCAAATTTTGAGAGACAAGAAGGATTGATTTTTGAATGTGTGAGTTCAGTTGTTTTACCTCTGAGAGGGATTTTTTTTTCACACAGTGGGCCAGGTCACAAGGATTCCAAGGGCTCAGAGAAGGATGAGGGAGCTGGAGAGATGGTAGGAGACAGATGGAAGCCTCGTATCAAGGCCATCCAGCGTGTTCTTTAACGAGCACAGGCCATTAGCACTACGGCCATTTAGCCTATGGTGTGCAAAAAAGTGCCGCTCAGAGGTAAAACAAACATAAAATTAATTCAATGAGATGCAGATAAATGAATTCTTTGTCAATCTTGAGATGAAGGTAATGAAATATCTGAAGCATATAGCGTTTGAGATATTTACATAAGTCTATGCTTCGTAAATGCTTTTTAAAAACGGCTGTGGTAGGACAGATTACAACAAAGAAATGGCACTTGGGTTGTTTTACCTCTGAGCGGTACTTTTTTGCACACCGTGGGCTAAATGGCCAAGTCACATAGACCACGAAGGCTCAGAGAAGGTTGGGGGAGGGGACCCACTGGAACAGCTGTTGGGAGACAGATGGTAGCCTCCCGTCAAGGCCATCCAGCGCGTTCTTTAACGTGCACAGGGTATGGCTCTCCCGCACACGGGGCCACGGCTTAACGTCCCATCCGACGGACGGTGGCCTTTCCAAGCCCATCGGTGTCCCCTACTGACCGTGGGCAGGGCGGGGAATTTTGCGGAGATAAATCTCAACGCTGACCCAGCTGGGACTCGAACCTGGGAACTACAGATTACGAGCCTGGCGCGCTACCGACTGAGCCACCCCCGCCCCTAATATCCGAGGAATCAAGGGAGTAGATGTGTTGTAGATTACTATGGTCTGTATTAAAGATTGTAGTTTTACTCTTCGAGATGAGATAGAGCATTAAGGGCACTCCCAGTGTGCAATTTTATTGCACGCTTCCTGAAGTGAGTGATGGTCCTCAGTGTTGGAAAGAATAGTGTAGAATCTGACATCATCTGCGTAGACAAAACTGGCAACAAGCCTTAAAATAGAGGGAATTTCACTGATGACAATAACGAAAAACAAAACACCTAAAATAGAGCCTTATACGATACCACTAGTAAGACGTTTAACAGGTGATAAGGGTTGGGTTGTTTTACCTCTGAGCGGCACTTTTTTGCACACCATGGGCTAAATGGCCAGGTCACATGGACCCCTAAGGCTCAGAGAAGGTTGGGGGAGGAGACCCACTGGAACAGCTGTTGGGAAACAGATGGTAGCCTCCCGTCAAGGCCACCCAGCGTGTTCTTTAAAGTGTAATGGCTCTCCCGCACACGGGGCCACGGCTTAACCTCCCATCCGATGGACGGCGGCCTTTCCAAGCCCACCGGTGTCCCCTATTGACCGTGGGCAGGGCGGGAAATTTTCCGGAGATAAATCTCAACGCTGACCCAGTTGGGACTCGAACCTGGGAACTACAGATTACGAGCCTGGCGCGCTACCGACTGAGCCACCCCCGCCCCTGGGTGATAAGGTGTTGCTGTTTTAATCTGAGGCGAGTTGAAAATAATGTGTGTAATAACTGAAGCATTTTGCCGGGATTACCGCAATTTGCTAGTTTTTCAAATAAGATTGATCTTTTAAGCTTGTCGACGGCTTTTCAAAGTCAACTAAAATGATGTTAATTGATTTGTCTTCTTCAAGTTCTGATGTCCTATATTTTTAAGGCAGTGTAAGATCTGTATTGTTGTTGATCGGCTAGGTACAAAACAAATTGCTCATCAGAAAGTATGTTATTGCATAATAGAAAGTAAAGTAGTTTAGATAATATACGTTCCATAATTTTAGGTGTGATGTTGGTAAGAGAGATGGGTCGATTGGATAAGAGAGATGGATCGACTTAGATCAGTAGGATCGTCTTTTTCTTTTGAAGAGCGGAGAAACAATGGCGTGACACCAATCTTCAGGTATCTTGCCTGCTTATATCTGGTATTGAAGTGAAAAGAGAGTTGGTAGAGATGCTGCCATTAAGATACTTGGGGCGGGGGTGGCTCAGTCGGTAGCGCGCCAGGCTCGTAATCTGTAGTTTCCAGGTTCGAGTCCCAGCTTGGTCAGCGTTGAGATTTATCTCCGCAAAATTCCCCGCCCTGCCCACGGTCAGTAGGGGACACCGATGGGCTTGAAAAGGCCGCCGTCCGTCGGATGGGACGTTAAGCCGTGGCCCCGTGTGCGGGAGAGCCATACCCTGTGCACGTTAAAGAACACGCTGGATAGCCTTGACGGGAGGCTACCATCTGTCTCACAACAGCTGTTCCAGTGGGTCACCTCCCCCAACCTTCTCTGAGCCTTCGGGGTCCATGTGTCCTGGTCATTTAGCCCATGGTGTGCAAAAAGTGCCGCTCAGAGGTAAAACAACCCAACGTTAAAGAACACGCTGGATGGCCTTGACGGGAGGCTACTATCTGTCTCCCAACAGCTGTTCCAGTGGGTCCCCTCCCCCAACCTTCTCTAAGCCTTCGGGGTCCATGTGACCTGGCCATTTAGCCCATGGTGTGCAAAAAAGTGCCGCTCAGAGGTAAAACAACCCAACCCATTAAGATACTTGAAGAATAAAGGATAAATTTCATCAGGCTCTGGAGAAGATCTTGAAGGCGTATTTGCAATAGCTGCATTAACAAATGCAGATACATCAGAGAGATGACATCAGATGCTGAATGATTATTCTGATCTCACTGGAATTCGTGATCTCTAACATAGGCAGAGTCAAATGCATTTGATAACAGAATAGTTTTTTCAGCATGAAAGGTTGCATATGATTCGCCGAGAGTTTTTAATGGGGCGATCTGGATTGTACCTCGTAACTTGGATCTTGCATCTTTATAGAAGGATTTTTTATTCCTCACATCGCATATATAGTCTAAGTCTACTTGAGTTGATATCTTGCTAACACGAACCATAACGTTAAAAAAAATTTGGTGTGTAAAATTTTTTAAACTTTTTTTTAGTTAGGTGAGGGTTCCATGTATCACCACAAGTAACGCTTTTGCAAATGGATTCCTCATTTTAAGAATTGGAAAAAAATTTGACACTCAAAAATGTTATTAAAGGAAATATATGCAGTTTATGATAAACTCACTCCTACTTGACACTGTAATCTGACAAGAGCTTGTCAGTATAATATTCCATAGATAAAAATCTGTGCGGACTGCGAGGCCGCAGATGAAAAACAACATACAGTCGCTCAAAAAAGTATCCGAACACTACGATTGATTGCAGAATTCAGAAAACATATCTGGCAAAGATTTTTTTTTTAGAAATTAGTGATCTGTCACGTGACACGAAGGTTGCCAGATCACTAATTTCTAAAAAAAATCGTTGCCAGATATGTTTTCTGAATTCTGCAATCAACCGTAGTGTTCGGATACTTTTTCGAGCGACTGTACATCATAAACTAGTATCTGTGTCTTAAAGAATCAATGTTCGATTCGAACTCGCGAACCTAAAAGCTCGATTTTTCCTTAGACATTCTAAGCGTTCCTCCATTTTGGCATAAATAAAATGAATAAAATAAATACCCCCTCAAGCAGCTGCTTGCCACAGAGGTCTGACAGGAGCCTGTCAGTTTATATGCCATAGTAGAAGGTCTGAGAGGATGGCAGGACCTCAGCAGAAAAACAACACAAGCATCCATCCCTTACTCGGGGCTCGAACCCAGGTCCCTTTAGCAAAGATTAATTAGCATCCTGTGGCCAAATGGTTAGAATGCTTGGCTACTAAGCAAAGGGATGTGAGTTCGAACCCGGATTAAGTCAGGGAGGTTTGCGTTGTCTTTCTGCTGAAATTCTGCCATCCTCACAGTCCTTCAACTATGGCGTATTAAACTGACAGGCTCCTGTCAGACCTCTGTTGCAAGCAGCTGCTTGAGGGGATATTTGCTTATTATTTTAAAGATTAATTAAGAAGAATGTATTCGCTTAATTTATTTAAAAATATAGATGCAGCCTACTTAGCTCCTGAAAAGTTGAAGTCGTTCTTTAAGATATTGATTATGCTGCGGAAAACTTCCAGGAAAGAGATCTACTGGATAGCTGTTAGATGGAAGCCCTCAATGAAGGAACCCACTGGACACTTGTCAGAGGCAGATGGAAACCTCTATTAAAGGGACTCACTGGACAACATTTAGAAGCAGATGGGAACCTCTAGTAAAGAGATCCACTTCATAGTTGATAGGAGAAGATGGGAACCTCTAGTAAAGAGATCCACCTCTTAGTTGATAGGAGAAGATGGGAACCTCCATTAAAGAGATGTACTTCATAGTTGATAGGAGAAGATGAGAACCTCCATTAAAGAGACCCACTTTATAGTTGATAGGAGAAGATAGGAACCTCCATTAAAGAGACCCACTTCGTAGTTGATAGGAGAAGATGGGAACCTCCATTAAAGAGACCCACTTCATAGTTGATAGGAGAAGATAGGAACCTCCATTAAAGAGACCCACTTCATAGTTGATAGGAGAAGATGGGAACCTCCATTAAAGAGACCCACTTCATAGTTGATAGAAGAAGATGGGAACCTCCATTAAAGAGACCCACTTCATAGTTGATAGGAGAAGATGGGGATCTTCATTAAAGAGATGCACTTCATAGTTGATAGGAGAAGATGGGAACCTCCATTAAAGAGACCCACTTCATAGTTGATAGGAGAAGATGGGAACCTCCATTAAAGAGACCGACTTCATAGTTGATAGGAGAAGATGGGAACCACCATTAAAGAGACCCACTTTATAGTTGATAGGAGAAGATGGGAACCTCCATTAAAGAGACCCACTTCATAGTTGATAGGAGAAGATAGGAACCTCCATTAAAGAGACCCACTTCATAGTTGATAGGAGAAGATGGGAACCTCCATTAAAGAGACCCACTTCATAGTTGATAGGAGAAGATGGGGATCTTCATTAAAGAGATGCACTTCATAGTTGATAGGAGAAGATGGGAACCTCCATTAAAGAGACCCACTTTATAGTTGATAGGAGAAGATGGGAACCTCCATTCATAGTTGATAGGAGAAGATGGGAACCTCCGTTAAAGAGACCCACTGGAGAACTGTTTATATCAGATGGGAACCTCCGGAACTTTCATCTTCTCCCAACAGCTATTCATAAACCCACTGGATAGCTGTTGGGAGTATATGAAAGTTCCAATAAAGAAACCCAATGGACAGCTGTCAGATCCTCCAATGAAGATATCCACCGGATGATTATTTAAATAAGAATCTCCAGTCAACCTCATCTATAGTGTTTTTATTTAACGTGATTTAGCTTTCAATCAGAAACCACGGCTTAAATTTCAATCCATCCAATCGACGTTCCTTTTATGCGAGGCACGTTCCCTTTTGCGGAACAGTAAGAACGTGGGGTAGGGGTGGTGAGTATTTTATACATAACCGATATTATCCCCACGTCATATCAACGAAGCATCCAGTTTGGATTGTTTTACCTCTGAGCGGCACTTTTTTTGCACACCATGGGCTAAATGGCCAGGTCACGTGGACCCCGAAGGCTCAGAGAAGGTTGGGGGAGGGGACCCACTGGAACAGCTGTTGGGAGACAGATGGTAGCCTCCCGTCAAGGCCATCCAGTGTGTTCTTTAACGTGCACAGGGTATGGCTCTCCTGCACACGGGGCCACGGCTTAACGTCCCATCCGACGGACGGCGGCCTTTCCAAGCCCATCGGTGTCCCCTACTGACCGTGGGCAGGGCGGGGAATTTTTGCGAAGATAAATCCCAACGCTGACCCAGCTGGGACTCGAACCTGGGAACTACAGATTACGAGCCTGGCGCGCTACCGACTGAGCCACTCCCGCCCCCGAAGCATCCATATATTTCTCTAAGTGGAGGTAATAGGGGAATAATGTAGAGTTAAAGGGAATAATGTAGAGTTAAAATCTGCCTTCTGCGAAGTTTTTTAAGCGCACATATTGGTAAAGGCAAATCTATTTTCAGAATTTACTGCGGCACTAGGAAGGAATCTGATCATCCCCCCCCCCCAACCCACACCTGGATCCACTACTGTCTTACTCTTTCATTTGCAGTTACGAAGTCGAATTGGACGATATGGATTTTCTTTTTCAAAGTTCCGCCTTTGATCTCTCGAGCTTTGTCTCAGTGGCATTTCTTCTTCTCAGTCAAGAAACATAATTTCCTTAAATCGTAGAACTCCTAATTTAGTTTCACTATTAGCACATCATTGCTCATTTTGGGCAAAGAACTGTTCTGTGACCTTATGGTAAGATGCACCAAATCTCCACTATCCAAAATAGTTACATTCTGAGATTATCAGATTTTTAACGTTTCTTCTTCCCTATAATATTCACATTGACTTACAAATTTCGATTCCAACAGACAACTCGTGCAGACCAGTGTCAACGGTCCCTTCCAATCGTCACCAAGGCAACAATGTAGCTTCCTCCTGTGTGAGATGCGAGGGATGGAGCCCTCCTCTCCTTATCCTCCGCTGCACGTGAAGGACAGCATCCGACGCAAATAGAGACGACTCTACCCGTACCGCGTGCTCCGGGTGTCTCGAGTTTGTGACGCCAACCTGGCTGCTCTCCATCCTCCGAGGATCTCGTGCCGCACGCGTGAGTCATAGGAAGTCCTGAGGATGGTAAGAGGCTGACGAAGACAGTGGGAACGTGGAGATTAGGGCACGTGGGGGCATGGGGCACAATTCACATTGTTTTGATCGACATTTAGGGTTTTGTTGGAAGAGAAGTCTGGTAGACTCATCCTGTCGACGAGGTCAAAGGTCAAATGAGAAAAATATCATCTGATCATTTTCTGTTGTAGAAGATCGCTATTGAAGTCAGGAAAAGTTATCAGTATAAGAGACTATATAGTAACCCCCTTCCCTAACTAAAGTTAAATTACACTCTCTCTGAATATTATCGGTATCTTTCTCCATACGCAATATCTAGGTCAATGTTTCCTAACGTCCACGTTTTCCTTCAATTTTGCGGTAGAAATACGAGTGTTCGACAAATAATTGTAGGATTTCGGGTTGTTGTTGTTGGGTTGTTTTACCTCGGAGCGGCACTTTTTTGCACACCATGGGCTAAATGGCCAGGTCACAAGGACCCCGAAGGCTCAGAGAAGGTTGGGTTGTTTTACCTCTGAGCGGCATTTTTTTGCACACCATGGGCTAAATGGCCAGGTCACATGGACCCCGAAGGCTCAGAGAAGGTTGGGTTGTTTTACCTCTGAGCGGCATTTTTTTGCACACCATGGGCTAAATGGCCAGGTCACATGGACCCCGAAGGCTCAGAGAAGGTTGGGTTGTTTTACCTCTGAGCGGCATTTTTTTGCACACCATGGGCTAAATGGCCAGGTCACATGGACCCCGAAGGCTCAGAGAATGTTGGGGGAGGGGACCCACTGGAACAGCTGTTGGGAGACAGATGGTAGCCTCCCGTCAAGGCCATCCAGCATGTTCTTTAACGTGCACAGGGTATGACTCTCCCGCACACGGGGCCACGGCTTAACGTCCCATCCGACGGACGGCGGCCTTTCCAAGCCCATCGGTGTCCCCTACTGACCGTGGGCAGGGCGGGGAATTTTGCGGAGATAAATCTCAACGCTGACCCAGCTGGAACTCGAACCTGGGAACTACAGATTACGAGCCTGGCGCGCTACCGACTGAGCCAACCCCGCCCCGTAGGATTTCGGGAAACAGTTTCTCCAAAAACACAAAACGCATCACACTGAATGTTGTATCTGTACATTCGTCCCTCTCAAAGAGTTTCACGGGAGGATGGCGCACCGTCACCTTTCTCAAAGGTGTTAGGGAAGTTCTTTATGCATTATTTCCAGACAGATGAATTGGCAGGGGTGATTCAATTCTATGGTCATCTAATTTAACAACCCTAGATTATATTTTTCTCTTGGGCGTTGTAAAGAGTTATGTTTACATATACGAAATTGGATATCTGAATCATTTGAAAGCCAGAATAAAAGAAGTGGAATGCAGATTGGACATATGCAGGGTCATGAACGGTGCACATATAGAAATTCACTAGTTATGTTTAAAACTATTTGAACTTTCAATCAAAATATTGCTTTCTCGAATATGTATATTATTTTCTTACATACTGTTTTCCATCTACTCCTGATAACTGACCAAGGGATCTCTTTACTGGCGTTCCCATATACTCTTAAGAGCTGCCCAAAGGTATCTCTTTACTGGAGGTTCCCATCTTCTAAGAGTTGTCCAAGGGACCTCTTTGCCGATGCTCTCATCTGCTTCTAAGAGCAGTCCAATGGATCTCTTTACTGGAAGTTCCCATCTTCTAAGAGTTGTCCAAGGGACCTCTTTGCCGATGTTCCCATCTGCTTCTAAGGGCTGTCCAAGGGAGCTCTTTGCCGATGTTCCCATCTGCTTCTAAGAGCTGTCCAATGGATCTCTTTACTGGAGGTTCTCATCTTCTAAGAGCTGTCCAAGGGACCTCTTTACTAGAGGTTTCCATTTTCTAAGAGCTGTCCAAGGGACCTCTTTACTGATGTTCCCATCTGCCTCTAAGAGCTATCCAAGGGGAGCTCTTTGCCGATGTTCCCATCTGCTTCTAAGAGCTGTCCAATGAATCTCTTTACTGGAGTTTCCCATCTGCTTCTAAGAGCTGTCCAAGGGACCTCTTTACTAGAGGTTCCCATCTTCTAAGAGCTGTCCAAGGGACCTCTTTACTGATGTTCCCATCTACCTCTAAGAGCTATCCAATGGATCTCTTTACTGGAGTTTCCCATCTGCTACGAAGAGCTGTCCAATGGATCACTTTACTTGAGGTTCCCATCTTCTAAGAGCTGTCCAAGGGAGCTCTTTACTATGTTCCCATACGCTTCTAAGAGCTGCCCAATGGATCTCTTTACTGAAAGTTCCCATCTGCTTCTACACATATTTTGCAAGAACATTTTTTCAAAAGGCAATTACAATGGAGGGGAGGATAAAATTATATGTCGGAGGTGCATTCCAGTCAGTTCTGGTTCAGCAAGTCCTTGCCCTCCCTTATTTTTTTTTTAGAATTGTGCTTTCCTGATTTTTGAGTGTAAAGTTAATAACAGACTGGGAAATTTAGATATCAGTTAGGAATTCCTCTTATAATGTAGATAAAAGATTTAAATAATATTGGTTGTTTGGGGTTTTATGGCACATTAGCAGCTTAGGCCATAATGCGCTTTAAATAATACTGAGTTTCGAGTTCTGGGTGTACTTAATACTTTGTTTTATAGTACTAAAATCCAGGGAGAGAGCTTCTCGCTCATCCAGAAATTCCTATGACTATATGTCTGACTCATAGTAGAGTCGCTCAAAAAAATATCCGAACACTACGGTTGATTACAGAATTCAGAAAAAATATCTGTGAAAAAAATTCACGTGACACGAAGGTTCCCAGATCACTAATTTATAAAAAAAAACGTTGCCAGATATTTTTTCTGAATTCTGTAATCAACCATAGTGTTCGGATACTTTTTAATATATATAATGCGTATGAATATATAATGCAATGAATATGGAGCGTGTGCAGTTACCGTTCACAGCAAACTGGAGCGTGTGCAGTAACTGCACATGTTCCAGTTTGCTGTGAACGGTAACGCTCCAGATATTTTTCTTGAATTCTGTAATCACGGGACACGAAGGTTGCCAGATCACTCATTTCTAAACAAAATCGTTGCCATATATTTTTTCTGAATTCTGTAATCAACCATAGTGTTCGGATACTTTTTTGAGCGACTGTGCAACCAGTAGTGTTTTACGACTGCAGCATACGTCGCCGTCTTCTCTATTATTAATTCTCCTTTACCTCTTTCCAAAAAGCAATTTCTGTTTACTCTCTGGTCTAAGGTGTAGCTTTAAACCAAGATTGTGCCCCGATTCTATCTCTATCTATCACGAATCTGTCACGTGTGTCGATGGGTTGGGTTGTTTTACCTCTGAGCGGCACTTTTTTGCACACCATGGTCTAAATGGCCAGGTCACAAGGACCCCGAAGGCTCAGAGAAGGTTGGGGGAGGAAACACACTGGAACAGCTGTTGGGAGACAGATGGTAGCCTCCCGTCAAGGCCATCCAGTGTGTTCTTTAACGTGCACAGCGTATGACTCTCCCGCACACGGGGCCACGGCTTAACGTCCCATCCGACGGACGGCGGCCTTTCCAAGCCCATCGGTGTCCCCTACTGACCGTGGGCAGGGCGGGGAATTTTGCGGAGATAAATCTCAACGCTGACCCAGCTGGGACTCGAACCTGGGAACTACAGATTACGAGCCTGGCGCGCTACCGACTGAGCCACCCCCGCCTCCGTGTGTCGTTGTTTCGAGACTAAGTACTAATTGACTAAACAACAGAGCAAACTTCTAAATTTACTATGCTGTTTAGATAATTCCTGATATGCTTACTATGTTGTTTACACAACTACTACTACTTTTACTACGCTATTTACATAACTACTACAGCGTTTACTGTTATTTACACAACTACTACTACGTTTACTCTGTTGTTTACACAACTACAGTATTGTGCGAATTAGTTGGAATAAGCGAAGCCTGGAGAACCTCTTCGATTCGGCCACATCCAGCAATCCCCCAAACACCCATCCAAGGTTATGTTTTGGGGATGTACATAGGCGTTCTGGAGGCGAAAATGGTCCCAACACTGCAGAAGCTGTTTCCTAACGGCGATGGGGTATTTCAACAGGATCTGGCTCCATGCCACAATTTTAAGCTTGCTAAGAGCTTCTTTACCCAGCAACATTTGAAGGTATTGGAGTGGCCAGAAAATTCACCCGATCTAAACCCCATTGAAAATTTGTGGGCCATTATTAAAGCGCGCATATCTAAGATGGATTGCACGACGAAAACCAAAATGATAGAAAGTGTCGTGAAAGTGTGGTACCACGACCCTGAAGTGAAGGAGATGTGTGGAAAGCTTGTGGCATCAATGATTGAGAGGGTGGAAGAAGTAATTAGAGCTAAGGGCGGTCACATTCACTATTAACTACACTAATAAACAAATAAATATTTTAGTTGTGTCTTTGCTACTGCATTTTCCTATTGTCCCAACTAATTTGCACAGTACTGTACTGCTGAGTTTACTATGCTGCTCACACAATTACTACTATGTTTATTGATTAAATAATTAAAAATAAATAAGTTACCCTTCAAGCAGCTGCTTGCCACAGAGCTGTGAGAGAAGCCTGTCTGTTCACACAATTACTACTATGTTTATTGATTCAATAATTAAAAATAAATAAGTTACCCTTCAAGCAGCTGCTTGCCACAGAGCTGTGAGAGAAGCCTGTCTGTTCACGCAATTACTACTATGTTTATTGATTCAATAATTAAAAATAAATAAGTTACCCTTCAAGCAGCTGCTTGCCACAGAGCTGTGAGAGAAGCCTGTCGGTTCACACAATTACTACTATGTTTATTGATTCAATAATTAAAAATAAATAAGTTACCCTTCAAGCAGCTGCTTGCCACAGAGCTGTGAGAGAAGCCTGTCTGTTCACGCAATTACTACTATGTTTATTGATTCAATAATTAAAAATAAATAAGTTACCCTTCAAGCAGCTGCTTGCCACAGAGCTGTGAGAGAAGCCTGTCGGTTCACACAATTACTACTATGTTTATTGATTCAATAATTAAAAATAAATAAGTTACCCTTTAAGCAGCTGCTTGCCACAGAGCTGTGAGAGAAGCCTGTCGGTTCACACAATTACTACTATGTTTATTGATTAAATAATTAAAAATAAATAAGTTACCCTTCAAGCAGCTGCTTGCCACAGAGCTGTGAGAGAAGCCTGTCTGTTCACACAATTACTACTATGTTTATTGATTCAATAATTAAAAATAAATAAGTTACCCTTCAAGCAGCTGCTTGCCACAGAGCTGTGAGAGAAGCCTGTCGGTTCACACAATTACTACTATGTTTATTGATTAAATAATTAAAAATAAATAAGTTACCCTTCAAGCAGCTGCTTGCCACAGAGCTGTGAGAGAAGCCTGTCTGCTCACACAATTACTACTATGTTTATTGATTCAATAATTAAAAATAAATAAGTTACCCTTCAAGCAGCTGCTTGCCACAGAGCTGTGAGAGAAGCCTGTCTGTTCACGCAATTACTACTATGTTTATTGATTCAATAATTAAAAATAAATAAGTTACCCTTCAAGCAGCTGCTTGCCACAGAGCTGTGAGAGAAGCCTGTCGGTTCACACAATTACTACTATGTTTATTGATTCAATAATTAAAAATAAATAAGTTACCCTTCAAGCAGCTGCTTGCCACAGAGCTGTGAGAGAAGCCTGTCTGTTCACACAATTACTACTATGTTTATTGATTCAATAATTAAAAATAAATAAGTTATCCTTCAAGCAGCTGCTTGCCACAGAGCTGTGAGACAAACCTGTCTGTTCACACAATTACTACTATGTTTATTGATTCAATAATTAAAAATAAATAAGTTACCCTTCAAGCAGCTGCTTGCCACAGAGCTGTGAGAGAAGCCTGTCTGTTCACACAATTACTACTATGTTTATAGATTCAATAATTAAAAATAAATAAGTTACCCTTCAAGCAGCTGCTTGCCACAGAGCTGTGAGAGAAGCCTGTCTGTTCACACAATTACTACTATGTTTATTGATTCAATAATTAAAAATAAATAAGGTACCCTTCAAGCAGCTGCTTGCCACAGAGCTGTGAGAGAAGCCTGTCTGTTCACACAATTACTACTATGTTTATTGATTCAATAATTAAAAATAAATAAGTTACCCTTCAAGCAGCTGCTTGCCACAGAGCTGTGAGAGAAGCCTCTCGGTTAAATGCTCCATTGAGAAGATCTGTGAGGATGTCGACACTTCAGAAGACAGACAACAGAAAAACATCCATACCTTATCCGAGGCTCAAACCCAGGTCCCTTCGATCAGTAACCAAGCACGCTAACCAGTTCACTGTGCTGTTTAGACAATTACTACTAAGTTCATTATGAAAATTACAGCTAAGTTGGTAAACTATCCATAGTAAATACACAGATAGCTGCAGAAATAGACTCCAACAATTATTCATCTGAAAAAATTATCGCTGACGAGACGAGAATCGAATCCGCAACTCTCTAGAGCAGTGGATCTCAACCTTTTATGCTTCACGTACCCCCTGGAAATGTGTATGCAATTGGCGTACCCCTTGTATAGATAGATAAAAATATAGTTATAGTATAATAATGGGAATAAAATAAAACATATATATCAGTGGTTCTCAACCTTTTATGCTTCACGTACCCCCTGGAAATGTGTATGCAATTGGCGTACCCCTTGTATAGATAGATAAAAATATAGTTATAGTATAACAATGGGAATAAAATAAAACATATATATCAGTGGTTCTCAACCTTTTATACTTCACGTACCTCCTGGAAATGTGTATGCAATTGGCGTACCCCTTGTATAGATAGATAAAACTATAGTTATAGTATAACAATGGGAATAAAATAAAACATATATATCAGTGGTTCTCAACCTTTTATGCTTCACGTACCCCCTGGAAATGTGTATGTAAGTGGCGTACCCCTTGTATAGATAGATAAAACTATAGTTATAGTATAACAATGGGAATAAAATAAAACATATATATCAGTGGTTCTCAACCTTTTATGCTTCACGTACCCTCTGGAAATGTGTATGTAACTGGCGTACCCCTTCTATAGATAGATAAAACTATAGTTATAGTATAACAATGGGAATAAAATAAAACATATATATCAGTGGTTCTCAAACTTTTATGCTTCACGTACCCCTTGGAAATGTGTATGTAACTGGCGTACCCCTTGTATAGATAGATAAAACTATAGTTATAGTATAACAATGGGAATAAAATAAAACATATATATCAGTGGTTCTCAACCTTTTATGCTTCACGTATCCCCTGGAAATGTGTATGTAACTGGCGTACCCCTTGTATAGATAGATAAAACTATAGTTATAGTATAACAATGGGAATAAAATAAAACATATATATCAGTGGTTCTCAACCTTTTATGCTTCACGTACCCCCTGGAAATGTGTATGCAATTGGCGTACCCCTTGTATAGATAGATAAAACTATAGTTATAGTATAACAATGGGAATAAAATAAAACATATATATCAGTGGTTCTCAACCTTTTATGCTTCACGTACCCCCTGGAAATATGTATGTAAGTGGCGTACCCCTTGTATAGATAGATAAAACTATAGTTATAGTATAACAATGGGAATAAAATAAACATATATATCAGTGGTTCTCAACCTTTTATGCTTCACGTACCCCCTGGAAATGTGTATGCAATTGGCGTACCCCTTGTATAGATAGATAAAACTATAGTTATAGTATAACAATGGGAATAAAATAAAACATATATATCAGTGGTTCTCAACCTTTTATGCTTCACGTACCCCCTGGAAATGTGTATGTAAGTGGCGTACCCCTTGTATAGATAGATAAAACTATAGTTATAGTATAACAATGGGAATAAAATAAAACATATATATCAGTGGTTCTCAACCTTTTATGCTTCACGTACCCCCTGGAAATGTGTATGTAAGTGGCGTACCCCTTGTATAGATAGATAAAACTATAGTTATAGTATAACAATGGGAATAAAATAAAACATATATATCAGTGGTTCTCAACCTTTTATGCTTCACGTACCCCCTGGAAATGTGTGTGTAAGTGGCGTACCCCTTGTATAGATAGAAAAAACTATAGTTTTAGTATAACAATGGGAATAAAATAAAACATATATATCAGTGGTTCTCAACCTTTTATGCTTCACGTACCCTCTGGAAATGTGTATGTAATTAGCGTACCCCTTCTATAGATAGATAAAACTATAGTTATAGTATAACAATGGGAATAAAACAAAACATATATATCAGTGGTTCTCAACCTTTTATGCTTCACGTACCCTCTGGAAATGTGTATGTAACTGGCGTACCCCTTCTATAGATAGATAAAACTATAGTTATAGTATAACAATGGGAATAAAATAAAACATATATATCAGTGGTTCTCAAACTTTTATGCTTCACGTACCCCCTGGAAATGTGTATGTAACTGGCGTACCCCTTGTATAGATAGATAAAACTATAGTTATAGTATAACAATGGGAATAAAATAAAACATATATATCAGTGGTTCTCGACATTTTATGCTTCACGTACCCCCTGGAAATGTGTATGTAACTGGCGTACCCCTTGTATAGATAGATAAAACTATAGTTATAGTATAACAATGGGAATAAAATAAAACATATATATCAGTGGTTCTCAACCGTTTATGCTTTACGTACCCGCTGGAAATGTGTATGTAACTGGCGTACCCCTTGTATAGATAGATAAAACTATAGTTATAGTATAACAATGGGAATAAAATAAAACATATATATCAGTGGTTCTCAAACTTTTATGCTTCACGTACCCCCTGGAAATGTGTATGTAACTGGCGTACCCCTTGTATAGATAGATAAAACTATGGTTATAGTATAACAATGGGAATAAAATAAAACATATATATCAGTGGTTCTCAACCTTTTATGCTTCACGTACCCCCTGGAAATGTGTATGTAACTGGCGTACCCCTTGTATTAGATAGATAAAACTATAGTTATAGTATAACAATGGGAATAAAATAAAACATATATATCAGTGGTTCTCAACCTTTTATGCTTCACGTACCCCCTGGAAATGTGTATGTAGCTGGCGTACCCCTTGTATAGATAGATAAAACTATAGTTATAGTATAACAATGGGAATAAAATAAAACATATATATCAGTGGTTCTCAACCTTTTATGCTTCACGTACCCCCTGGAAATGTGTATGTAACTGTCGTACCCCTTGTATAGATTGATAAAACTATAGTTATAGTATAACAATGGAATAAAGTAAAAGCATACCCAAGAAATGCATACCCAAGGGGTATGCGTACCCAAATTGAGACCTACATATAGATTTGCAGGTTCGATCCCCGCCACGTCAGAGATATTTTTTTCCAGATGAATAAAAAAATAAAAAGTAGTTTATAAAAAAATGTTTAAAATATAAATAATAATTAATAATTTAATTAATAATTTAATTAATAATTTTATTTAATATATTATTTTATAATTAAAATAAAAGTAGTTTATAAAAACTACCATTCTACTATATTATTAATATTTTTGTTTACACTACTACTACTACAAATGAAATTTATTGTATTTCTTAAGTAATTATTTTTAAGTGTCCTGGGTTCGAGCGTCATCGAAGGGATGGATGTTTGGGTTGTTTTTCTGCTGAGGTCCCGCCATCCTCGTATACCTTCTACTATGGCGTAAAAACTGGTTGGGTTGTTTTACCTCTGAACGGCACTTTTTTTGTACACCATGGGCTAAATGGCCAGGTCACAAGGACCCCAAAGGCTCAGAGAAGGTTGGGGGAGGGGACCCACTGGAACAGCTGTTGGGAGACAGATGGTAGCCTCCCCTCAATGTCATCCAGCGTGTTCTTTAACGTGCACAGGGTATGGCTCTCCCTCACACGGGGCCACGGCTTAACGTCCCATCCGACGGACGGCAGCCTTCCCAAGCCCATCGGTGTCCCCTACTGACCGTGGGCAGGGCGGGGATCTTTTGCGGAGATAAATCTCAACGGTGACCCAGCTGGGACTCGAACCTGGGAACTACAGATTACGAGCCTGGCGCGCTACCGACTGATCCACCCCCAATGAATCAAGAACTAAAAAGTGTTGTGATAAACATTTTTAGACGAGGAACCTCCAACTGCACATCTTAAAACAACTCGGCTACGAAGATCTGAATTTTGACACTATTCTGCATTCGTGTCTAAAGGTATTTGTAGCAATGCATTTAACCAATGCAGATGTATACCTTTAAACTGTGCTACAACTTTATTACTGCATAAATGCAAAATTCGTTTTAAAAATAAAACGAATTTGAAAACTAAAAGGAAGGGTATTTCAAGATATATATCTTCGGTTATCAAAAGTATTTTCTTTCGTTTAAAATTTGAAACTTGATTTAATTTCTTGCGATGGAATTTCAGAGTTCATGACTCCTCCTGCTTAGCAACCATTTGTTTGGAAATTAACCTTAGCAACGCTTGACGTCAATGGTAAATGATCTCGACGACGAATTGCTGCACGAGGCCATTTTTTTTAGCTGCCGCTCTTAATAAGAGTTTTGGTGAAAAAATATAAATTTTAAAAGGTTGGGTTGGGTTGTTTTACCTCTGAGCTGCACTTTTTTGCACACCATGGGCAAAATGGCCAGGTCACATGGACCCCGAAGGCTCAGAGAAGGTTGGGGGAGGGGACCTACTGGAACAGCTGTTGGAAGACAGATGGTAGTAGCCTCCCGTCAAAGCCATCCAGCGTGTTTTTTAACGTGCACAGTGTATGGTTCTCCCGCACACGGGACCACGGCTTAACGTCCCATCCGACGGACGGCGGTCTTTCCAAACATATCGGTGTCCCCTACTGACCGTGGGCAGGGCGGGGAGTTTTGCGGAGATAAGTCTCAACACTGACCCAGCTGGGACTCGAACCTGGGAACTACAGATTACGAACCTGGCGCGCTACCGACTGAGCCACCTCCGCCCCAATTTTAAAAAGAGGAGAAAGGAAAACAGGAACTATCAAATGGAAACTGTATCAGTGAAGAGTATTTAATGCTGTAGAAATGGAAAGACAGTGTTTTTGCTGTTGACTTTGACAGTGTATTTTGCTGTTTGGTAATATAAAATCACTGTCTTAACTTTCAGTAAGCACATAGTTAGAATGTTTGTCTGCGATTGGGTTATTTTACCTCCGAGCGGCACTTTTTTCGCACACCATGGGCTAAATGGCCAGGTCACAAAGACCCCGAAGGCTCAGAGAAGGTTGGGGGAGGGGACCCACTGGAACAGCTGTTGGGAGACAGATGGTAGCCTCCCGTCAAGGCCATCCTGCGTATTCTTTAACGTTGAGTTGTTTTACCTCTGAGCGGCACTTTTTTGCACACCATGGGCTAAATGGCCAGGTCAGAAGGACCCCGAAGGCTCAGAGAAGGTTGGGGGAGGGGACCCACTGGAACAGCTGTTGGCAGACAGATGGTAGCCTCCCGTCAAGGCCATCCAGCGTGTTCTTTAATATGCACAGGGTATGGCTCTCCCGCACACGGGGCCACGGCTTAACGTCCCATCCGACGGACGGCGGCGGCGTTTCCAAGTCAATCGGTGTCCCCTACTGACCATGGGCAGGGCGGGGAATTTTGCGGAGATAAATCTCAACGCTGATCCAGCTTGGACTCGAACCTGGGAACTACAGATTACGAGCCTGGCGCGTTACCAACTGAGACATCCCCTGCCCCACTTTATCGGGAATTTCGCCAATTTGCTATTTATTATCAAGACTATATTCTGGGAAAAAATGAACAGCAATAAACAGTAATATGTCATGAAGCAAACGACAATGTATCCAGCGATACTGACAATTTAAACAATGAATAATTGCAATGTGGAGAGAAGATACCTCCGTTGTGTTACTTTTTGCACTTCAACTACTGGAAGAATTGAACAACCACTATTAATTTTATGCTTTGCTATATTTCGTTTATAAGTCCGCGTTAATTTTGTCATACATACAAGTTTCTTGTGATAAAAATGCTTTGCGAGGTAAAAGTGTTACGAAAACTTTTAAGATCATCTTTAGGTGAAAATTTGTTGGAAGAGCATTTTCTTTTTTACTTAGAGACAGAGAGATTTTTTGATTATGACAAAACCATTGAAAATATTGCATCAAATTCCACGGAATTATCAAGATATTTGATATGTTAACATTTTTATTCTTTAAATAAATGACATGATTATATAAAAAGATGTTATACCGAAATTTTTCCCATTTTTATTTAGTAATCGGACTGTGGACTTGTAGTGTTGCGTGAAGTGAGAATCATGCTAAATATCCATGGATTCAGAGAGATTAGGTAAAGCTGTGTGTGTATGTGTGTAAAGAGAAGGGGTTGTTTTACCTCTGAGGGGCACTTTTTTGCACACCATGGGCTAAATGGCCAGGTCACATGGACCCCGAAGGCTCAGAGAAGGTTGGGGGAGGGGATCCACTGGAACAGCTGTTAGGAGACAGATGGTAGCCTCCCGTCAAGGCCATCCAGCGTGTTCTTTAACGTGCACAGGGCATGGCTCTCCCGCACACGGGCCACGGCTTAACGTCCCATCCGACGGACGACGGCCTTTCTAAGCCCATCGGTGTCCCCTACTGACTGTGGGCAGGGCGGGGAATTTTGGGGAGATAAATCTCAACGCTGACCCAGCTGGGACTCGAACCTGGGAACTGCAGATTACGAGCCTTGCGCGCTACCGACTGAGCCACCCCCGCCCCAAAAAAAGAGAAGGGGGATCACAGTTTTACCCACCTAAGGATTTGCATACTAATACGATAATCTCTCTTGTCCATTACAGACTGCTGTACTCAGGAGGGAACTGAAGATTCTGATCGACCCAAGGGGGTCTTTCAATAACATGACCCATATTATAAAATTTTATCCAGTGTTCGAGTGGTTAGCGCGTTTGGCTACTGATCTAAGAGACCTGGGTTCGAGCCCCGGATAAGGCATGGACGTTAGTGTCGTTTCCCTGCTGAGATCCTGCCATCCTCACAGACCTTCTACTACGGCATATAAACTGACAGGCTCCTGTCAGACTTCTGTGGCAAGCAGCTGTTTGAGGGAGTATTTAATTTTATTTTTATTTATATTTTGTATTATTTTTTTACATATATTTTAAAAACCTTCCATATATTTTATTTCTATTTGCTAAGATATCAGTTATTTGCTCATCAGGAATAATCTTATAGAAAGATTACAATAATCAGTCAATAGAATCATTACAATAATCAGTCAAATATAATCCTTGATAAGTCAACCGCCCCTGGCTATACCAATACAAAAAAAAAAAATCCATGCCTAAAAAAAAATCACCCGCGTGCAACATATGAAGTTGCGGGTCTCTCTCAGCCGACAGCCATACCCATTGCTTCCTAGCAACGGTGAGGATGGGTTTGTGTTGTGCTAAGCATATTAACATTCAATGAAAAATCTTTTCAAATGCCCATTAATTTATTCGTTACATTATGAAAATCGAGATAAACTAATTCTGGAAAATCTCAAATAACTGCAAAATCAACATTTGCTTAGAGGCCGCGATCTTTTTTACTGAACATGGTGGATTAGCATTCCATTGAAAGAAAGAAGCCCTCCCCCAGGTCGACTGAAGAATCAAGGGTCGGTCATAAACTTAGTTATTAATTTCATGTTTTATGCGCTATATTTGGAAAGTTTTTTCCTTTTTCCTACTGCTACACAAACTTGATATTTTTTGTTGCATGCTGATAAGTTCACCCACTAAATTGACCCCGAAGATTTAAGTCCATTCATATGAACTTGCAGTATCATGTTTCACATTAATAAGAGTGAACATTAAAAGTTTCGATGCTGAACCATTTATTAATATTAAAGAATCGGATTCTTCATGTTTAGACGAAACAAATTTCTTCTCAATTCCTGATATTTGAATTAAAATATTTTCTCCACTTCTAGAAAATTAAATGAAAACAGTCTTGCATTTTTCTTGAATTTAAATGAAACCATTCTCACGTATTCCTGAAATTTAAATGAAACCATTCTCACGTATTCCTGAAATTTAAACAAAACCATTCTCACGTATTCCTGAAATTTAAACAAAACCATTCTCACGTATTCCTGAAATTTAAACAAAACCATTCTCACGTATTCCTGAAATTTAAACAAAACCATTCTCACGTATTCCTGAAATTTAAATAAAAACCATTCTCACGTATTCCTGAAATTTAAATAAAAACCATTCTCACGTATTCCTGAAATTTAAACAAAAACCATTCTCACGTATTCCTGAAATTTAAACAAAAACCATTCTCACGTATTCCTGAAATTTAAACAAAAACCATTCTCACGTATTCCTGAAATTTAAACAAAAACCATTCTCACGTATTCCTGAAATTTAAACAAAAACCATTCTCACGTATTCCTGAAATTTAAATAAAAACCATTCTCACGTATTCCTGAAATTTAAATAAAAACCATTCTCACGTATTCCTGAAATTTAAATAAAACCATTCTCACGTATTCCTGAAATTTAAATAAAACCATTCTCACATATTCCTGAAATTTAAATAAAACCATTCTCACGTATTCCTGAAATTTAAATAAAAACCATTCTCACGTATTCCTGAAATTTAAATAAAAACCATTCTCACGTATTCCTGAAATTTAAACAAAACCATTCTCACGTATTCCTGAAATTTAAATAAAAACCATTCTCACGTATTCCTGAAATTTAAATAAAAACCATTCTCATGCATTCCTGAAATTTAATAAAACCATTCTCACGTATTCCTGAAATTTAAATAAAACCATTCTCACGTATTCCTGAAATTTAAATAAAAACCATTCTCACGCATTCCTAAAATTTAAATAAAACCATTCTCACGTATTCCTGAAATTTAAATAAAACCATTCTAGTGTATTCCTGAAATTTAAATAAAACCAATCTTACGTATTCCTGAAATATAAATAAAAACCATTCTCACGCATTCCTGAAATTTAAATAAAACCATTCTCACGTATTCCTGAAATTTAAATAAAACCATTCTCACGTATTCCTGAAATTTAAATAAAAACCATTCTCACGTATTCCTGAAATTTAAATAAAAACCATTCTCACGTATTCCTGAAATTTAAATAAAAACCATTCTCACGCATTCCTAAAATTTAAATAAAACCATTCTCACGTATTCCTGAAATTTAAATAAAACCATTCTAGTGTATTCCTGAAATTTAAATAAAACCAATCTTACGTATTCCTGAAATATAAATAAAAACCATTCTCATGCATTCCTGAAATTTAAATAAAACCATTCTCACGTATTCCTGAAATTTAAATAAAACCATTCTCACGTATTCCTGAAATTTAAATAAAAACCATTCTCACGTATTCCTGAAATTTAAATAAAACCATTCTTACGTATTCCTGAAATTTAGACGAAGCCACTCTGACGTTTTCACGAAATTTAGACGAAGCCACTCTGACGTTTTCACGAAATTTAAATGAGATCATTCACCTATTATTCCTGAATTTTAAACGAACTATCCACCCTGTCAGGATTGCTAAAATTTGAATGAAACCAATTTCTTATCTGTTAAAAAAATTTGTAGAAAGAAAAAATTCGCTGCTATTCCAGAAATTTGAATGAAACCAATCTCTTGTATTTCCGAAATTTAAACGAACCATCCGCTTTTCCAGATTCATCATCATCTTCCTCATGCAGCCATGAGCCAGATTACCAAACTTTAAATAAAACTATTCTTCTTTCTATTTCCAAAATTTAAGTGAAACCATTCACCCCTTATTCCTGGAATTTACCTCCACGTCCCTATTGTTATTTATCTCTCTTTCCAAAGGTATTCAAGTTACGGAGACCTGATTAAAAAGGTGCCAAAAAAGTGCTAGAAAGTTGTATAAGCTTCCAAAAGGTCAAAGGACTTCGTAAACAATCCTCTTAATGACTTTAACAACATAAACTCTTTGATGGTTATCTTGGGGAGATCCAGTATCATCCTGTCTGCTCTGAAGACCGATGTGATAATTCTGTTTCTTCTGGCACCAGCTGTTCCACCGATGAAGACTTTTGTCGTCAGTCGAAGGAAGATGATAAGGCCTCGTCAGATGATCTGACATCCACCGTCCATTTCGGAAAAGGACGATGTGATCTTCTTATCTTTTGGAGGCAATTGCTCACGTGGAGACTCACTTGATGAGAGGCGGTGGAATTAAAAAGGAAGCTGATCAATCTGGTATCAAAAGTTGCCGATAAGGAATTTTTCCTTGACGAAACCTTTCCGCGATAGTGGGATTGAAGGAAAGACGATTTTGCTTTTATTTCTGTTATCGTGATGAAGGAATTCAGAAGATCAATAGTAGCAAATGGTGTTGGGTTGGATTGTTTTACCTCTGAGCGGCACTTTTTTGCACACCATGGGCTAAATGGCCAGGTCACATGGACCCCGAAGGCTCAGAGAAGGTTGGGGGGATTGGACCCACTGGAACAGCTGTTGGGAAACAGATGGTAGCCTCCAGTCAAGGACATCCAGCGTGTTCTTTAAAGTGCACAGGGTATGACTCTCTCCCGAACACGGGGCCACGGCTTAACGTCCCATCCGACGGTCGGCGTCCTTTCCAAGCCCATCGGTGTCCCCTACTGACCGTGAGTAGGGCGGGGAATTTTTCCGGAGATAAATCTCAACGCTGACCCAGCTGGGACTCGAACCTGGGAACTACAGATTACTAGCCTGGCGCGCTACGGACTGAGCCACCCCCGCCCCAGCAAATGGTGAGTCAGGACATTTTTTTATCTCGTTTCCCCCCTCCCCCCAAAAAAAGAGATAATAGTTTCACTTTGTCATCTGTCCGTCTGTCTGTAGACAACCAACGCTTCCGTTTATAAAGATAAATTTTTTTTTAGGTTGTATACGTATTGGTGAAATATTACGATATGAACTTTACGTATTTCCCAAAAGCCATACTAACAGTGAAAAAAAAAATAGATAATTCTGAAATTTCGAACGAATATTGCAAACAATGTAGTTATTTTAGAGATTAGAAATTTTATCGGTGGAATGTGATGTTCAAGAGGTTTTCATTGGCAACATTGAGTTGATCCCTTATATTCAGAAGGGTGGGTTGGGTTGGGTTGTTTTACCTATGAGCGGCACTTTTTTGCACACCATGGGCTAAATGGCCAGGTCACATGGACCCCGAAGGCTCAGAGAAGGTTGGGGGAGGGGACCCACTGGAACAGCTGTTGGGAGACAGATGGTAACCTCCCGTCAAGGCCATCCAGGGTGTGCTTCTTCCCACCCACCCCAAAGAGATAGATATTTCACGGGGAGTACCAATTCCAACGAATAATATAAGTTTGTTCCGTCTGACATTTAGTGGGCTACCCCACTCGAACCTGGGAACTGCAGATTATGAGCCTGGCTCCCTAACGATTTAGCCCACACACACACACACCTATATGTAGTCAATGGTATTGCTAAGTCAACCACTGGACAATAAATTTATCTGTTCCTAATAAAAGGAGCTTCTGAGAAATTTAATTAGTTTTTGGAAAAGAGCTTCACCGAAAAATATATAAATAAAAAAAATAAAATAAATACCCCCTCAAGCAGCTGCTTGCAACAGAGGTCTGACAGGAGTCTGTCAGTTTACATGCCAGAGTAGGAGATCTGATAGGATGGCAGGACCTCAGCAGAAAAAACGACACACATCCATGCCTAATCCGGGGCTCGAACCCAGGTCCCCAGGATTGGTTAGTAGCCAAGCGTGCTAACCAATCGCCTTAACTCCCAACTGCCTTGGGCGTGGGGCGGGGGTGGCTCAGTCGGTAGCGGGCCAGGCTCGTAATCTGTAGTTCCCAGCTGGGTCAGCGTTGAGATCTATCTCCGCAAAAATTCCCCGCCCTGCCCACGGTCAGTAGGGGACACCGATGGGCTTGTAATGGCCGCCGTCCGTCGGATGGGACGTTAAGCCGTGGCCCCGTGTGCGGGAGAGACATACCCTGTGCACGTTAAAGAACACGCTGGATGGCCTTGACGGGAGGCTACCATCTGTCTCCCAACAGCTGTTCCAGTGGGTCCCCTCACCCAATCTTCTCTGAGCCTTCGGGGTCCATGTGACCTGGCCATTTAGCCCATGGTGTGCAAAAAAGTGCCGCTCAGAGGTAAAACAACCCAACCCAACCTTGGGCGAACTTTTCGAAGTAGGCTCTCATTGAAAATTATAAATGAGAATGAAAATTTTATTTATATCATTATGACGGTGCAAATATAGCACTAAATATACGACGGTCCTAATCGACATTTTTATTAAATATACGACTTTTAAAACCCGTTGTTTTAATGATCAGAAAGATTGGCAGTGTCATGTATCCTACATACGTAGTCGTATCAGAATAATATGACCACCCACCAGAGTATATCTCGGCAAAATTCCCCGCCCTGCCCACGGTCAGTAGGGGACACCGATTTGCTTGGAAAGGCCGCCGTCCGTCGGATGGGACGTTAAGCCGTGGCCCCGTGTGCGGGAGAGCCATACCCTGTGCACGTTAAAGAACACGCTGGATGGCCTTGACGGCAGGCTACCATCTGTCTGCCAACAGCTGTTCCAGTGGGTCCCCTCCCCCAACCTTCTCTGAGCTTTCGGGGTCCATGTGACCTGGCCATTTAGCCCATGGTGTGCAAAAAAGTGCCGCTCAGAGGTAAAACAACCCAACGTTAAAGAACACGCTGGATGGCCTTGACGGGAGGCTACCATCTGTCTCCCAACAGCTGTTCCAGTGGGTCCCCTCCCCCAACCTTCTCTGAGCCTTCGGGGTCCATGTGACCTGACCATTTAGCCCATGGTGTGCAAAAAAGTGCCGCTCAGAGGTAAAACAACCCAACGTTAAAGAACACGCTGGATGGCCTTGACGGGAGGCTACCATCTGTCTCCCAACAGCTGTTCCAGTGGGTCCCCTCCCCCAACCTTCTCTGAGCCTTCGGGATCCATGTGACCTGGCCATTTAGCTCATGCAAAAAAGTGCCGCTCAGAGGTAAAACAACCCAACGTTAAAGAACACGCTGGATGGCCTTGACGGGAGGCTACCATCTGTCTCCCAACAGCTGTTCCAGTGGGTCCCCTCCCCCAACCTTCTCTGAGCCTTCGGGATCCATGTGACCTGGCCATTTAGCTCATGCAAAAAAGTGCCGCTCAGAGGTAAAACAACCCAACAACCCAGAGTATATGTAAGGTAGGTGGTCATATTATTCTAATACGACTGTGTATGTTAGCAACTTTATTCTTGAAGAAACTCTAAAACTGGCAAATCATGTTGTTTTTTCTACACTGTGTTTCTTTTCATATATTTTTAATACAATATGTTTATTAAGAAATCTTAATACATCTAATTTTGTTTTTTTTTTTCAGATTCGAAAAACATCTTGGGATTTCTAATTATAATATTTGCAGTGATCAGCATTCTAGTATTTATCGTCGGTTCAATAGTGGCATACATTTGCAATACGAGGAGGAGGAGAAGCAGAACGGGAATAATCCACTCAAGTCCCAAAGCCAATCACCAAAAATTTTCTAAGCAAAGCAACCCTAATATGCATCCTGTGTAAGAAGGGCTCTTGGCTACTGATCTAAGGAACCTGGGTTCGAGCCCCGGGTAGGGCATGGATGTTTGTGTTGTTTTTCTGCTGAGGTCCTGCCATCCTCACAGACCTTCTACTGTGGCATATAAACTGACAGGCTCCTGTCAGACCTCTGTGGCAAGCAGCTGCTTGAGGGGGTATTTATTTTTTTTATTTGCAAGAAGGGCTGTAAGAAAGACGTAATCTATGGGAAGGGGGAACAGCCCCGTTTCTCTCCCCTTGGCGACTTTCAATAACTTAGGGAAAAACATATTGCTTTGTTCATCGAAAATAATTTCTGAGATACAAAATAAATAGTGAAAGAGCATTCTGGTGCATTCCGGTTAATTGGACACAATCATGAAACTTTTTTCCTAGATCAGTCCTGAATGTGAGACAATAAATATACAAGTGTCGCATTTTTCTTAGGCTTTAAGCATCGTGTCACAAGTCTGCTCAGAGGCAATTACCATTTTGATGATTGAGGTAAAAGACTTTTGCTTTGAAATTGCTGTCGACCAAAACATCTCAAAAGTTGTTTGTCATTTGCCCACTGTCTTTGAGAGAATTCCTTCAAAGCTGCGAAGGAGTCTATTTTTTTCCCCTGTGTGTTTTGACATCGATTTACTAAGTGAATTTTGATATATTTTGTGTTGTGAAAGTTGCATTTACTTCAGTCTCTTCCAACCTAAACTTGGTGAAAGGTCACTAAGAGAAAAATAACTCTATTCTTAAACAGCCAAAGAGAAATTCTCTACTTGAAAACGAACATTTCTAAATAGAGGGGCGGGGGTGGCTCAGTCGGTAGCGCGCCAGGCTCGTAATCTGTAGTTCCCAGGTTCGAGTCCCAGCTGGGTCAGCGTTGAGATTTATCTCCGCAAAATTCCCCGCCCTTCCCACGGTCAGTAGGGGACACCGATGGGCTTGGAAAGGCCACCGTCCGTCGGATGGGACGTTAAGCCGTGGCCCCGTGTGCGGGAGAGCCATACCCTGTGCACGTTAAAGAACACGCTGGATGGCTTTGACGGGAGGCTACCATCTGTCTCCCAACAGCTGTTCCAGTGGGTCCCCTCCCCCAACCTTCTTTGAGCCTTCGGGGTCCATGTGACCTGGCCATTTAGTCCATGGTGTGCAAAAAAGTGCAGCTCAGAGGTAAAACAACCCAACCCTTTCTAATTAGTAACGAATTGGGGAGGATTGTAGTTTTAAGAAATATATAAACTACTTTGATTAAAATAAAAGAATATACATTTTTATGAGTATTATAAAGATGTTGTATGTAGATACATATCTAAAACGTGTTAAAAAGCCGGTTTTGAGAAATTTACTACCAAAAATTAAAATTATTTATTTATGCACTTAAAAAGGTTTGATCGAAATAATTGGAAGAAATGAGTCAGATTTAGTATATTGATGATTTGTGTCATGAGCAATTAATCATTTTGCTATGAGCCTCGGGTTGTTGTTGTGTTGTTGTTTTTTACTTCTGAGCGCCACTTTTTTGCACACAATGGGCTAAATGGCGAGGTCACAAGGACCCCGATGGCTCAGAGAAGGTTGGGGGAGGAGACCCATTGGAACAGCTGTTGGGAGACAGATCGTAGACTCCCGTCAAGGCCATCTAGCGTGTTCTTTACCGTACACAAGGTATGGCTCTCCCGCACACGGGGTCACGGCTTAACGTTCCATACGACGGACGGCGGCCTTTTCCAAGCCCATCGGTGTCCCCTACTGATCATGGGGAAGGCGGGGAGTTTTGCGGAAATAAATCTCAACGCTGACCCAGCTGACGAACCTGGGAACTACATATTATGAGCCTGGCGCGCTACCGACTGAGCCACCCCCGCCCCAAATGAGCCTCGGGAAGCAAAGGATTGATTTAGTTACTTGGTTACATTTAATTTTGTTTCACTTGAGACCACAGGTATATATATATAATTCCTCACATTATGGAATTTTCAGATTGAAAATAAAAGTGAAAAATACTGCAAAATAATTATATTAAGATGGTGTCTATGAAATGAAAGAGGTAAATAGAATATGAAGGAAATTTAAATCAAATCTGACGGAAATTTAAATCAAATCTGAAACATTGAAACAAGGATGTTCTATGCCCCTAATTCTATTTAAAATCTGTGTGAGAAAAAAACTTTGAAAAAATGGAATGGGAAATGGGAAAGAATTTGGGTTGGGTTGTTTTACCTCTGAGCGGCACTTTTTTGCCCACCATGGGCTAAATGGCCAGGTCACATGGACCCCGAAGGCTCAGAGAAGGTTTGGGGAGGGGACCCACTGGAACAGCTGTTGGGAGACAGTTGGTAGCCTCCCGTCAAGGCCATCCAGCGTGTTCTTTAACGTTGGGTTGTTTTACCTCTGAGCGGCACTTTTTTGCACACCATGGGCTAAATGGCCAGGTCACATGGACCCCGAAGGCTCAGAGAAGGTTTGGGGAGGGGACCCACTGGAACAGCTGTTGGGAGACAGATGGTAGCCTCCCGTCAAGGCCATCCAGCGTGTTCTTTAGCGTGCACAGGGTATGGCTCTCCCACACACGGGGCCACGGCTTAACGTCCCATCCGACGGACGGCGGCCTTTCCAAGCCCATCGGTGTCCCCTACTGAACGTGGGCAGGGCGGGGAATTTTTGCGGAGATAAATCTCAGCGCTGACCCAGCTGGTACTCGAACCTGGGAACTACAGATTACGAGCCTGGCGCGCTACCGACTGAGCCACCCCCGACCCGAAATGGGAAAGAATGATTATACCAACTGACAAAGAATGCATCTTTTTCCTGTTTTTTTTTTGAAGATGATCATGTAATAATCTCACAGGATAAAAATGGATCAATATTTGATTAAATTGATTGAATTGATAATGAGGAAATTGTAGAAATAATATGCCAAAAAGAGGATGGATTTAAGTGAAATATATTCACATATCTATATAGAAATATTAGATAATTCTCATGTTATTTCAGTGGAAATTTAACTTCAAAGCTCTATAGTTTTTAAAATATTCATTTAATGGAATATACGCATATTTTAATTAATTGACTGATGATAAATTAATGATCATAATCAAATCTATTTAAATCTAGATTTTCAATGGTATTTGTTTAGCATTTAAAAAGTTATGGAAGCTGGAATATTTAACAAAAAATTATCTTTTTTCAATAAAATCATTCAAAATTGTGTGTTAATATTTAATAATTGTTACGCGTTGTCTTTTCTGCTGAGGTCCCGCCATCCTCACAGACCTTCTGCTATGGCGTATTAAACTGATAGGCTCCTGTCAGACCTCTGTGGCTAGCAGCTGCTTGAGGGAATATTTATTTATTATTATTAAACTTCTAAAATGTATAGTTATTTCATTTAATTGTTTGAACCATATTTATTTATGAAAGATTTAATTAATTTCTGAGGTAGTCTTATTTTGATACTGTTGTGGACATTCTAGCTTGCATAATTCTTGAAATACCGAACGAATATTGTTGAAAAATTGAAATTTAAATAGATTTGATTATGAGCATTATCTTCAGTCTCATTTTACCATTAAATGTATATTTTAGCAATTATAGAGCTACGAAGTTAGATTCTCATGAGTTGGGTTGTTTTACCTCTGAGCGGCACTTTTTGCACACAATGGGCTAAATGGCCAGGTCACATGGACGCCGAAGGCTCGGAGAAGGTTGAGGGAGGGGACTCACTGGAACAGCTGTTGGGAGACAGATGGTAGCCTCCCGTCAAGGCCATCCAGCGTGTTCTTTAACGTTGGGTTGTTTTACCTCTGAGCGGCACTTTTTTGCACACAATGGGCTAAATGGCCAGGTCACATGGACGCCGAAGGCTCGGAGAAGGTTGGGGGAGGGGACCCACTGGAACAGCTGTTGGGAGACAGATGGTAGCTTCCCGTCAAGGCCATCCAGAGTGTTCTTTAACGTTGGGTTGTTTTATCTCTGAGCGGCACTTTTTTGCACACCATGGGCTAAATGGCCAGGTCACATGGACTCCGAAGGCTCAGAGAAGGTTGGGGGAGGGGACCCACTGGAACAGCTGTTGGGAGACAGATGGTAGCCTCCCGTCAAGGCCATCCACCGTGTTCTTTAACGTTGGGTTGTTTTACCTCTGAGCGGCACTTTTTTGCACACAATGGGCTAAATGGCCAGGTCACATGGACGCCGAAGGCTCAGAGAAGGTTGGGGAGGGGACCCACTGGAATAGCTGTTGGGAGACAGACGTAGCCTCCTGTCAAGGCCATCCAGTGTGTTCTTTAGCGTGCACAGGGTATGGCTCTCCCGCATACAGGGTAACGGCTTAACGTCCCATCCGATGGACGGCGGCGTTTCCAAGCCCATCTGTGTCCCCTGCTGACCGTGGGCAGGGCGGGGAGTTTTGCGGAGATAAATCTCAACGCTGACTCAGCTAGGACTCGAACCTGGGAACTACAGATTACGAGCCTGGCGAGCTACCGACTGAGCCACACCCGCCCCAGATTCTCATGATGCAATATTAAAATTCTCTAAATAATTTGGTAAGGTAGTGTATAGAGGGTTTTTCCGAAAGATCTAGTCAAACTTTGGGAGCCTGTTCTACTGCGCATAGCGTTGAAATATGTTTATCAATAATATGAACTTTGGGCCAGAAAAGTTTCTCTTCTGAGTTTATAATACATTTTGATAGTGTAAGTAAGGAAGCCTGTCAAAAGATAATAACGCTAGGTAAATTTGCGTGTCTGATGCTAGTAGATGTATGCAAATGTTGGACAAAATCTTACCACTCCTGGGTGCGTATACTGCCCGTTGGAGTGGTAGAGGTGGATCAACAGCATGTCATGCAAGCTCTCCCGATTTGAATTCACTGGATTTTTTTTTTATGGGGACACGATAAGATTGATGTTTACGTTACTCAGGTTCCTAATAGACAAGATCTCCGAAAACAAATCACAGAGGGTTGTCAAAGAAATCAAAATATTCCTGGACTTTTCGAACGTGTTCGGCCAGTCGATGAGAAGACGCTGTGAGGAGTGTTGCTACTCAGGGAGGCCTTTTCGAGCACTTGCTCTGATGGGTTGGGTTGTTTTACCTCTGAGCGGCACTTTTTTGCACACCATGGGCTAAATGGCCAGGTCACATGGACCCCGAAGGCTCAGAGAAGGTTTGGGGAGGGGACCCACTGGAACAGCTGTTGGGAGACAGATGGTAGCCTCCCGTCAAGGCCATCCAGCGTGTTCTTTAACGTGCACAGGGTATGGCTCTCCCGCACACAGGGCCACGGCTTAACGTCCCATCCGACGGACGGCGGCCTTTCCAAGCCCATCGGTGTCCCCTACTGACCGTGGGTAGGGCGGGGAGTTTTGCGGAGATAAGTCTCAACGCTGACCCAGCTGGGACTCGAACCTGGGAAATTCAGATTACGAGCCTGGCGCGCTACCGACTGAGCCACCCCGCTGTGATGTGGACTTATATAATTGTTCTCAACGATCACTTACAGTGTGCTGTAATAACTAGAATGAAAACTAATTCACAGGCTTCCTTACCTAAATTCTCAAAATTTGCTATCATTCGGAAGAAAGTGTTTCTGTCCCATTGTTCATAGGAACGTTTTTCATCACTGTATGTTCAGTAGAACACATTCCCAAAGTTTGACTGCTCTTTTGGAAACACCCTGTATATCCTGGATCAGAAGCTAATGGAGAAGAGGTTGGGTTGTTTTACCTCTGAGCGGTACTTTTTTGCACACAATTGGCTAGGTCACTAAGACCCCGAAGGCTCAGAGAAGAATGGGGGACGGGACCCACTGGAACAGTTGTTGGGAGACATATGGTAGGCTCCCGTCAAGGCTATCCAGCGTGTTCTTTAACGTGCACAAGGTACGGCTCTCTCCCACACACGGGACCACGGCTTAACATCCCATCCGACTGATGGCGGCCTTTCCAAGCCCTTCGGTGTCCCCTACTGACCGTCAGCAGGCCGCAGAGTTTTGCGGAGATAATTATATATGAAAGAGTTAAAAATTTTAATATTATATTAAACTTGCCTTTACAGAAGTCAGAGTTGAATTATGTACCAACAGTCGAAACAAATGGATAATGTGAAACAATCACATGTACCCAAGTAACTTACCTCTCTTTCTGTGTATATATATATTTCTTAAAGTAAAATTTGTATTTCGTAATTACAATTTTTATGGTTTCTTTGTATACCATGTTTATTAGAAGAATAAAAAATTATTAATTATGTTTCATTTTTGATGGCGTACATTATTTTTTATCGCTAATCGAAATCTGAAATGTTTCTTTTTTGAATTTTAAAGCAGATTTTCATAAGTTTGTGCGAATTGAGTGACAAGCTGATTGCGAAGTTGACTAGATTTGACTTATAAAGTTGACTGTGGATTTGATTAGGAAGTTGAGTATGGAATTGAGTAGGAAGTTGAGTGTGGAATTGTGTAGGAAGTTGACTGTGGATTTGAGTAGGAAGTTGAGTATGGAATTAAGTAGGAAGTTGAGTATGGAATTGAGTAGGAAGGTGAGTATGGAATTGTGTAGGAAGTTGAGTGTGGAATTGTGTAGGAAGTTGACTGTGGAATTGAGTAGGAAGTTGAGTATGGAATTGAGTAGGAAGTTGAGTATGGAACTGAGTAGGAAGTTGAGTATGGAATTAAGTACGAAGTTGAGTGTGGAATTGAGTAGGAAGTTGAGTATGGAATTGAGTAGGAAGTTGAGTATGGAACTGAGTAGGAAGGTGAGTATGGAATTGTGTAGGAAGGTGAGTATGGAATTGTGTAGGAAGTTGAGTGTGAAATTGTGTAGGAAGTTGATTGTGGAATTGAGTAGGAAGTTGAGTATGGAATTAAGTAGGAAGTTGAGTATGGAATTGAGTAGGAAGTTGAGTATGGAACTGAGTAGGAAGTTGAGTATGGAATTAAGTAGGAAGTTGAGTGTGGAATTGAGTAGGAAGTTGAGTATGGAATTGAGTAGGAAGTTGACTGTGGATTTGAGTAGGAAGTTGAGTATGGAATTAAGTAGGAAGTTGAGTATGGAATTAAGTAGGAAGTTGAGTGTGGAATTGAGTAGGAAGTTGAGTATGGAAATGAGTAGGAAGTTGACTGTGGATTTGAGTAGGAAGTTGAGTATGGAATTAAGTAGGAAGTTGAGTATGGAATTGAGTAGGAAGGTGAGTATGGAATTGTGTAGGAAGTTGAGTGTGGAATTGTGTAGGAAGTTGACTGTGGAATTGAGTAGGAAGTTGAGTATGGAAATGAGTAGGAAGTTGAGTATGGAACTGAGTAGGAAGTTGAGTATGGAATTAAGTAGGAAGTTGAGTGTGGAATTGAGTAGGAAGTTGAGTATGGAATTGTGTAGGAAGTTGACTGCGGATTTGAGTAGTAAGTTGAGTATGGAATTGAGTAGGAAGTTGAGTATCGAATTGGGTAGGAAGTTGAGTATGGAATTGTGTAGGAAGTTGAGTGTGGAATTGAGTAGGAGGTAGAGTGTGGAGTTGACTGTGGAAAGTATTATGAAGTTGACTATGGAGTTGAATGGGAAATAAAAAAATAAATAATTAAATAAAATTAATTTAAATAATTTAATAAAATAAAAAATAAATTATATTAATATAATAAAAAAAGATAGTATGTTGAATGATTAGAAATAAAAATCTATATTTTCAAGTAAAAATGCAGCCACTTCAAACTCCTGGTACATTTGTCTTGTACCAATAAATAACAATCACAATACCCCCTCAAGCAGCTGCCTGCCACAGAGGTCTGACAGGAGTCTGTCAGTTTAAGATGTCATAGAAGAAGGTCTGAGAGGATGGCAGGACCTCAGCAGGAAACAACACGAACATCCATGCCTTACCCGGGGCTCGAACCCAGGTCCCGTAGATCAGTAGCCAAGCGCGCTAGTTAACTATGAAATTGATTACAGAACTAACTAGGAAGTTGACGTATTGACTAATATCAACACTAAATAAAATCTATTACTTTACAACCCATTCAATTTAACTCTTCCTTTCTTTTTTCCTTCATTACAACGTTCTTAGTCCGGATAAACAAGGATCTACCCTACTCCACAGTTCCACTGAAGGAATCCGAAATTCCCCGGCATGTCTCAGTTTCTCACGCAGGCCGAGTCCTCCGTTCAAGGGAAGCGAAACGCGTTGGAGCAGGCCAACGGTCGGGCCAATGTTTACCCAGGACGACCTCGCGCAAATTCCCTCTCCATCTGTTCTAGGAATTAGCTGCTCTCCTCGCAGCTGGAGAAGGGAAGAGGGGGGAAGGGAGTGAAGAGACAGAAGGGGAGGGGCTTGAGGTTATCTGTCGAGATAGGGAACGCTTCACACGCATGACCGCGGTGGATGACGACAGAAATGGGAGTACACAAGTGTCCCTCACACTGTCTGCGCAGAAGAAGCTGGATGGAAAAAAAGGAAAAAAGAAATTGTGAGATGGAGAAGAACCAGATCCTTCGCACATAGAACGAAACAGTCACTCAAATTGTCACGTTTCGGTAGACTTTGGAAATGTTGTGCTGTCGTTAATGAGTTATTAACAACACGAACGAGGTTTTAAATGTAAGGATATTATATATCACCACATCACAAGTTACGTTGATTAAAGTTATGATTCAACTAGTTTAAAATATATCATTTGACTTAGAATATAGTTTAGTATAAACTGACAGGCTCTGTGGCAAGCAGCTGCTTGACGGGGTATTTATTATTTATTATCGAGTGGTGAGCGCGCTTGGCTACTGATCTAAGGGGACCCGGGTTCGAGTCCCGGGTAAGGCATGGATATTCGTGTTGTTTTTCTGCTGAGGTCCTGCCATCCTCTCAGACCTTCTACTGTGGCATATAAACTGACAGGCTCCTGTCAGACCTCTGTGGCAAGCAGCTGCTTGAGGGGGTATTGTGATTGTTATTTATTGATACAAGACTAATATACCAGGAGTTTGAAGTGGCTGTATTTTTACTTGAAAATATAGAATTTTATTTCTAATCATTCAACATACTATCTTCCCCCCCAATTTTTAATGAATTGTTTTTATATAACTTTATCTAGTAGATTTTGGATTGGGTTTTTTTATTTTTAACTGTGAAGGGCATTTTTTTGCAAGAGAATGTCTAAATAGCTAAGTCACAAGGACCCCAAGAGCTTAGAGCTGGGAAGGAATCCACTGGACAACGGAGTACTCTGGATGGAACAGATGGAATTACCTCACTCAGATTCACTCAGCGTGCTCTTTAACGTGTAAAGTTGGGTGGTTTTACCTCTGAGCGGCACGTTTTTGCACACCATGGGCTAAATGGCCAGGTCACATGGACCCCGAAGGCTCAGAGAAGGTTGGGGGAGGGGACCCACTGGAACAGCTGTTGGAAGACAGATGGTAGTAGCCTCCCGTCAAGGCCATCCAGCGTGTTTTTTAACGTGCACAGTGTATGGTTCTCCCGCACACGGGACCACGGCTTAACGTCCCATCCGACGGACGGCGGTCTTTCCAAACATATCGGTGTCCCCTACTGACCGTGGGCAGGGCGAGGAGTTTTGCGGAGATAAGTCTCAACACTGACCCAGCTGGGACTCGAACCTGGGAACTACAGATTACGAGCCTGGCGCGCTACCGACTGAGCACTCCCGCCCCACTGAGGGAGGGGACTCACTGGTAACCTCCAGTCAAAACCATCCAGCGTGTTCTTTAACGTGAACAGGGTATGGCTCTCCCGCACGCGGTTCCACGGCTTAACGTCCCATCCGACGGACAGAACTCCCTATTGACTGTGGGCAGAGCGAGGAGTTTTGTGGAAATAATCTCAACGTTGGCCCAGCCGGGGCTCGAACCTCGGAACTGCAGATTACGAGCCTGGCACACCACCGACTGACGTGTACACAGTTCGCTCAGAGTGTCACCCGCGTACACGGCTTAAGGTTTCATCCCACAGAGGTTTCTAGGAAAAATAAAGCTAGGATTAGCGGAGTTCAGTTCGGACACAGTAGGGACTCGGACCTGGGAACTTCGAGTTACGAGCCTGGTGCTCTGGCTATTAAGTCAACCCACTCTCAGTAAAACAAATGTTTAAATTTTGAGGAATTTCGATGGGAAGGCTGCAGCGTTTTTTCATATGATCCCAATCATAACATCGAAACAGACATAGCTGAAAAACTTTATTTTTTTCAGATAACTGTTTTATGATCCCCAATGTCTAAAGGTCATCTCCTGTGACACTGGGGCGGGGGTGGCTCAGTCGGTAGCGCGCCATGCGCATAATCTGTAGTTCCCAGGTTCGAGTCCCAGCTGGGTCAGCGTTGAGATTTATCTCCGCAAAATTCCCCGCCCTGCCCACGGTCAGTAGAGGACACCGATGGGCTTGGAAAGGCCGCCGTCCGTCGGATGGGACGTGTGCGGGTGAGCCATACCCTGTGCACGTTAAAGAACACGCTGGATGGCCTTGACGGCAGGCTACCATCTGTCTGCCAACAGCTGTTCCAGTGGGTCTCCTCCCCCAACCTTCTCTGAGCCTTCGGGGTCCATGTGACCTGTCCATTTAGCCCATGGTGTGCAAAAAAGTGCCGCTCAAAGGTAAAACCACCCAACCCAACATTTATCCACTAAAGTCAGAGCTCTTAAAATATATGTAGAATGAAACTAAGATGTCTTTTCGTCTCCCGTGTCGTCGTAGCCATCTTAAAGATTGAAGGAGACAGCAGAGCCATTTGATGAGCAAAAGAAAAGGAAAACACGTCGACTTGGGAACGCCACTATCCGGTGCACACTTGCAACGTATATATCTGTCATCACCGAGCTCATTAAGATGAGGAGAAAAATCCTGGGAAGAGAGGAGACTCGAACGGAGTAGTGAAAAAGAGAGATGAGAAAGTGAGGTTCCTGCTCTCTAATATGAAACCGTAAAGAAGAAATCTTCAACAAATGTGATTGTTTTGCATATTTGTAAATCGTAACGATCTTTTTTATGTGTTTGTTGGGTTGTTCTACATCTGACCGGCACTTTTTTTGCACAATGGGTTAAATGGCCAGGTCACAAGGACCCCGAGGCTCAGAGAAGTTTGGGGGAAGGGGACACACTGGACAACGGTTGGGAGAGAGATGGTATCCTCCCGTCAAGGCCACCCAGCGTGTTCTTTAACCTTGGGTTGTTTTACCTCTGAACGGCACTATTTTGCACACAATGGGCAAAATGGCCAGATCACAAGGACCCCGAGGGCTCAGAGAAGGTTGGGGGAGGGAATTCAGTGAACCGAGAGGAGGGAGGGGAGTTGAACGCAAATGAATCTCAAAGCTGGGACTCGAACCTGGCTCTTTATCGACTGAGCCAATTCCCGCCTTATGGGAACCCGAAGTTGCGCGAGATTGGTTCGATATTGACTACACCACCCCTGGTCTCTTCACGAGGTATGGCTACGATGAGGAAGCCAATTTACTGTGTGCTTCAAGAAATAGTAATTTGACTGGAGTTTAAGAGTCTTGAGTGAAGTTAATAACCCGCTGAAACTCGACGATGAAACGCTTTAAGACTGACGAGATTCCTGCTAGTCCTAGACTGGGGAACGAAAGAAAAAAGATTCGTCCTAAACGTAAAGGGTGAAAACGAAAAAGTGCTGTAACGAAAAGACAGATAAAACATTGGTAAGAGTCGAGGAAAGTAAAAAAAAATGAGAACTGGCCACACTCAATTTCATCCTCACCAGCAAAAAAACTTCAGAAATGTAGCTTAGCTGAATCTCAGCTGGTAGCTTTCTAACAATTCTTTCAATCACAAATGAACCCTGTGAACGTTAAACAAAATGACTAGATTGGGTTGTTTCTATCTCTGAAAGGCATTCATTTTTTGTACACAATGAGCTAAATGGCCAGGTCACAAGGACTCCGAGCTTAGAGAACATTGGGGAGAGGGACCCATTGAACAGCTGTTACGAGCGTTATGACCGTTCATCGTGTTCTTTAACGTGTAAGAGCTATGGCACTCTTGCACACTGAGCCATTGTTTAACGTCCCATCCGACGGAACTGCGGCCTTCCCAAGCCCATCGTTGTCCCCTTTCTCACCGAGGCAGAGCGGAGGTTACGGTGATAAATCTCAACGGTGGCATAGTAGGGACTCGAACCTGGGAACTGCAGATTATGAGCCACGCGCACCACTAACTTAGTCAACTCACTCCCCTTAAATGGACTTGTTTCCGCAAAACTCCCCGCCCTGCCCACGGTCAGTAAGGGACACCGATGGGTTTGGAAAGGCCGCCGTCCGTCGGATGGCACGTTAAGCCGTTGCCCTCGTGTGCGGGTGAGCCATACCCTGTGCACGTTAAAGAACACCCTGGCTGGCCTTGACGGGAAGCTACCATCTGTCTCCCAACAGCTGTTCCAGTGGGTCCCCTCCCCCAACCTTCTCTGAGCCTTCGGGGTACATGTGACCTGGCCATTTAGCCCATGGTGTGCAAAAAAGTGCCGCTCAGAGGTAAAACAACCCAACCTATAAGGAAACAAATTAAACTTGTAGTAGGGGAAAAAGGAGAATTATATTTAAATGACATACAATTAGTCTAATGAGTCCACCCGTAGATAACAGAAACCAGGACCTCCAAAAGGAAACGAGATTACGATCAGAGAGAGATGAAAAAAAAACAACATCGAATAACTTATCCCTCAGCTGAAGGAAAATGAGAGTCGGTGAAAATAAATCCAAGACAAGGGACGAGGTGGTGACTTTGAGCTGACTCATGAGTTAGGGGGTAAAAAATGAGAAAACCTGATACGACATTGCCGCTCTAAATCACGCTTGAACGAAATGGTGCAAATGAAATTTGAGAGGCTACAAGGACGACTGAAAGGAAACGATAAGATTAAATTATGCTTTATGTTCTATTTGCGCTGCCGAAATCCATTGCAGCTGCAACTGTCAGCTCTTTTAAGATCGATATCATACAAAATTTTGGCTTTATGACGAAGAGAGGATTCCGAGTGGAATTTTTGTTTCTCTTATTAAAAGAAATCTCTTCGAAAAATACGAGATCATCATACAAAATTTTGACTTTATGTCCAAGAGAGGATTTCGAGTGGAATTTTTGTTTCTCTTATTAAAAGAAATCTCTTCGAAAAATACGAGATCATCATACAAAATTTTGACTTTATGTCCAAGAGAGGATTTCGAGTGGAATTTTTGTTTCTCTTATTAAAAGAAATCTCTTCGAAAAATACGAGATCATCATACAAAATTTTGACTTTATGTCCAAGAGAGGATTTCGAGTGGAATTTTTGTTTCTCTTATTAAAAGAAATCTCTTTGGAAAATGCAAAACTTACACGAATGACGATAGGAGATGTTAAACTGATCTCAACTAATATGTTTGATGTGTATAATATTTAACCCTTTCAGGACCATAAGGTTTCTAAGAGTATATATTAGTATGTAACTGTTTATTTTAGTTTGTTTAGACGTAAAATAAATAAAAATCATAAGAAAAATACATAACAATGTGTAGTTTTTTTGGAATTTTATGGGAAATATTTTTCCCAATGGACTATAAAGGTAACACAAATTATAGTTAGGCTTATTATGCAATGTCTTTTATTTATTGGTTTATTAGAACAAAATGTTAACTAAAATAATACAAAATTATGAAATAAAATTAGTATACAAAATGATGTGCTAATTATGATATTCTGCGAAGCAATTTCTTTTGGTAGTGAGGCAAAGATGGACATTGCACATAGTACATATATTATGCGTCCTGACAGTTCTGTTTTTGTTTTCTAAACGTTCCCGTTTACGTAATTGCGTTCGGCATACGTTCTATTTTGACATTCTGTATAAAAAATGCAGATAAGGTTATAATTGAATACGACAATCACCAATTTTAAAATAGGAAAAATGTTTCCCTTAGTCGTGAAAGGGTTAAAATATTTTCTTGCTTTTCTTTATACTTTTGGTGTTCTTTTTAACTGAACCTGGTGTAGAAGGGACTGGCCCTAATATCACCATGGTTGTTAGGTGTATAAATAAATAAATAAAGGGTTTACTAAGCCTATAGATAGTTTTGAGCATGCAAATGCTGTTGAAGATAATAACAAGTTTAATACTGTGATCAACAAATGACATCGCTAGATTAAGAGGGGAGAAAAAAGAATGGATGGGGCTTTTTACTATTAATACCTACATAGTATGTATTATCTAATATATTTTAAAAAGTTTACATCTCTATTTGTCTATTTGCTGAAAAACTCCTCATAAACTAGGGGCGGGGGTGGCTCAGTCAGTAGTGCGCCAGACACGTAATCTGTACTTGCCAGGTTCGAGTCCCAGCTGGATCAGCGTTGAGATTTATCTCCGGAAAATTCCCCGCCCTGCTCACGGTCAGTAGGGGACACCGATTGTCTTGGAAAGGCCGCCGTCCGCCGGATGTGACGTTAAGCCGTGGCTCCGTGTGCGGGAGAGCCATACCCTCTGCACGTTAAAGAACACGATGGATGGCCTTGACGAGAGGCTACCATCTGTCTCCCAACAGCTGTTCCAGTGGGTCGCCTCCCAAAACCTTCTCTGAGCCTTCGGGGTCCATGTGACCTGGCCATTTAGTCCATGGTGTGCAAAAAAGTGCCGCTCAGAGGTAAAACAACCCAACAACAGAAGGCCTGTGGACAAGGTTATGACGACAGCCTAAGACTGTAACGAAGGTATTTTTTATATATTTCTTTCTATTTTTATTAGTGGTGTACTTTTATACTAATCTTATTTATAAATATACCTTACTTAGAAGAAAAATTATTGGTATTTATTAGCGTTATGATAATTGCTAATCAATCCAAATATTTTTTCTCCTAAATAAGATATATTTATAAATAAACATTAATAAAAAGATTAGTATAAAAGTACACCAGTAATAATAATAGAAGTAATTGTATAAGAATTATCTACGTTACAGGACTACCTATGGTGATTCCTAATTTGGTACACGGCCTTCTGTTATAGGAGGTCAACAAAGCAAATTTTGAACCGATTGGTCAAGTATCTGCCGAATTACAAAGAGACTAAAATTCCCACCACCAGTGACGTCACCCTTGAACGTAGAAGAAATCCTGTTCGAAATGCGCATCAGAGCTATTTGAGTCATTTATTTTACGGTAAAGTCCGAGTACCGGAGGGGTTGGGTTGTTTTACCTCTGAGCGGCACTTTTTTGCACACCATGGGCTAAATGGCCAGGTCACATGGACCCCGAAGGCTCAGAGAAGGTTGGGGGAGGGGACCCACTGGAACAGCTGTTGGGAGACAGATGGTAGCCTCCCGTCAAGGCCATCCAGCGTGTTCTTTAACGTGCACAGCGTATGGCTCTCCCGCACACGGGGCCACGGCTTAACGTCCCATCCGACGGACGGCGGCCTTTCCAAGCCCATCGGTGTCCCCTACTGACCGTGGGCAGGGCGGGGAATTTTGCGGAGATAAATCTCAACGCTGACCCAGCTGGGACTCGAACCTGGGAATTGCAGATTACGAGTCTGACGAGCTACCGACTGAGCCACCCCCGCCTCATACCGGAGGGGAATCTGCTAGTTTTAAATTAAATTAACCTGTTTTTGAACGGTCGAAAAATTTAAATTGTTAATAATATTGTACTCGGAGAAAGGGGTAAATAACTGAATAATTCCCTGATTATCGACAAATGTCAGGGGGCAAGGGGGTCAGGACCCTAAGAAAAAAAACTTAAGGGGGGGGGGGGGGCGGCTTTGCTACTAATGTTGCCATTATTTCAAAAAACATTTACGCCGTTTTTCTGCTGAGGTCCTGCCATCCTCTCAGACCTTCTTCTATGGTATATAAACTGACAGGCTCCTGTCGGACCGCTGTGGCAAGCAGCTGCTTGAGGGGGTATTTCTTTTTTTTATTTATGGGCTATTTTATATTTCAGCGACACTTTTTTTGCACACAATGGGCTAAATGGCCAGAACACAAGGACCCCGATGGCTGGGAGACGTTTGGGAAGGATACCCACTGGAATAGCTGTTGGGAGACAGATGTTAACCTCTCGTCAAGGCCATGCAGCTTGTTCTTTAAAGTGGACAGGGTATGACTCTCCCGCACACGAGGCCACGGCTTAACGTTCTATCTGGCGGCCTTTCGAAGCCTATTGGTGTCCCCTACTGAGCGTGGATAAAGCGGGGGGTTGTGCGGAGATAAATCTCAACTCTATCCCTGCTGGGACTCGATCCTGGTGCGCTACCGACTGAGCCACTCCCGCTCTAACAAAAGTATTATACTCAAGAAAGGTGATATGAGATCGGTGCTTTTACTTATATACTCATTCATGTTTCATTTCTGATAACATTGCGAGAGGAGGGAATCTTCCAAAATCTCTTAGCTCCCAGAATTGCTTAATCAGACCCTCACAAACGATGGAGGGGGGGAGGGGTTGTTTTACCTCTGAGCGGCACTTTTTTGCACACCATGGGCTAAATGGCCAGGTCACAAGGACCCCAAAGTCTCAGAGAAGGTTGGGGGAGGAGACCAACTGGAACAGCTGTTGGGAGACAGATGGTAACTTCCCGTCAAGGCCATCCATCAAGGCCATCCAGCGTGTTCTTTAACGGGCACAGGGTATGGCTATCCCACACACCGGGCGTCCATACGTTCCATACGACGGACGGTGGCCTTTCCAAGCCCATCGGTGTCGCCTACTGACCTTGGGCAGGGCGGGGAGTTTTGCGGAGATAAGTCTCAACGCTGACCCAGCTGGGACTCGAACCTGGGAACTACAGATTACGAGCCTGGCGCGCTAACGACTGAGCCATCCCCGCCCCAATTGGGGGGGAGAGGTCACAGATGTTTAACATTGATTGTCAAGAAATGTTTTCAAACCCTTAAAGTTCTCTGATACTGAGTGTCTACAAATTTGAAAATCATCCATTAAGGCCATTCAACGTGTTCTTTAAAATACACTGGTAAAGCCTCTTCTGCATACAGAGCCAAGGATCAATGTCCCCCCGACGGACGGCGTGATTTCCAAGATTAATGGTGTGACCTTACTCACCGAGGGTAGTAGGGAGCTAGCGGAGAAAATCTCAATTGGGACTCGAACCTGGGCACATCAGATTATAAGCTTGGCGTTATCAATTGCAATACTTTGTCCATATCCTATGTAGTACGAATTAGTATTGGCATTTAAAATCTAATGCCTCTACTCCTATATCTGTTCCATTCATAATCTATGCACATGGTGAAGAAATGCCATTCATTCAGTACCTCAAATCGGTCGGATTCATCCATCACATCACACCGTTATCAATTTTTTTTTTTTCACTGTCCCTCGGAGGTTATCTTTGCTTATATGCACTCAGCTGAACCAAACACGTGAAAAAGTTCGAGATTGTTGTTTATTGGACGCTATGGTAACGTGTTGTCACTTGTTTTGAAACAGTAATCACATTTGAAGAAAAGCCAGATGGGATTGGGATTATTCTAAGTGTGCTTGGTGGGCTGTTTTTTTCATTGGGGGGGATGCACAACGTAAGTTTGTTTGTTTTATCTTTAAGCCACTTTTTTCACACAATGGGCTAACTGGTCAGATCACAAGGTTTGGTTGTTTTACCTCTGAGCGCACTTTTTTGCACACAATGGGCTAAATGTCCAGGTCACAAGGATTCCGAGAGCTCAGAGAAGGTTGGGGGAGGAGAGCCACTGGACAGCTGTTGGGAGACAGATTGATTCACAGTGTATAATTGTCCTTAACAGGGGGGCCATGGCTTTACGTCCCATCCGGCGGACGGCATCCTTTCCTTACATCGGTGTCCCCTACTGACCGAGTAGCGGGAGCTTTGCGGAGCTTTGGCGGGAGCTGGCGGGGAACTTTGCGGAGACTCGAACTTGACAACTGCAGATTACGAGTGTGGCGCGTTACCGACTGAGACCTCCCCCTCTCCCCCCCCCCCGACTCTCAGATCACGAGTATTTCAAGGGCTCAGATAAGGTTGGGAAAAAGGAATTCACTAGACAGCTGTTAGGAGACAGATGGAAGTCTAACAGCTGTCCAGTGAATGACTATCCAGCGTGTTCTTTAACGTGAAGAAGGCAATGTTCTCTTATATACGGGACCGTGGCTTAACGTCCCATCCGACGGACGGTGGCCTTTAAAAGTCCATCTACGCCACCTTTATCACTACGGCAGAATAGGAGTTAACGGAGAAAATCCCAACACAGGCACAGTTGAGACTCGAACCTGGAAACTGCAGATTACGAGCCAGGCACACTACCGACTGAGTCAACTCTTTCCCCTGATGGGACGGTTAGAATGATTTTAGTGCGAGGCAAAAGAACTTAGGATTCAAACCCAAGATACGAGATGGTTTATTTTATTTCTGTCGAGGTGCCTACTTTCTCATCTACTTCCTCTATGGTGTACTTGTAACGAAAGGTTCCATTATAATGATAGTTCCATTCTAATATTCATGGAAGATGAACTACATGAAAACTTTTTTTTTTCTCTCTCTAGATTTTTTTTCAAAGTACTATTTTAATTATTTAATTTTTTACGTTTAAGTTCGAAGATTTGTCGGGTTGGGTTGTTTTACCTCTGAGTGGCACTTTTTTGCACACCATGGGCTAAATAAATGGCCAGGTCACATGGACCCCGAAGGCTCAGAGAAGGTTGGGGGAGGGGACCCACTGGAACAGCTGTTGGGAGACAGATGGTAGCCTCCCGTCAAGGCCATCCAGCGTGTTCTTTAACGTGCACAATGTATGGCTCTCTCCCATACACGGAGCCACGGCTTAACGTCCCATCCGACGGACGGTGGCATTTCCAAGACCATCGGTGTCCCCTCCTGTGGGTCCCCTCCCCCAACCTTCTCTAAGCCTTCGGGGTCCATGTGACCTGGCCATTTAGCCCATGGTGTGCAAAAAAGTGCCGCTCAGAGGTAAAGCAACCCAACCCAATCCTTGTGACCTGGCCATTTAGCCCACGGAGTGCTAAAAAGTGCCGCTCAGAGATAAAACAACCCAACCCCTTCTGAGCTTTTGGGTTTCTTGTGACCTGTACATTTTAGCCCATTGTGCGCACAAAAACTACTGCTCAGCACCGAAACAACAACGTGAAAATACGACACTTAAATCCTGCTATATATATATACTCATTTTTCTGCTGTAGTTACTTGACATTGAAGTTGACAATATCTATCGTCGTCATAAATCGTCACGAGCAAATTCAAATAAAAGATTTATTCATGCGTCTATAAAATATTACTCGAAACGCAAAAGTCGCTAGCTTTTTTTCCGCTGGTTTAACAAAAGCCAAAGCTCTGAGTCAGCGGCAGAAGTCCATCAAATGCTCGAATGTCACTCGAATCATTTGCCGAATCAGTGCGCGCGCCATTGCTTACAGACCATTGGTGGAGAGCGGGAGGTCGAAGATCTGTCTCGTGCAATACGACATGCAAAAGTGGAAGACAAATGATCTGCTCGGTTGGCATGGAAACAGAGAAATACGTCCGTCGTGCTTTGGCTAAAAACATTTGCTACAACCGTGTGCTTGAAACTGAAAGGAATGTGCATTACTTCCACTTTGGAAAAAAAGGAAGATCATTTATTTTCGGATTTCTTTCGAATGTTCCTTGGCAGGCAAGAGGGGATTTATTAATTGCACTGCCTGCAAGTCACGGGACATATAAGGGTCCCACGTGCACTTATAGTTTTGGTTGTTTGTTTGTTTTACTTCTGAACGGCACTTTTTTTTTCACACAATGGACTAAATAACCAGGTCACAAGGACCCCGAAGGCTCAGAGAAGGTTGGGGGAGGGGACCCACTGGAAGAGCTGTTAGGAGACAGATGGTAGCCTCCCGTCAAGGAGAGCTTTCACGTGCACAGGGTATGGCTCTCCCGCACACGGGGCCACGGCTTAACGTCCCATCGGTGGCGGCCTTTCCAAGCCCGTCTCACTCCCCTACTGACAGTGGGCTGAACGGGAGGGTTTTGCTGAGATACGGAACCACCTTGTCGAGGTGAGGGGGCTTGAGGGCCTTAATGAAGTTGAAGGCCTGCTGACTAGTGGTGTTCAATGTCAGACAGGCCAAGACGGAAGTGCCGGACTAAGAGTTCTCGTCACGGGAACCAAGCAACTTGGATCTTTATATTCTTGTTTGTGGTGGTCCGGGACATAGATTAAAATCCAGGTTTCGCAGCGGGTTATGCTGTGGGTTGAGCTTTACTCCTATAGTACTGTTCACCCTAGACTGTCGTGGGCTGTGCTTTACCTATAAGATACTGTATGTCCCCGACCTTTAGATAGTGGTCAACGTGACATTATCCCAATACTGGTAGTGCTTCAGGGTGAACCAGTGGGTCTTGTAATTAAATATATTTAAGTGTATATCCCTACTGGGACTCGAACCTGGGAACTGCAGACGGTTTTGAACGAGCCTGGTGAGCCTGGCACGCTACCGACTGAGCCACCCTACCCACCAGCTCCCAAGGACACCAAAGTCTCGGAGAAGGTTGGAGGAAGAGGATCCATTGAAGAGCAGTAAGTAGACAGAGAGTCGCCTTCCGTCAAGGCCATCCAGCCTGTTCTTTAACGTGCAGAGGATATATCTCTCACTTGCACACGGAGCCACGGTTTAACGTCCCATCAGACAGAAGGCCATACGGCGGGCATTTCAAGCCCATTGGTGTCCCGTTTTTCACCGAGGGCAGGGTGGGACCCTGCCCTTTCAATTCCCAAGTCGAACCTGGGAATTGCAGATAATGAGCCAGGCGCGCTACCGACTGAGTTTTTTTCTTGTTGAAAATTCTTTCATTTCGTTCCTTTGATTACGTCTACGCATGGTGCGTAAAATATGTCGAATGCAGAATTATAAATGCTGAACCGATTGCAACGGATTTTTAATAAACAGAAAAAAGAAAGTTACACGAGGTTTAAATTTTATTTTGATCTCTAACTGGTCAACATATCATATGGATTTTGTACAGTCGCTCAAAAAAGTATCCGAACACTAGGGTTGATTACAGAATTGAGAAAAAATATCTGACAACGATTTTTTTCAGAAATTAGTGATCTGGCAACCTTCGTGTCACGTGACACGAAGGTTGCCAGATCACTAATTTCTGTAAAAATCGTTGCCAGATATTTTTTCTCAATTCTGTAATCAACCCTACCGTCCCATGGCCGAGTGGTTAGCGCGCTTGGCTACTGATCTAAGGGACCTGGGTTCGAACCCCTGGTAAGGCATGGATGTATGTGTCGTTTTTCTGCTGAGGTCTTGCCATCCTCTCAGACCTGTTACTCTGGCATATAAACTGACAGGCTCCTGTCAGACTTCTGTGGCAAGCAGCTGCTTGAGGGGGTATTTATTTATTTATTTTTTTATTTTTTAATCAACCCTAGTGTTCGGATACTTTTTTGAGCGACTGTACACATGTCGAAAAAAAAAGAAGGAAGTGATCTTCAAGAAGCTATCTGACCCAGGAGACCAAAAAAAAAGAATTTCAGTATAATACGTCACAGAGAAGATTTGTGAGGAAGATGAAACCTCAACAGAAAGACTACATCGGGGGAAAAAAACTCTGACTTGCTCACGACTCGAACTATGCTTCTCATACTACGCAGTCAAATCGTGATAATCACTCGGGTTGGGTTGGGTTGTTTTACTTCTGAGCGGCACTTTTTTGCACATCATCATCCTCAAGCAGCCATGGGCTACGGAAGTCCAACCAGACCGCGCAGTTCAATTCACCATGGGCTAAATGGCCAGGTCACAAGGATCCCGAAAGCTCAGAGAAGGTTGGAGGAAGGGACCCACTGGAACAGCTGTTGGGAGACAGATGGCAGCCTCCCGTCAAGGCCATCCAGAGTGTTCTTTAACGTTGGGTTGTTTTATCTCTGAGCGGCACTTTTTTGCACACCATGGGCTAAATGGCCAGGTCACATGGACCCCGAAGGCTCAGAGAAGGTTGGGGGAGGGGACCCACTGGAACAGCTGTTGGGAGACAGATGGTAGCCTCCCGTCAAGGCCATCCACCGTGTTCTTTAACGTTGGGTTGTTTTACCTCTGAGCGGCACTTTTTTGCACACCATGGGCTAAATGGCCAGGTCACATGGACCCCGAAGGCTCAGAGAAGGTTGGGGGAGGGGACCTACTGGAACAGCTGTTGGGAGACAGATGGCAGCCTCCCGTCAAGGCCATCCAGAGTGTTCTTTAACGTGCACAGGGTATGGCTCTCCACACACGTAGCCACGGCTTATCCCATCCGACGGACGGCGGCCTTTCCAAGCAGATCGGTGTCCCCTACTGACCGTTGGCAGGGCGGGGAATTTTGCGGAGATTAATCACTCGGGATTACGTCGATACCATACGTCAGTGCTGAATAACAGGAAAATTATTTTGGGAAACAAGCTTCATACAGATTTCTGAGATTTAATTTATCGTAGTATCGAGTCACTAAGGCTGCAGCGAATCCGACATTATTTTCAAAGGATCTCACAATTTGAAGTATCTCTTTTTCAATTCTGAATCTTGTCCCAAATTCCAGGAGTTTCTACTGAGTATCTTCTTGTAATTTCAAAAGATTTTATCGCAATTGTAAAGGTTCTTGTAATATTTTAAAGTTTTTTTCTAGTCTTCTGAAAGGATCTAGAAACAATTTAAAGGGATAGGCGAGTTCCCAAAGCCGTGAGCATAAAAGTTGTTATCAGAACTGTTGAAATCATACTTTGATTATAAATTTTTCAATCAAAGTGCAATTTCAGCAGCTCTGATCAAATGAAATTTTAACAGTATGCCAACAGCAGGAATGATATCATCTCCTACTGTAATGATCTCATCTGAAATTGTAACAAGATCATTTGTAGCAGTAATAAAATACTATGATGAATGCGCCCTTGAAATTGAGACTAAAATCAACTGAATTTTTTATAAGATTATTTGAAATTGTAAATACTGTAGAAGAATTATCTGAAATTCCAAGAAGACTCTTTGAAACTGTGGCAAGATTCTCCGAGATTGCGAAAAGGCTCTCTGAAACTGCAATTTCTCTGACGAGAATCTCTGAAATTGCAAAAGGACACTTTGAAACTTGTGACGAGATTATCTAAAATTTTGAGAAGACATTCTGAAACTGTGACAAGATTCTTTGAAATTGCGAGAAGAACTCTAAAACTGTGATAAGATTCTTTAAAATTACGAGAAGACACTCTGAAACCGTGATAAGATTCTTTAAAATTGCGAGACTACACTCTGAAACTCTGACAAGATTATTTGAAATTGCGAGAAGACACTGAACCTGTGACAAGATTCCTTGAAATTGCGAGAAGACATTTTAAAACCGATAAGATTCTCTGAAAATTTAAAAAAAGGGTTGGTTGGTTGCTTGTTTCGGGTTTTATGGCGTAACGGCAACAAAGGCCATATCGCGCCAAACACGTGATAGATAAAGGAAAAAAGGTACTCCCCTGCACAAATGACGGCGATATCTTATATTAGGTTTATGCTGGTGTCTCAGACAACATAAAAGAACTTACACAAGAGCACTCTTGGTGCTTTATGTCGTCAGGTATACTACTAGATCGGGTGAGGCTACAGGAAGAAGGCACACTGAAACTACGACAAAATTCTCTGGAATTGAGAGAACTTACTGAAAATACTAAATAACATTATTGGAAATTGTTAAAATATTCCTCGAAATTTTAAAAGATACTCTGCAACTATGACGAAACATCGGAAATAGTGACAAAATTATACGAAATTATGCAAGATACTATATAATGGTTTGAAGCTGTTGTTAAAATCCAATGGAAGTGCAGTTCGATTCCTCTGAAAATACATGTCACTGAAAACATGTGCTCACTAATGTAGCATCCTGATCAAATAGTCAATGCAGCCAAGGTATGCAAATAAATCAAAGATTTAAATAAACCCGCGAACAAAGAATGCTCTCGAAGTTGTAAACAGTCATCACCTTATTGCCCACTTAATCCATGCAAAAGTGGTGTTCATTAGCAAGTGCCTAAGAGACACCGACAAAGTGACGGCCACAGTAGACTCTATTTGACACAAAAACGACGAAAGAATAGCTAATTAAAGGCCAGGCCGAATCTTCTACTTCATTTCCTTTTCCTCTTTGCTGGCAGAGTTCCCCTCGGTTGAAACAGTTGCATGACACTTGGAGACTGGCATTGGACCAAGACACTTGTAACTGAAAGAAGCTGAAGAGATTGTCTGAGGAAGTTGGAAATGTGTCTTCAGTTATTTTGGGTCTCGAATTCGCCAAACGAACAGAGGATGGAGAAACGAAAGAAGAAAATGAAGACTCCGTGCTCCTACTGTTGCTGCCTTGCTGCTAAAGATCCCTATAGGTGCAAGGTTGAAAGAAATCATTCCACAACCTTTCCCTTGGCCTAAAGCCACTCGTTTTTCAGTGTAGATGTTAGATTTTTTACAGCTCTTAATGTAGGAGTGGTGTTTTAGATAAGAATTTAAAATTCTTCTTACCGTGGGAAATTTTATTACGATAAAATTTATGTCTAGATATTGAGGCTTTAGATTTATTACATCTCTTAATGTAGGAGTTTTGTTTTAGGTAAGATTTTAAAATTCTTCTTACCGTGAGAAATTTTATTACGATAAAATTTATGTCTAGATTTTGAGGCTTTAGATTTATTACAGCTCTTAATGTAGGATTGATGCTTTAGATAAGAGTTTAAAAATCTTCTTAACGTGGGAAATTTTATTACGATAAAATTTATGTGTAGATGTTCAGGCTTTAGATTTATTACAGCTCTTAATGTAGGAGTGATATTTTAGATAAGATTTTAAAAATCTTCTTACAGTAGGAAATTTTATTACGATAAAATTTATGTCTAGATGTTGAGGCTGTAGATTTGTTATAGCTCTCAATATAGGAGTGATGCTTTAGAGAAGATTTTAAAATTCTTCTTACCGTGGGAAATTTTATTACGATATAATTTATGTCTAGATGTTCAGACTTTAGATTTATTACAGCTCTTAATGTAGGAGTGATGCTTTAGATAAGATTTTAAAATTTTTCTTACCGTGGGAAATTTTATTACGATAAAATTTATGTCTAGATGTTCAGGCTTTAGATTTATTACAGCTCTTAATGTAGGAGTGATGTTTTGGATAAGATTTTAAAATTCTTCTTACCGTGGGAAATTTTATTACGATGACATTTATAAAGAGAGAGGTATATACAACATGCACAGTGTCGGAATTAGGTAATCTCGCGCAAGGGACTTAAATTCTGAATTCCCCCCCTCCATAGTTTTTTTTTTTTAATTTATTGACGAATGAGACAGTGCTATGTATATTTACCACAAGATAACGAAACCGTGAGTGACATAAAAGAATCCTATATAATGAAATAAAATTACAAAAAGAAAACTATAAATATAAATTAGTGAAAACGAATGATATAAGCAAAAAACAAAACAAAACAGTATGTTTTAGAATTTCTGTGTGAAAAATAACATGATCACGAAATATAGTCTCTAATAATCATATGCTATAAACTAATGCATGAAGAGCTAGGAATAAATTCGTAAAAAGGGGATTCTGAAATACGTCTATGCCCCCTCCCCCTTAGAATTTTGCGCAGGGGGGGGGGCTGGTGCATCGCTCATCACACCTAGTTCCGGAGAGCCAAGGAGGAGGACGGTAGGAACTATCCCCCTCTAAAGGCAAAAGGTTAAAGAGGAAAAGGCTAGGAGGACGGTAGGAACTATCCCCCTCTAAAGGCAAAAGGTTAAAGAGGAAAAGGCTAGGAGGACGGTAGAAACTATCCCCCTCTAAAGGCAAAAGGCTAAAGAGGAAAAGGCTAGGAGGATGGTAGGAACTATCCCCCTCTAAAGGCAAAAGGCTAAAGAGGATGGTAGGAACTATCCCCCTCTAAAGGCAAAAGGCTAAAGAGGAAAAGGCTAGGAGGATGGTAGGAACTATCCCCCTCTAAAGGCAAAAGGCTAAAGAGGAAAAGGCTAGGAGGATGGTAGGAACTATCCCCCTCTAAAGGCAAAAGGCTAAAGAGGAAAAGGCTAGGAGGATGGTAGGAACTATCCCCCCTCTAAAGGCAAAAGGCTAAAGAGGAAAAGGCTAGGAGGATGGTAGGAACTATCCCCCCTCTAAAGGCAAAAGGCTAAAGAGGAAAAGGCTAGGAGGATGGTAGGAACTATCCCCCTCTAAAGGCAAAAGGTTAAAGAGGAAAAGGCTAGGAGGACGGTAGAAACTATCCCCCTCTAAAGGCAAAAGGCTAAAGAGGAAAAGGCTAGGAGGACGGTAGGAACTATCCCCCTCTAAAGGCAAAAGGCTAAAGAGGAAAAGGCTAGGAGGATGGTAGGAACTATCCCCCTCTAAAGGCAAAAGGCTAAAGAGGAAAAGGCTAGGAGGATGGTAGGAACTATCCCCCTCTAAAGGCAAAAGGCTAAAGAGGAAAAGGCTAGGAGGATGGTAGGAACTATCCCCCTCTAAAGGCAAAAGGCTAAAGAGGAAAAGGCTAGGAGGATGGTAGGAACTATCCCCCTCTAAAGGCAAAAGGCTAAAGAGGAAAAGGCTAGGAGGATGGTAGGAACTATCCCCTTCTAAAGGCTAAATAGAAGGAGTCAGCTAAATAAAGGAAGTGTTCATAAAAAAAATCGAAAAATCAATTTGTTTACAAAGCACAAATTTATTGGAAACGCGTACGGCTTTTGAATAGGACTCTGAGTTTCTGTATTGTTGCTGGATATAAATATAATAAGGTTGATTGGTTTGTTGTTTTGTTCTTATGCACACTAACCCTTAATGATATAAAATAGCGAGTTTGGTACAAAAATTAAAACAACCTCATCTGTTTAGAAATAGACAATCTCGGATAATCTACGTTCTGTTATATTTTTGTCTGAAAACTGTAATTTTTTCTTATACTCCCTTTATTAAATATATACATGAAGCAACGCAACTCGCATTAGTGTTAAGAGATATTTAACGTTAACGATTAAGCAAAATTGGAGGATAAAAAAAAACGTCAGCCTTCCATAATCTTACAATCATCTTTTGGATACACGATAGTTGCTTGCTTTGTTTTTGAAATATAGATACATTTCTGAAACTATGTAAGTTTAGAATTTCATTTTCTGTCGATACGTTAGTGCAGAGACGAATTAGCATAATGGCCAACTCTTCCATGGATGGGGGTCACACCCTCAATGTTTTAGTAGGGAAATATTTAAAAATTTTCAGAAAATTTCCGATGAAAGAGAGAAAGAATGATAAATTTGAAGCGAATGAAAGTTTAAACTCCCCCCCCCCCCGCAGAAATCTCTCTTATTTCTACAAGCCATCTAATATTCATGCACCATTTGCGTGACCGTAGATGACTAGCTGCGAGATATCTGCAATTCCATATAATTTAATTAACATTTTTAACCATGTAACAATATTGATTCCTTTTTGCATTTCTTGACTGAAATTGCACATGCAATTGAAAAAAAAAGATGAAAAAAATTAACAATAAGAAAAAAATATTGCAGTTAGGAAATCGATCGAATCATTTTTTCCTTTTCATAATAAAAAAAAATAATATTAAATGTTTTATTATTTTTTTGGGAAAATGTTCATGCACCAAATTTTTCCCTGTCTAGTAAATAACTTGCATTAATTGAAAGCGAAGGGCGCTAATTTTTAGATTTCGCTAAGGGTCAAAATATTTTAAATCCTCCTTTGCATTAGAGATCATTTTAATATCAGAGAGTATCTTATAAATATTTCTCGAAAACATTTTCGCAGCACCAGTTGACCAAAAAAACTGTTTCACTTTAATTGAACACACGATATAAAAACTTAAAAGATTACAAAAATTATAAAAAATTTTCTTTGTTCTTGAGTGATGAAAAATAGCAACATTATAAATAAACTTTTCTGTACATATTTATCTCATTTGTTTATAGTAGCAGTACTCCTCCCTTTCAGGAGAATCTCCAATGACAGTGAGAAAAACCAACGACACATCAAAATCTTCACACAGTGAGATGTTTATATCTGTATCAGACAGGACCGGATTTTGCATAAGCTAACTGACGGGCTCGTGTCAGACCTCTGTGGCAAGCAACTGCTTGAGGAGGTATTAATTTATTTATTTTAACTAAGCTAGAGCTTAGGTCCTTGCAATATGAGCGACCTCAAAGAAATGCATTTCTTCTGTGTTAAGAATTTTTTTTTTATATTTAGTATGTTGTCAAACGCTGTTCATCTTTGTTTACCAATGGTGGAATAATGTTTTCTCCCCATTGGTTCCGTGTTCATTTATTTTTTTCAATATTCTCTTCAATCAGAATTGAAATATACATACATTTCAACTTTCAAATTTTTGGGGCCTCGCATATTTGTATATCTTAGGGCCTCTTAAATATGCTTTAGCTTAGGACCTCAGAAGCTCAAAATCCGATTCTGGTATCAGACGCTATTGTCTACAACAGAGTCGGTAAATGGAAACTTTTGTGCAAATGAAAATAGGGATCTTGACACTGTTACTTTAATATTCAACGATGAGCAACTTTTGAAAATAAATTTGGTTTTTATAAAAAGTACCGGAGCAGGCTGTCTGATGATATAAAAAAAATACCCTCTCAAGCAGCTGCTTGCCAGAGCACAGAGGTCTTTTTTTTTTCAAATTCAAATTTAAATTTATTTTCAATAAGTATTATCTATAATTATTTTACATAAAAAATCCCACTAAGCCGAAGCTTATCAGCGGGAATGTACAGATATGATCTAGATTACATCAGTAGTGCATAAAATGAAGGAGAGAAAATAAAAGAATAAATGAAAAAGAAAACCAACAAAATGATGAAAGTTTCCAAATAAAAACCTCACTTTTTCATCAACCACTGAAATAATTTTTCTTTAACATCACAATTTTTTTTAAGTTAACTATTTCTCTAGGAAGCAAGTTAAATAGGTAGGGAATTTGATATTCTTCGGAATTTCGTCCGTAATTATTATAAAATTTTGGTTGTTTCAAAAAACCCATAGCCTTTTTTCTAGTAAACTTATTGTGGCAAATATTTTGCTTATAGGTATCATCAAAGAAGTTATTGATAGCAGAAAGAAACACATATAAACTTTCAATAGGTAAAATTTTGAACAAACTGAATATATCATCTTTCGTTGTAAGGGAATTTTTAACTAAATCCTTTTAACAGACTAATTTGTATTCTTTTAATTTTATTTAATTCTGTCTTATGGGCTGTCCCATAAACTGTTATCCCATATCTAATTATAGATTCAAAAAGTGCTTTATGTACTAAAATAGTTATCTGTGTATCAACAAACATGTTAAGTTTCCTAATTTTAAATGCTACGAATCAAATCGTAGTCTTGAACACATCCAATTAATATGTTTATTCCATTTCATTTTCAAATTCATTTTCAAGCCTAGATAAATTATTTTCAAGCCTAGGTAAATTATTTCGTTTACTTCTTTTATTTTAGGACAATTGCATATACCAGGTGATCAACCATCCAGCTTAGTACAACTTATTCGATGCTCAGTAATTCTATTATGTGTAGGTTGTTGAGAACCAATACACATAAATTTAGTTTTTTTCTCGTTTACACTCAGTTTGTTAAGAGCAAACCATTTAACTGCTTTATTAAAATCATATTGTAGATTGCAAATAGCGTATTCTAAATCAGAGTGGAAGTTGATTAGCACTGTATCATCAGCATACATATATAATTTACTATCGAAATTAATATTAGTCAAATCATTTATGTATATTTGGAATAGCATAGGGCCGAGAATAGATCCTTATGGAACTCCACAATTGATCTGAAATTTATTTAAAAAATTATAAATAATAAAAAAACTAAAATTATCATTTATTTTCATATCTATTTCTCTATGTAATAAGTAGCTTTTAAACCATTCAAAAGTATTCCCTCTTATACCAAGTAAATATAATTTCTGTAGCAAGATATCAATGTCAACTGAATCAAATGCTTTATTTAAGTCCATAAATACCGCAACGCATTTCTTTCCTATATTTAAATTAATATTAATATTATTAATAAGATCTTCCAAAAGACTTTGCGTTCCCATACCTTTACAGAACCCAAATTGCTGATTTGACAGAAAATTTAGTTTATTCAAAAAATTTTGCAAGCGATCTCCAACGTATTTTTCCATTATCTTATCAAAAATTGCTAATAGAGTGATTGATCTATAATTATAAAAATTCTTTTTTGATCCACTTTTATATACCGGACGAATAATTCCAATTTTCATAGCTATTGGGATTTGCGAATTTTCAAAAATTTTATAAGAATTTTATTACATGAACAAAATTGCATTTACTTTCCTTTATGTATTTTGGTTTCATATTGTCAAATCCAGGAGATGTGTTATATTTTAAGTGATCTGTAATATTGGCAACATCGAAATTACTAACTAGTGGAAAATGCATAGAATTCTTATTTATTTAACATAATTCGTAAACCTTATCTGACCTAGAATTCATCGTCGCATATTCTGTTTGCATCTCACTAATAACTGTTACAAAAAACTTAACAAAACTATTTAGAATTTCTTTTGGAGTGTTATCTCTAATCAAGTGTCTTTCAACATTTTCGTCGATTGACATCCTTTTTTTTTATCATCAATAATATCATTAATTAATTCCCACATTCTAGTATTATTACCTTTATTAATTGCTAATTTATTTGAATAAAATATGCGTTTTTGGCTCCTTATAATGATGTTTACCCTATTTCTTTCCATTTTATATAAATCATAATTTTGTTTATTATTTACATTATCTTTATATCTTTTCCATAATTTATCTCTATTTTTAATTGCTAAAATAATGTCATCTGTAATCCATTCTTTCCTTATTCTCTTAGTTTTACAATTATTAATTTGTTTACTACAACAAGAATTTTCCCGAATTTCATTAATTTTACTTAATATTTTCTGATATATTAATTCTGTACTCATGTCTTCATCAACTATATCATTCCATTGTGTCATTTGCAATTTTTGAATAATAAGAGTATCATTATAAAATTTTTTAAAACTTAGGTTTGAATCCTCTTCCAAAAATGTAACATCATTAGGGCTAATATTCTTTTTCAAAATCTTAATTAAGATTCTGAAAATACCATAGTGGTCTGCAAATTTATTTCTATGTTTTACTTTTAACATCAAAACTGCTTGTTTTAACCAAAACATGATCAATTAACGTCCTTGTAAATTTAATTGTTTCGTCCTCTTTAGTAAAATCCTTAACGATTTGTTCTAAACCAAATTCAATCAAAGTATTTAAATACGTATCACAACCATATTTATTAGTATTTGCAACATCAATATTAATATCACCAACAATAATTATATTTTTAATTCCTGTCCTTTTTAATAAATGCTCAGAAATTTCTTTTAGGAACCAGTTAATATTTTACTAGGAGATCTATATATTGCGATGATATTAATTTCAATATTATTAATTAATAATTTAGTGATTATTGATTCTGTTGATTCTCCAATAGTTTCATCCAGTTACACTAAATTAATTTTGTTTAGATAAAAAATAATGATCCCACGTTGTTTATTTTCTTTTGCCGTTAAAATAAGCTTGTTATACCCTTCAATATTAAATGTAGCTGATTCCTGTTCAGTTACCATAGTTTCAATCAAAATAATCAAATCCAACTGGAATTCAAGAAGTTCAATATGAACTAGTAAATTATCCCAATATTTTTTCAGTGATCTAATACTTAAATACATCAATTTTAACATTTTATCACCCGACCCTTGAAACCAAACATTCACATCAGTTAAGTCATTACAATACAATTCCTTATCTACCTCATCATTCTCAACAATATTTGGCATAAACATTAAAAGTAGCAAAAGAAAACTATTTAGATTTAGGACAGACAATTATTTTAACCTTCTTTTTCCAAATCCTCTAGGCTCTGAACACTGGTAATAATAATCACTTGCTCAGTTTCATTCTTTCTAATAAAAAGTCTATTGTTCTTAAACCAAACAAATTTATAACTTTTATCCTTAGCCATTTTCTTTGTTCTCCAAAGTAAATCCCGATTTATTTGCGTCAAATTTTCATTTATGTAGATAGGTGAATCCTCTTTTCCTGCAAACACTGTTCAGCATCCCAAACGAATCTTTCTCTTTTCAATCCATTTGGCCTTATCTTTTCTGTTCCTGAATTGCACCAAAATGTTCGGAATCTGTCCCTGTCTGAAAAGAGTTTGTCAATTTATACACCATAGAAGGTCTGTGAGGATGGCGGGACCTCAGCAGAAAAACAACACACACACATCCATGCCTTCTCCGGGGTTCGAAACCAGGTCCCGTAGATCAAATGCCAAGCGCGCTAACCACTCGAGTTTGAAAACGTTGATGCACTTCAAATGCTGTAAACAGACTCTAAGCTTACATCAGTTGGTCGAAGAGACAGAGCATTAAAAGCATTTTTTTTTTTGGTGTTTTTACAATAATTTTATTTCATCATCATCATCCTCAAGCAGCCATGAGCTACGGAGGTCCAACCAGACCGTGAAATTTAGTTCTCCAAGCATATCTGTCCTGAACTACATCTGCGCAAGCTACTCTTTGACATTGTCTGCCTACCGCATCCTAGGTCTCCCTCTCTTTCTGAGCCCTTAGGCACACTGTTCATAACCCTATTCGCCAATCTATAATTATCCATACGGGAAACATGGCAAACCAGAGGAGTCTCTCTCTCTGCACAATATACTACTCAGAGGAGGTTGCCGACTCCTTTGCCTAGCCTCTTCATTACTTACAAAGTTGAAACACCTAATACCCAAGATACTGCGCAAGCATCTAGAATCAAAATCATCTAGTTTCCTGTTATCTTGTTTACAAAGCGTCCTAGTTTCACTACTATAACTAAGCTTAGAAAAAACCAAACTATTATACAGTCTAATTTTAGTCTTTAGGTGTATACGCCTATTTCTCAACAATCTCCACAGATTCTTAAAAGTCCCGACAGCAATCCCTATTCGTCTGTTAATCTCATGCCGCATATCACCAGAATCTGTTACATAACTCCCAAGATAATTAAACTGAGACACTTGCTCAAGGGTGCAACCAGAGCGACTGAAGCACCAACTGCCTGACCAACTTTCATCACTTTAGTTTTCTCTCTGTTTATCACCAAACCAACTCTATTACCAGTCTCATCAACAGCTCTAATGAAAGAATTCATCTCATCAACATCATTAGTCAACAAGATCAAATCATCAGCATAATCTAAATCAGAAATTTTCGTATCTCCAGCCCATTTAAGGCCAAAATCATTCCCTTGCAGTGAATTTCGCATAACATAATCAACAACCAAACTAAAGAGAAAAGGAGACAAAATGCACCCTTGTCGAACACCAGAAGCAATTCTAAAACCAATTGCTATAAGCCTTATCAACTCTCACACACGATTCAGTGTTATTATAGAGAGCTTTCATTATGTTAACTAACTTGTGTGGTATGCCATATGATCTCACAATCAACCACAAATTATGGTGATCAACAAAGCAAGTAACCAAAGGTTTAAACTTTAAACTATTTCCCAAAAGTCTGCCTGAATGAAAATATTTGATTTAGACATCCCCTACTACTTCTGAATCCCCATTGCTCATCACGCAATTGCCCGTCTACCAGATTCTTAATTCTGTTAAGCACAATCATGCAAAGAACTTTACCTGGGACAGAAAGTAGGCTGATACTCCTATAGTTATCGCAAGAACTGCGAGTGGCGGGGGTGGCTCAGTCGGTAGCGTGCCAGGCTCGTAATCTGCAGTTCCCAGGATCGAGTCCTAGCTGGGTCAGCGTTGAGATTTATCTCCGCAAAACTCCCCGCCCTGCCCACGATCAGTAGGGGACACCGATGGGCTTGTAAAAGCCACCGTCCGTCGGATGGGACGTTAAGTCGTGGCTCCGTGTGCATGAGAGCTATACCCTGTGCACGTTAAAGAACACGCTGGATGGCCTTGACGGGAGGCTACCATATGTCTCCCAACACTGTTCCAGTGGGTCCCCAACCTTCTCTGAGCTTTCGGGGTACATGTGACCTGGCCATTTAGCCCATGGTGTGCTAAAAAGTGCCGCTCAGAGGTAAAACAACCCAACCCAAGAACTGCGATCACCTTTTTTAAAAATAAGGATAATGATAGCTCTGGTAAAATCCGTAGGAACTATACCTTTATCATAAAAATATTCAAAATTTCAGTCATCCAAGTGGTAACCGAAACATTCCCAGCTCTAAGTATTTCCGTAGTAATTTCATCTACCCCTGGGATTTATGAAGTTTAAGGTTAGAAAAAGCCAAACAAACTTCAGATTGTGTTATAGGGCCAACATTAAAGCCACCAATGCATCTATCATCATTACAAACAATGGGAATAGAACTAATCACATTTTTAGAACATCACTGAAATATTTCAAAATACTTATTTTAAAATTTTACCATATTGTTTTCTTAATGAAATAATCTCAGAATTCGTTTGATTCTTTAATTTCACTCCTCTTGAAACAATAAAGTTTACCGATCCCTGGCGTACAATTAGAGAATATTTTGTATGACAAAAAAAAACTCTGGGTAGAGTTTTTAGGAGATTTTTCGCCTGTTTCTAACCCCTATCCATTGGGTGTCCTTTCCCATCTTCTTCTAAGGGGCGAAAGAGTAAAATTAAACAAACGAATTCTGAGGGTTCGTGAGTCCCCTGAGTGCTTTCCCACAACCTTCTCTAAACCCTTGGGGTCCTTACGACCTGGCCATTTAGACCCTTATGTGCATAACAAAAGTGCCCTCAGAGATAAAATAACCAATCAAAAACTTGTTCTGATCTTTGGTGTATTGACGGGAAACTGCCATTTGTCTCCTAAAAGCTGTCACTGTTCCCTTCCGGGGCGTGGGTGGCTCAGTCGATAGCGCGCCAGGCTCGTAATCTGTAGTTCCCAGGTTCGAGTCCCAGCTGGGTCAGCGTTGAGATTTATCTCCGCAAAATTCCCCCGCCCTGCCCACGATCAATAGGGGACACCGATGGGCTTGGAAAGGCCGCCGTCCGTCGGATGGGACGTTAAGCCGTGGCCCAGTGTGCGGGAGAGCCATATTCTGTGCACGTTAAAGAACACGCTGGATGGCCTTGACGGGAGGCTACCATCTGTCTCCCAACAGCTGTTCCAGTGGGTCCCCTCCCCCAACCTTCTCTGAGCCTTCGGGGTCCAAGTGACCTGGCCATTTAGCCCATGGTGTGCAAAAAAGTGCCGCTCAGAGGTAAAACAACCCAACCCAACTGTTCCCTTCCCCTAATTACTGTGAGCTTTGGAGTCCTGGATGCACAAAATACCGCTTATATGTAAATGGAAAACCGAAAAACCTGGACCCTAGCTTCGAGACCCCCACAGTTTCCTTTGTTAACCTTTTTCCTCCCTGGGTGGAAAAGAAGATGCCAATCGGCTTGGAAATGCCGCCATCCATCTAATAGCAATTTAAGCTCCACATACAGTAGAGGCTTACTGTGCATATACTAAAGAACATGCTGGATGGCCTTAATGCGGGGGCGGGGGTGGCTCAGTCGGTAGCGCGCCAGGATCGTAATCTGTAGTTCCCAGGTTCGAGTCCCAACTGGGTCAGCGTTGAGATTTATCTCCGCAAAAATTCCCCGCCCTGTCCACGGTCAGTAGGGGACACCGATGGGCTTGGAAAAGCCGCCGTCCGTCGGATGGGACGTTAAGCCGTGACCCTGTGTGCGGGAGAGCCATACCCTGTGCACGTTAAAGAACACGCTGGATGGCCTTGACGGGAGGCTACCATCTGTCTCCCAACAGCTGTTCCAGTGGGTCCCCTCCCCCAACCTTCTCTGAGCCTTCGGGGTCCATGTGACCTGGCCATTTAGTCCATGGTGTGCAAAAAGTGCCGCTCAGAGGTAAAACAACCCAACCCAAAGCCTTAATGCGAAATTTCATCTATTTTTCAAAGATTACCGAGTTCTGAACCATTAGGATCATTGTGACTTGAGGGCCGAGTGATTAGCACGCTCGGCTACTGATCTAAGGGACCTGGGTTCGAGCCCCAAGCACGGATATGTGTGTGTGTGTGTGTCGTTTTTCTGCTGAGGTCCTGCCATCATCACAAACCTTCGGCGATGGCATATAAACTGACAGGCTCCTGTCAGACCTCTGTGGAAAGCAACTGCTTGAGGGGGTATTTATTTAATCCTTTGTGAGCATAAAAGTACTGCTTAGAGATAAAACAACTCGGCTGAGTTTTAAACGAATCATGTAATAACAAGAGAATAAATAAAGAGACAAAATGAGTTATGTCCCCATTTTAGAGCTGAGAATTTCCTCCCCACATAACTGAATGTATTACTTTGTGTGCTTACACATCTGAACGACGTTCTATTTTGGCATCTGTTATTATCGCCGCAGCTGAAAATTTCGGGATTCGCCCTGGATGATCTCCAACATCATCAGAATCAGTGACACAACTGCCAAGGTACTGAAAGTGACTGACTCCTTTTTCAAACGCGACAATTATTCAAACACACAAAAAAATTTAAGCGTGATTCAAGTCAACTTTTTTTAATAGTATGATTTGTGCCATCCTCCAAAGCGCAGACTGCAACACAACAGGCTTTATCACGCTCACATTATTAACCCTTTCTTTTTTTGTTGGCCAATCAATTGTGTTTTTCTCCTATTGTGTTAATTAAGAAGGAAAACTTAGAATGACGAACAGTCGGTTGCCGAAAGCACTCAGCTACTTTACCTTGCCTCCTTAACTAGCAGGGTTTGGCTCAGTCGGTTGGGTTGGGTTGTTTTACCTCTGAGCGGCACTTTTTTGCACACCATGGGCTAAATGGCCAGGTCACATGGACCCCGAAGGTTCAGAGAAAGTTGGGGGAGGGGACCCACTGGAACAGCTGTTGGGAGACAGATGGTAGCCTCCCGTCAAGGCCATCCAGCGTGTTCTTTAACGTTGGATTGTTTTACCTCTGAGCGGCACTTTTTTTGCACACCATGGGCTAAATGGCCAGGTCACATGGACCCCGAAGGCTCAGAGAAGGTTGGGGGAGGGGACCCACTGGAACAGCTGTTGGGAGACAGATGGTAGCCTCCCGTCAAGGCCATCCAGCGTGTTCTTTAACGTGCACAGGGTATGGCTCTCCCGCACACGGGGCCACGGCTTAACGTCCCATCCGACGGACGGCGGTCTTTCCAAGCCCATCGGTGTCCCCTACTGACCGTGGGCAGGGCGGGGAATTTTTGCGGATATAAATCTCAACGCTGACCCAGCTGGGACTCGAACCTGGGAACTACAGATTACGAGCCTGGCGCGCTACCGACTGAGCCACCCCCGCCCCAGGCTCAGTCGGTAGCGGGTCAGGTTCGTAATCTGCAGTTTACAGGTTTGAATCCCACCTCAGGCCGTGTTCAGATTTATCGCCGCTAACCTCCACCCTGTCCTCGGTGAGAAAGGGACACCTGTGAGTTTGGAAAGGCTGCCGCCCGTCGGAAAGGACTTTAGGTCGTGGTTCCGGGTATAAGCGAGTTATGGGTCTTTGTAACCTTGCCGTTTTTCCTTTGTGTGCAAAAAAAGTGCCGCTTATAAGTAGCAGGAGAGTTATGCCCTGTGGATGTTAAAGAACATGCTGGATGTCATTGATGAGAGACTATCACTGTCTCCTAACAGCGTCCAGTGGATCTCTTTCCCTCAATCTACCCTACCTATTGGGGGCGGGGGTGGCTCAGTCGGTAGCGCGCCAGGCTCGTAATCTGTAGTTCCCAGGTTCGAGCCCCAGCTAGGTCAGCGTTGAGATTTATCTCCGCAAAATTCCCCGCCCTGCCCACGGTCAGTAGGGGACACCGATGGGCTTGGAAAGGCCGCCGTCCGTCGGATGGGACGTTAAACCGTGGGCTCCGTGTCCAGGAGAGAGTCATACCCTGCACTTTAAAGAACACGCTGAATGATCTTGACGAAAGGCTACCGTCTTCCAGCAGCTGTTCAGTTGGCCCCTCACCCCAACCTATTCTGGGGGCGGGGGTGGCTCAGTCGGTAGCGCGCCAGACTCGTAATCTGTAGTTCCCAGGTTCGAGTCCCAGCTGGGTCAACGTTGAAATTTATCTCCACAAAATTCCCCGCCTTGCCCACGGTCAGTAGGGGACACCGATGGGCTTGGAAAGGCCGCCGTCCGTCGGATGGGACGTTAAGCCCTGACTCCGTGTGTGGGAGAGCAATACCCTGTGCACGTTAAAGAACACGCTGGATGGCCTTGACGGGAGACTACCATCTGTCTCCCAACAGCTGTTCCAGTGGGTCCCCTCCCCCAACCTTCTCTGAGCCTTCGGGGTCCATGTGACCTGGCCATTTAGCCCATGGTGTGCAAAAAAGTCACGCTCAGAGGTAAAACAACCCAACCCAACCTATTCTGAGCCCTCGGGGTCCTTGGTACCTGGCCATTAAGCCCGTTGTGTGCAAAAAAGTGCCGCTCAGAGTTAAAACTATCTTTATCAATGTGTTCGAAACAGCTCGCGAGCAAAAATAAAAAGTAACAGAGTAACTAACATTTCTTTTGTGACGTATAATTGACGTGATGTATTATGCTGATAGATAATTCTACGAGAATAACTGAGCAGAGAAATTGTCGAAAAGTGTGGCTCTGTCTTCGCGTGAAGGCATTTGTTGATCGCTGGGTTGTCCAAAGCGAAACGAAAGGGCGGGCACAGATCTGGATGGATGCCAGAACTGGTGGGTTGGTCCATAAATGGGGGAGGATGGTGGGCGTGGAGTGATGCGCCACAACTTAAATAGCTATTAAAGTAAATAGTATCAAGATGTGTTCAGAAATAACGCTTCGGGCGAAGATTAACCTTAAAATCTTTCAAGACGAAAAAAACTTACTGCTACAAATTATTTATTCCAGTTTACCGTTTCAAAAAGATACAGAACTGGAAAAATTGCTCTGCTTTTTACTCAGGGTTGTGGGTTGTTTTACCCCTGAACTGCACTTTTTTACACACAATGGGCTAAATGGCCAGGTCACATGGACCCCGAAGGCTCAGAGAAGGTTGGGGGAGGGGACCCACTGGAACAGCTGTTGGGAGACAGATGGTAGCCTCCCGTCAAGGCCATCCAGCGTGTTCTTTAACGTTGGATTGTTTTACCTCTGAGCGGCACTTTTTTGCACACCATGGGCTAAATAGCCAGGTCACATGGACCCCGAAGGCTCAGAGAAGGTTGGGGGAGGGGACCCACTGGAACAGCTGTTGGGAGACAGATGGTAGCCTCACGTCAAGGCCATCCAGCGTGTTTTAACGTTGGGTTGTTTTACCTCTGAACGGCACTTTTTTGCACACCATGGGCTAAATAGCCAGGTCACATGGACCCCGAAGGCTCAGAGAAGGTTGGGGGAGGGGACCCACTGGAACAGCTGTTGGGAGACAGATGGTAACCTCCCGTCAAGGCCATCCAGCGTGTTCTTTAATGTGCACAGGGTAGGGCTCTCCCGAACACGGGGCCACGGCTTAACGTCCCATCCGACGGACGGCGGCCTTTTCAAACCTATCGGTGTCCCCTACTGACCGTGGGCAGGGCGGGGAGTTTTGCGGAGATAAATCTCAACGCTGACCCAGCTGGGACTCTAACCTGGGAACTACAGATTACGAGCCTGGCGCTTTTTTACTCAGGTAATTATACTTAAATGCTTGTAAATATATATCTTAATAAATGACTGAATGTAGCAAGCTTCTATTGTACATAAAACTCAATACGACCGATTCTGTGAGCTTTTCTTTCTCCTTTTTTCCTGGGGGCAGAAAACAGGGAACACAATTTGAGTTATATTAAATAATTAATTATCTATAATAATTCAGTAAATTAAAATAAAACTATTTATATTAGCATAACATAATTTAACTTTAATGTCAATTTTGGGACGGGGCGGGGGTGGCTCAGCTGATAGCGCGCCAGGCTCGTAATCTGTAGTTCCCAGGTTCGAGTCCCAGCTGGGTCAGCGTTGAGATTTATCTCCGCAAAATTCCCCGCCCTGCCCACGGTCAGTAGGGGACACCGATGGGCCTTGGAAAGGCCGCCGTCCGTCGGATGGGACGTTAGGCCGTGGCCCCGTGTGCGGGAGAGCCATGCACTGTGCACGTTAAAGAACACACTGGATGACCTTGACAGGAGGCTACCATCTGTCTCCCAACAGCTGTTCCAGTGGGTCGCCTCCCCCCAACTTTCTCTGAGCCTTCGGGGTCCATGTGACCTGGCCATTTAGCCCATGGTGTGCAAAAAAAGTGCCGCTCAGAGGTAAAACAACCCAACCCAATTTTGGGACCAGGCAGTCAAGTATTCGGGAAGTGATGTAGGCCAAATATAGAGTTCAAAATAAAAAAAGACATCAATCTTTTGAATGGTCATCAGTTTGAACAGTTTTCTTGAAATGACATCAGCCTTCTAGAGAATCAATAAATTGATACGTTATAACAAAGGACGGGTCCCATGTAAACATGGCCTAATTTTTATAGAACATGGCCGAAATGATTTATGAATATAGCCCAATTTTTATATATACATGGCCTAATTGCTATATGAACATGGCCTATTTGTTATGGAAATATGGCCTGATTGTTATGGGAACATAGCATGACTGCTGTAGAAATATGGCCAAATTGTTATGCAAACATGGGCTAATTGTTATGGATATATGGTCTGATATTTATAGGAACATTTATGGGAATATAGTATAATTGTTATGGAAACATGGTCTAATTGTTATAGAAATATAGCCTGATTGTTATGGGAACATGGTATAACTGCTATGGGAATAGGATCTAATTGTTATTTAAACATGGCCTAATTGTTATGGAAATATGGCCTGATTTTTATAGGAACAGATGTAACTGTTATGGGAATATGGTCTAATTGTTACGTAAACATTTCCTAATTGTTATGGAAACATGGTATAGCTGCTATGGCAGTATGGCCTAATTATTATGCAAACATACCTAATTGTTATGGGAACATGATGTAACTGCTGTGGGAGTAGGATCTAATTGTTATTTAAACATGGCCTAATACATGCTCCAGTTTGCTGTGAACGGTAACTGGAGCGTGTACAGTTGCTGTACACGCTCCAGATATTTTTCCTGAATTCTGTAATCACGTGACACGAAGGTTGCCAGATCACTAGTTTCTAAAAAAATCGTTGCCAGATATTTTTTCTGAATTTTGTAATCAACCGTAGTGTTCGGATACTTTTTTGAGCGACAGTACGTAACAAGTATCAAACGTCGAATTAATCTTCTTTTAGATCTGCGTGAGCACTATACCGTTATTTCGATTTTTAATATTTTTTTTAAATGTTTGATGGGAGCCCTATTCAATATTCGAACTGGACACAACTTGATCTGCTTTAAATACCGAAAGAACAGTTCTCAAAAGAAAAAGAGGAATCCGAGCTTTATGTAGGATTAGATTTAGAGCCTAAATCGCCTTATTTATTTATTTATTTATACACGTTACAACCAATGGGAGTTCCTTGTTCAGACTTACCCACAAGAAAATTTTGTTAAACCTAAATCGCCTTTTTGTTGAAACATCAGTAATCATTTTAGCACAAAAAAAACCTTTTCGGAAGGAATTGGATTTTAAATTTGTCGTCCTATATTGATACAATACCAAACCATCCAAGTCAGCAAGATGGAGTCTGTTATATAAAAACAATATTTTGAAATGGATTGAGAAATAAGATTATCACAATCGTTGGGTGTTTGGTCTAATCATCATGGATAACAGCCAGGAAGAAGGGAAGATCGCATCTGTCCTATCTACTGGAAACTGACCATAATATATTTTTTTAAAAATTGCACCATCCACCTATTATGAGGATAATAAAAAATCACTTTCGTATTCTCAAAGATATTATGCACCACACAGAAAATCTAGGGGGGAGGGCAAGGGAGACATGCCCCTGAGAATGCTGGTAAGGATAATAGAAACAAAAAAAATTATAAAACTTACGAATTTTTCATGCATATTTCAAAAAATGTTTTAAATATATGTAAATTATAAAAAGGAGGGGAAATGAGGATAGAATACCTATTGTGAGGATAGAAAGCAACTTTTTTATAGTCAGAAAGTTATGTACAGTCGCTCAAAAAAGTATCCGAACACTATGGTTGATTACAGAATTCAGAAAAAATATCTGGCAACGATTTTTTTAGAAATTAGTGATCTGGCAACCTTCGTGTCACGTGACACGAAGGTTGCCAGATCAGACAGGAGCCTGGAGCCATTAGCAGATCTGATAGGAGCCTGTAAGTATAAGAAACAAAGGAGATCTGTGAGGAAAGCTAGACCTCAGAAGAAAGACAACCCCCCCCCCCCCCCGCAAAAAAAAACTTTTCTATTCACTGCTGAAACGCAGGTTTTTAAGTGAAAAAAATTGATAAATACATATTAGAGAATATATCAAAATACTATTCTATACAAGCGAACTTTTCAGGAATTTGCTACCATAAGAAGTAGATACAAAGAAGCTGATCACTTTTTCATTCAACAGTTTATGCTAGTAACCTATTGGTCCGTCCCATTCAACATATTTAAAGAGACAATTTGACATTTCCACTCAATCAGCAGATAGGGCTCTTCCGCTCACACAGCATTCAGTTCACAGTTCACTAACTTCGAAGATTCTCCCCATAAATTGTCTGAGATCCGAATCTAATCCTTTAATACTACTCCTTCTCCAACAAAGCAATTTGTTTTTCTTCTTTCTGAAACTTAGCAGTAGGATTTTTCGGCAATTGCTGTTTTTTTTTTCTTTGGCGGCGATGAATGACACTGCTTTCTTCACTCCTCAAAAAAAAAAAGCCGAGTTTTGTCATTTTCTAATGTTTGCAACAGAAACAAATGCACCTTTGTTACTATATTGGGATTAGATTAACTTTAAGGCGAAGTAAAAAAAAAAAATCTATGGAAAATATTAAAAGGAAAAAAACAATATATTTTTGTCTACAATAGCCGTCCTGTGACAGGGTGGTCAGCGTGCTTGCCTACCGATCAAAGCAGGCATGTACATTTGGTTGTTTTACCTCTGAGCGGCACTTTTTTTCATACCATGGACTAAATGGCCAGGTCACAAGGACCCCGAAGGCTCAGAGAAGGTTGGGGGAGAGGAGCCACTGGAACGGCTCTTGGGAGACAGATGGTAGCCTCCTGTCAAGGCCATCCAGCGTGTTCTTTAACGTTGGGTTGTTTTACCTCTGAGCGGCACTTTTTTGCACACCTGGGCTAAATGGCCAGGTCACATGGACCCCGAAGGCTCAGAGAAGGTTGGGGGAGAGGAGCCACTGGAACGGCTCTTGGGAGACAGATGGTAGCCTCCCGTCAAGGCCATCCAGCGTGTTCTTTAACATGCACAGGGTATGGTTCTCCCGCACATGGGGCCACGGCTTAACGTCCCATCCGACGAACGGCGGTTTTTCCAAGCCCATCGGCGTTACTCTACTGACCGTGGGCAGGGCGGGGAATTTTGCGGAGATAAATCCCAACGCTGGATCTTAAATTTCTCTTTTCAGGGAGGGACGACAATAAGCATCACCAAGGCGTGGGTCTGCTTCTCAACAGACACGCTAGTGATGATCTTCTGGGATATGAGTGCATTACTGAAAGGTTTCTTACAGCCAAATTTCAGACAAGCGTTAAAGACTTGAATGTTATCTGCTGTTATGCCCCCACTGAGGATGCCGATGAGGATGAGAAGGATAGGTTTTATGAACAACTTCAGGATATTTTGAATTCTGGCAAGAAAGGAGATATTACCCTTGTTCTAGGTGACTTCAATGCCAAAGTTGGTACTGACTCTGACCTTTGGGGAGGAGTAATAAGCCCTTTTGGTATTGGTAGCTGCAATGGCAATGGGCAACGTCTCCTACAGGTAAGTGAACTCAATGGTTTCAGAATAACTAACACTTATTACAAACACCGCGACATACATAAGTACACATGGGTTTCACCTGATGGGCTGCATAAGAATATGATTGATTACATATTAATTAACAGCAAATGGGCTAGTTCTGTTAGGAATACCAGGGCATATAGGGGAGCTGAAATTGGATCTGACCATTACCTTGTTAATAGTCACTTGCAAATTAAACTTAAAAAGTTCTGTGTTAGGGTTAAAAAATTTACTTTTAATACTGAAGCTCTGAAAGACCCAGTTATAACCAAAGTTTACCATGATAGGTTACTTAGTCATTATGACAGTCATGGTATGCTTACTGCTGAAGTTGAGGAAGAATGGGATCATTTTAAACAGTTTAAAGCGTAAACTGTTATGCAGATAACAAAAAAAATGTTATCTGCATAACAGCAGATAACATTTTTTTTTGGACACTAACAGTATTCTTTTAGGAAAAAAGGAGCAGAGGAGACAGAATTATTTGAGTGATTAGGCACTTGAGGTCATTTCAGAAAGAAATAACTTCAGGAATGTCCTTAATTAATACCCTACTAGTCCTAATAGAAAGGATTACAGAGAGCTTAATAAACATGTAAAGGATCAGTTAGCTGCTGATAAGAATCTTTGGTTTGATGGCTTGGCTGACAAAGCCGAGGAAGCAGTTAGACAGCACAACAGCAGAGAGCTGTACCAGATAATTAATGTTTTCTGTGGTAGAAAACGGACAGGCATACAAGGATTGAAGGAAAAACAAGGTAAGGTTATAGAAGGTGAGCAGGGCCGCCGAGAGAATTTATGGGCCCCTATGTAATATTATGCTCGCCCCCCCCCCCCTTGAAAACTTTTTATCTTTACAAATCATTAATAGCAATTATTCTGGACACAATGATGACATACAGAGGAAAAAAAGCCTGTTGCGCAGTCAGGCATGCAAAAACATAGGCCTACACAGTTTGTGTCACATAAAACTTTTTAGCATAGGATCGATATATAGCCTAACTAAGAATAATTTTTGTAAGAAAAAGTAGAGTCACTTAATCTGACGGGCCCTTATTGCTGACGGGCCCCTATGCACTAGTCCTCCTTGCCGCCCCCCCCCCCCCCCCCCTGTCGGCGGCCCTGAAGGTGAGGATTCTGTCATGGCTAGGTGGGCTGAGCATTTCAGTGATGTTCTAAACAATGTGGTTAGTTCTACTCCCATTGTTTGTAATGATGATAGATGCATTACTGGCTTTAATATTGGCTCTATAATACAGTTTGAAATTAATTTGGCTATTTCTTAACTTAAACTATATAAATCCCCAGTGGAAGACGAAATTACTACGGAAATGCTTAGAGCTGGAAATGTTTCGGTTACCACTTGGATGACTGAAATTCTGAATATCTTTTATGATAAAGGCATGGTTCCTAAGGATTTTACCAGAGCTATTGTTATCCCTATTTTCAAAAAAGGTGATCGCAGTTCTTGTGATAACTATAGGGGTATCAGCCTACTCTCTGTTCCAGGTAAAGTTCTTTCCATGATTGTGCTTAATAGAATTAAGAATCTGGTTGACAGTCAATTGCGTGATGAGCAATGTGGATTCAGAAGTGGTAGGGGATGTGTGGATCAGATATTTTCACTTAGGCAGATTCTTGAGAAATGTTTAGAGTTTCAGAAACTTTTGGTTGCTAGCTTTGTTGATTTCAAAAAGGCTTTCGACTCTCTTGATCGTCATAATTTGTGGTTGATTGTGAAATCATATGGTATACTTGACAAGTTAGTTAACATAATGAAAGCTCTCTATAATAACACTGAGTCGTGTGTGAGAGTTGGTAAGGCTTGTAGCAATTGGTTTAGCATTTCTTCTGGTGTTCGACAAGGGTGCATTTTGTCTCCTTTTCTCTTTAGCTTGGTCATTGATTATGTTATGCGAAATTCACTTCAAGGGAAAGATTTTGGCCTTAAATGGATTGGAGATACGAAAATTTCTGATTTAGATTATGCTGATGATTTGGCCCTTTTGGAAAATGATGCTGATGAGATGAACTCTTTCATTCGAGCTGTTGATGAGACTGGTAGTAGAGTAGGTTTGGTTATAAACAGAGAGAAAACTAAAGTGATGAAAATTGGTCAAGCAGGCTGTGATTCAGTTAATCTGAATAGTTGCAGTCTTGAGCAGGTGTCACAGTTCAATTATCTTGGGAGATATGTAACAGATAATGGTGATGTGCGGCATGAGATTAACAGACGAATAGGAATTGCTGCCGGGACTTTTAAGAATGTATGGAGAATGTGGAGAAATATGCGTATACACCTAAAGACTAAAATTAGACTGTATAACAGTTTGGTTCTTTCTAGGGCAGTTTTTTATGGCAGTGAAACTTGGACAGTTTGTAAACAAGATAACAGGAAACTAGATGCTTTTGATTCCAGATGCTTACGCAGTATCTTGGGCATTAGGTGGTTCAACTTTGTAACTAATGATGAGGTTAGGCAAAGGAGTCGGCAACCTCCTTTAAGCAGCATATTGTGCAGAGAGAGACTCCGCTGGTTTGGCCATGTTGCCCGTATGAATAATTATAGATTGGCGAATAGGGTTATGAACAGTGTGCCTAAAGGCCTCAGAAAGAAGGGGAGACCTAGGATGCGGTGGGCAGACAATGTCAAACAGGACCTTCTTAGAATTGGTGTGCAGTGGCCAGATGCAGTAGATGTAGCTCAGGATAGACTTGATTGGAAAACTAAATTGCACGGTCTGGTTGGACCTCCGTAGCCCATGGCTGCTTGAGGATGATGATGAAGATGAATGTTAAATGTAACTAGTTGGTTAGTAGTAGTTATTGGGGGAAGAGCTTGAGCGATACCAGAGAAGGCATGGGGGAAAGAAAACATCACATCTGTTGAAAAATTAACATTTGAAAGTTCCTGTTAAAAAACAGTTTTAATACGCTCTGAAGCAATATTTCCCTCTTTGCATTTTTGATCGATAACATTGAGATGAACTCTCACTAGAGCTTTAATGAGAGACTGGTAAAAGAGTATGTTTGGTGATAAAAAGAGAGAAAACTAAGTAGTGAAAATAGATCAGGCTGATTGTAGTTTAGTTAATCTAAATTGTTGTACCCTTAGGTAAGTGTTGTAGTATAATTATCTTGGGAGCTGTTTAACAAATACTGGCGATGTGCGGCATTAGATAAACAGAAAAATATGGATTGTTGCAGGGACTTTTAAAATCTACGGAGAGTTTGAAGTAATAGGCGTATACAACTGGAAACTAAAATCAAGCTATACGATAGTTTGGTCCTTTCTAAAGTTAGTTGTGGTAGTGAAATATGGATTCTTTTTAAGGAAGATAACAAGAAACTAGATACCTTTGATTCTAGATGTTTAAGCAGCATATTGTACAAAGAGAGACTTCATTGGTTTGACCATATTGCTCGTATACATAACTGCAGATTGCCAAATAGGATTATGAACAGTGTGTTAAAGACTTCCAAAAAGAAGGGGGGAGGGAGCCTAGGATACAGTGGGCAGACAATGTCAAAAAGAGCTTGTCAGATTTGACCTGTAGTGGCCAGATGTAGCAGCTGTACCTCAGAACAGGTATCTTTGGAGAACTAAATTTCACAGTCTGATTGGACCTCCACAGCCTATGACTCCTTGGGGATTCTATGTGTGCATGCAACAGAGTCTGATGTCAAAAATGTTGCTTTCGAAAATTTCTCCTTGATTGAATTCTTTCCATTACTAGCCAAGCAGGGATATTTTGTGTATTTCCAATCTTCAGTATTTACTGTGTCGAAATAGCAATAAAATAAAAAAACTTTCTTATAGTACGATCATCCAATGTTTTATGAAGGAACAAATTATTTTAAAATTTTCTTTCCCTTTTCGGGGTTTTTAGAAATTGAAGTTTTTTCAATCAGTAAAATGGTGTGCTAAGGTTTTCAGAATCCACTTTTTTTCAGCATAGATTACATTCTGGTCACTGCTAGAATAAATTGTAAAACGTCACTAGTAGTATGAACACAATTAATTACTGTACACAAAGTGTCGTTGATATCGTAATCTTCAATCGCTAGATAGTATGAATTACTGCACTAGTGGTTGCGTTGTTTTACCTCTGAGCTGCACTTTTTTTGCAAACCATGGGCTAACTGGCCAGGTCACATGGACCCAGAAGACTCAGAGAAGATTGGGCGAGGGGACCCACTGAAACAGCTGTTGGGAGACAGATGGTAGCCTCCCGTCAAGGCCATCCAGCGTGTTCTTTAACGTTGAGTTGTTTTACCTCTGAGCGGCACTTTTTTGCACACCATGGGCTAACTGGCCAGGTCACATGGACCCAGAAGACTCAGAGAAGGTTGGGGGAGGGGACCCACTGAAACAGCTGTTGGGAGACAGATGGTAGCCTCCCGTCAAGGCCATCCAGCGTGTTCTTTAACGTTGAGTTGTTTTACCTCTGAGCGGCACTTTTTTGCACACCATGGGCTAACTGGCCAGGTCACATGGACCCAGAAGACTCAGAGAAGGTTGGGCGAGGGGACCCATTGAAACAGCTGTTGGGAGACAGATGGTAGCCTGCCGTCAAGGCCATCCAGCGTGTTCTTTCACGTGCGCAAGTTATGGCTTTCCCGCACACAGGGCCATGGCTTAATGTCTCATCAGACGGACAGCGGCCTTACCAAGTCCATCGATGTCCCCTACTGACCGTGGGCAGGGCGAGGAATTTTGCGGAGATAAATCTCAACGCTGACTCAGCTGGGACTCGAACCTGGGAACTGCAGATTGCGAGCCACCCCCGCCCCCACTGCACTGTGGAGAGAGTGTGTTTCCCAAAATTAAGATAGAACGCATTCGCTAAAATCAAGTTTACTTTTATTTTAATTAAGGTGTGGTGCCCTTACTACAATCTTAATATTTTCAGAAAAATCATACCATTTCCTATTGTCCCTCCTCTTCATTAGCAATGAAACTCATAAAACCAGAATCTTATCCGCAGGTTATTAAAATCCAGATAACTGGGCCACCGAAATGATCTGTCTTGAGTAAATAAATAAATAAATAAATACCCCCTCAAGCAGCTGCTTGTCACAGAGGTCTGACAGGAGCTTGTCAGTTTATATGCCACAGTAGAAGATCTGAGAGGATGGCAGGACCTCAGCAGAAAAACGACACATACATCCATGCCTTACCCGGGGCTCGAACCCAGGTCCCTTAAGTTAGTAGCCAAGCGCGCTAACCACTCGGCCATGGGACGGCTAAAAAATAACTACCCCCTCAAGCAGCTGCTTGCCACATAGGTCTGACAGTAGCCTGTCAGTTTATATGCCACAGTAGAAGGTCTGAAAGGATGGCAGGACCTCAGCAGAAAAACGAAACGAACATCCATGCGTTACCCGGGGCTCGAACCCAGGTCCAGTAGATCAGTAGCCAAGTGCGCTAACCACTCGGTCACGGGACGGCTGTCTTGAGTAAGCAGCCTCATTATTAGTGACTATGTCAATAGTAAGTCAGATATAGAATTCAGTAATTTATTAAATAATCGACTTCCTTGATAACGTTGCACTTTGGTTATTTTCGTCTAGTATGCAAAGTATCATAAAAATATTAAATGATGAGGCTGAATTTCTATTGATCAACATTACAAGCGTATATGCGAAAGTTTGCACTCTGCTTCGTTGTAGCAAATGCATTAACGTATACAAAATCGGAATTTCAACAAGTTTACAAGTTGTCAGATAGCACTGCTGATGTTTTATTTTTGTTTGATGATCCCAGAGTTTTTTTTTTTTCGGGTGTTTAAATCAGACCTTGGAAGGTTTGGAACAAAATACAAACATCTCTAAACATCATTGATAGAAAAGATACCAAAAATATGTTCCTTTTCTGGAATCATAAGTTTAAGGAACAAATGAGTTGGGTTGTTTTTCCTCTGAGCGACACTTTTTTTGCACACAATGGGCTAAATGGCCAGGTCACAAGGACCCCGAAGGCTCAGAGAAGGTTGGGGTAGGGTGACCCACTGGAACAGCTGTTGGGAGACAGATCAAGGCCATCCAGTCAAGGCCATCCAGCGTGTTCTTTAACGTGCACAGGGTATGGCTCTCCCACATGGGGCGGGGGTGGCTCAGTCGGTAGGGCGCCAGGCTCGTAATCTGTAGTTCCCAGGTTCGAGTCCAAGCTGGGTTAGCGTTGAGATTTATCTCCGCAAAATTCCCCGCTCTGCCCACGGTCAGTAGGGGACACCGATGGGCTTGGAAAGGCCGCCGTCCGTCGGATGGGACGTTAAGCCGTGGCCCCGTGTGCGGGAGAACCATACCCTGTGCACATTAAAGAACACGCTGGATGGCCTTGACGAGAGGCTACCATCTGTCTCCCAACAGCTGTTCCAGTGGGTCTCCTCCCCCAACCTTCTCTGAGCCTTTGGGGTCCATGTGACCTGGCCATTTAGCCCATTGTGTGCAAAAAAGTGCCGCTCAGAGGTAAAACAACCCAACTCTCCCACATACGGGGACACGGCTTAGCGTCCCATTCGACGGACAGTGGCCTTTCCATGCCCATCGGTGTCCTTTACTGACCAAGGGAAGGACGGGAAGTTTTTCGGGGATAAGTGTCAACTCTGGCTCAGCTGGGACTCGAACCTGGGAACTGCAGATTTCGAGTCTGGCATAACTACCAATTGAGCAATTCCCACTTCTGTTTTAAATCTTGTTGCTGGTTTTTCGGCAATTATATAAAGATGATTATACCTTTCATATATATACTGAAGCAGAATATAGCATATATATTTAGTCATTAATCATTATTCGCAAGATTTTGGCTGAGTGACGCCGGTAGAGGTTGTACATGAGGGGGGGGGGGGGGGGGGGGGGGGGGGGGAAGATTGACAGACGTGCTTCTGCCAGCTTTCGAATACACCAATCATTCGATCAATGGAACAATAGATCTAAACCTATTCAATGTCGTAAATATATTTTCAGCAGCTACTTTATTATTTATTGTTTATGATCATATTGCAAAAATATGGGGTATAGTGGCTATAACTCAATGACCACTGAGGGTATATATAAATACAAAATAAATATACCCTCAAGCAGCTGCTTGCCACAGAGGTCTGACAGGAGCCTGTCAGTTTATATGCCATAGAAGAAGGTCTGAGAGGATGGCAGGACCTCAGCAGAAAAACGACACATACATCCATGCCTAAAGAAATTTATTTATTTAAAGAAACATTATAAATAAATAAATACCCCCTCAAGCAGCTGCTTGCCACAGAGGTCTGACAGGAGCCTGTCAGTTTATATGCCATAGAAGAAGGTCTGAGAGGATGGCAGGACCTCAGCAGAAAAACGACACATACATCCATGCCTAAAGAAATTTATTTATTTAAAGAAACATTATAAATAAATAAATACCCCCTCAAGCAGCTGCTTGCCACAGAGGTCTGACAGGAGCCTGTCAGTTTATATGTCACAGTAGAAGGTCTGAGAGGATGGCAGGACCTCAGCAGAAAACCGACACAAACAGCCATGCCTTACCCGGGGCTCGAACCCAGGTCCCTTAGATCAGTAGCCAAGTGCGCTAACCACTCGGCCATGGGACGGCAAAAGAGTTTGAGGGTATATATGGAAATATTAAATTCACATTCAAAATTGTGAACAACGTTTGAAGTGTATCACTGTGTTTTTACTAATTTTTTTAAGTAAAATTGTGAATTGTGAATTTAAATATGTCATTTATTAATAGGAACTGGATCGCAATTTGAGTATAAAATATTTCACTCTGTTTTAGTGGTCTTTGAAAAAAATTCTCAAAAAATGTTCCGCAAAATTCCCCGCCCTGCCCACGGTCAGTAGGGGACACCGATGGGCTTGGAAAGGCCGCCGTCCGTCGGATGGGACGTTAAGCCGTGGCCCCGTGTGCGGGAGAGTCATACCCTGTGCACGTTAAAGAACACGCTGGATGGCCTTGACGGGATGCTACCATCTGTCTCCCAACAGCTGTTCCAGTGGGTCCCCTCCTCCAACCTTCTCTGAGCCTTCGGGGTCCATATGACCTGGCCATTTAGCCCATGGTGTGCAAAAAAGTGCCGCTCAGAGGTAAAACAACCCAACCCAACAACTCGAAAAATGTCTGTGATATTGTTCAAGAATGTTTAATATGTTTCATACGCTTTAGCCTTTGTTACAGTAACTAGCATTTTCAAAAGAGGAGAGGGAACGATGCCCCCCCCCCCCTCTGCCTCCTCCCCCCGTGGATCCGGGTCCTATTCTTAATAATAAAAATCTGGATCTTAATAACATTTCTCTAGTATATTTCGAAATAAAATCGAAAACTATTATTCCTAATAGAATTTTTCTACTTTGGATGTAAAGTTGGCCATTAATTTTTGGATTTTAATAAAATATTTCCTTTAAAATGTCGTCAGGGCTTTACTAGAGAAAAGAATAAAGTAATTTCTGACGTAACAGAAAGTGTGGCAGCGTAAGAACTAAAATTTTCTTCGGGTAGGTGAGGATAAGATCGGTATTTAAAAAAAAAAGTACCCCCTCAAGCAGCTGCTTGCCACAGAGGTCTGACAGGAGCCTGTCAGTTTACATGCCACAGTAGAAGGTCTGAGAGGATGGCAGGACCTCAGCAGAAAAACGACACATACATCCATGCCTTACCCGGGGCTCGAACCCAGGTCCCTAAAAATCCTAGCTTGTTTTCCGAGGCTGACAACTCACAACTAACAACAAAGATTTTAAATTTATTGCAAATGTACTCAGACACCAAAATTGCAGTACCTAAAGCTTAAAAATCGCATTATCTGAATAAATATTTAGATTTTTGTGAAAAAAAACAACAACAATTTAGGTTGTTGTATAGTGTTTGTTTCAATGTCACTGCTGGGGTCTGCGTTCAAATCAAATTTTAGGACTAAGGACAGGAAATTTTCATGGAGTAATTGTTTGTTTTGCAATAATCTGCAGATAAAATCTTAACGGACTTTACCGCTAATGAGGAAAATGACGATAATCTTTTTCTGAAAGAATTGAGATTGCGGTTATTAAAAGTGAAAACATCAATGATATGTTTTGAAATATTTATTTTCTACAATTTATCTTACATTGTCCATTTTTCTCTTATTATTGACGAAACAAAAATACTAATTTGAATCATTAAGTTATTTTCTACAATTCTGTACTTACTACTGAAAATGAAATCATAACGACATTTTCCAGAGATTTCTGTAACATAATTTTTTACCTCCGCAAGAGAGTTTTAACAAGAGTTTTAATAGAGAGTTAAAGCAAGAAGTTTTAGTAGAGGCTCATTTTATTGTCGCATGTACATTGAGCAATCGTCAAATTATGACCACCCCACTCCAAGTTATGTCATTGGGACGCGAAATTCAAAGCTCTATAACTTTTAAAATAAGCGTTTTATCTGAAAATATGACTAAGGGTAAAATAAAGGTCTTAATAAATACTATCAAAACAACATTTTAAAAAATATATTCTTTCAGTATATAAACCGTTATAGAAGTTGGAACATTTAACAACAGCAATACTAGACAAAAGTTTTCCTTGACTTGTTTTATAAATTTCTTAGAACACATTGCTGCGTATTTAGATCTTCATTCCCGTTAAAAAGTGTGTCTTAGAACACATTGCGGCATATTTAGCACTTCATATTCGTTGAAAAAAAGTGTGTCCTTCAACACATTGCTGCATATTTAGATTTTCATATTCATTGAAAAGTGTGTCTTTGAACACATTGCTGCATATTTAGATCTCCATACCCCGTTAAAAAGTGTCTTTGAACACATTGCTGCATATTTAGAACTTCATACCTGTTAAAAAGTGTGTCTTAGAACACATTGCTGCATATTTAGATCTCCATACCCCGTTAAAATTGGGGCGTGGGTGGCTCAGTCGGTAGCGCGCCAGGCTCGTAATCTGTAGTTCCCAGGTTCGAGTCCCAGCTGGGTCAGCGTTGAGATTTATCTCCGCAAAATTCCCCGCCCTGCCCACGGTCAGTAGGGGACACCGATGGGCTTGGGAAGGCCGCCGTCCGTCGGAGGGGACGTTAAGCCGTGGCCCCGTGTGCGGGAGAGCCATACCCTGTGCACGTTAAAGAACACGCTGGATGGCCTTGACGGGAGGCTACCATCTGTCTCCCAACAGCTATTCCAGTGGGTCCCCTCCCCCAACCTTCTCTGAGCCTTCGGGGTCCATGTGACCTGGCCATTTAGTCCATGGTGTGCAAAAAAGTGCCGCTCAGAGGTAAAACAACACAACCCAACCCCGTTAAAAAGTGTCTTTGAACAGATTGCTGCCTATTTAGAACTTCATACCTGTTAAAATACTGAAGAAACATTATTGAAAATCGAGATATAAATAGATTTGATTGAGATCTTAAAATTATCCTCAGCCACATTTACTCATAAAACACTTATTTTAGAAGTTATAGATTATCGAAATAAAATTTCCATTGAAAAGAAAGAAAACATAGAGTGGAATGGTCATAATTTAACGGTGGATTACAGGTCCATTCATAATTTATGATCAACTCTCTGAAGTGTATTACTTTATTTCTACTAATTTTTGTAGTCAAATTGAATTGTATATCTGTTGGGTTGGGTTGTTTTACCTCTGAGCGGCACTTTTTTGCACACCATGGGCTAAATGGCCAGTTCACATGGACCCCGAAGGCTCAGAGAAGGTTGGGGGAGGGGACCCACTGGAACAGCTGTTGGGAGACAGATGGTAGCCTCCCGTCAAGGCCATCCAGCGTGTTCTTTAACGTGCACAGGGTATGGCTCTCCCGCACACGGGGTCACGGCTTAACGTCCCCTCCAACGGACGGCGGCCTTCCCAAGCCCATCGGTGTCCCCTACTGACCGTGGGCAGAGCGGGGAATTTTGTGGAGATAAATCTCAACGCTGACCCAGCTGGGACTCGAACCTGGGAACTACAGATTACGAGCCTGGCGCGCTACCGACTGAGCTACCCCCACCCCTTGTATATCTGTAAAGTAAGTAATTTTTTCATTCATTGACAAAGAAAATTGTAATTTTTATGTCTTCATGGATGATATCTAGGGAAGGGGAGGACAGATGAATAATCGTGTTCTGTTTTTGAGTATAAAAATTGCTATGTTGGAGAGTTGTACTCATAAACTCTTAGCCCTACTTTATACAATCACTAAGAGTACAAGTAAGCTGGAACACAGTGATAATAATTTGCGCACTATGAAACCGCAGAGAAATCGTGATGCGGAAAGAAGAAAAACATATGGGTTGGGTTGTTTTACCTCTGAGCGGCACTTTTTTGCACACCATGGACTAAATGGCCAGGTCACATGGACCCCGAAGGCTCAGAGAAGAGTGGGGGGGGAGACCCACTGGAATAGTTGTTGGGAGACAGATGATAGGCTCCCGTCAAGGCCATCCAGCGTGTTCTTTAACGTGCACAGGGTATGTCTCTCCCGCACACGGGGCCACGGCTTAACGTCCCATCCGACCGACGGCGGCCTTTCCAAGCCCATCGGTGTCCCCTACTGACCGTGGGCAGGCGGGGAGTTTTGCGGAGATAAATCTCAACGCTGACCCAGCTGGGACTCGAACTTGGGAATTACAGATTACGAGCCTGGCGCGCTACCGACTGAGCCATCCCCGCCCCGAAAAACATATGGAGTAAAGTTAGGAAAACTGATAGAAGTAGTACGGTCCGACTAGCATTTTTTTTTGCACACAATGAGCTTAATTAAAAGGTCCCGAGTACCCGAAGGTTTCAGAGCTGGGCAGGCAATTCAAAGAACAGCTGTCAGAAAACAGATGAAAGTCCTTCGGAGTGGCTGTCCCAGGAAACACATTTCAGCGGGGGGTGGGGAGGGGGGGTAGAGTGAACATCTTTCAAAAACAGAACTCATTGGAATGCTATAGTTGTCTCCTGTAGTTTTCTCTTTGACTCCTTCTCTTAGCTTTTGAGGGGGAAGGCTCGGCCATTCACAACCACCCCTTGAGACCGACACTAGTCTCTCGACACCCTTCTCAAAGGTGAGGAGTCTTCCCCCCCACCCCTTGAGACCGACACTAGTCTCTCGACACCCTTCTCAAAGGTGAGGGGTCTTCCCCCCCCCCACCTTTGAGAATGCTAGTAAAGGTAATAGAGGCAAAATTTCACTCATTTTTCAATAAATTGTTAGAAACCTCTAAAACAGAGGGGAAAATATTATACTGCAATTCAAATCCAGTTCCTTGGCCTCTCCTTTTTTCTTTTTCCCCTCTCGTTTGCAATCTCGATCTCGACCCTCTCCTCTCTTTTGTTTAATCTATTTAAGGGACTGGGTTCGAGCCCCGGGTAAGGCATGGATGTGTGTGTGTGTTGTTTTTCTGCTGAGGGCCTGCCATCCTCACAGACCTTCTACTATGGCATATAAACTGACAGGCTCCTGTCAGACCTCTGTGACAAGCAGCTGCTTGAGGGAGTATTTATTTATTTATTTTTATTATATTTGGACCCACTCTCTTGTATACGGGATTAATGGATAAGATCATATCAGATGGACGGAGGCCTTTCCAAACCTATCGATGTCACGTTTCTCACCGAAGACCGAGAAGGTGGTTAGCGGAAAAAATCTCGATGTGAGTAAAGTGAGGACTCAGATCTAGGAGCATTAAGTGATGACTTAAGTGAGTGACTCAGATCTAGGAGCATTAAGTGATGACTTAAGTGAGTGACTCAGATCTAGGAGCATTAAGTGATGACTTAAGTGAGTGACTCAGATCTAGGAGCATTAAGTGATGACTTAAGTGAGTGACTCAGATCTAGGAGCATTAAGTCCAATTGGGTCAGGGAAGCAATTAGAGAAATTATATTTATATCCTGTGTTTTATATTTTTATCAGTACCGTCTGGATTTCAAGAGATCAGTGATGAATATCGTGATCTTTGCCACGTACCTGTCTTTTGCTTCTGCAGCCCTGTCCCTCTGTCTCCTGTTCTTGAACCAATTGCTGACCTGTGTGGTGGTCAGTCCCGTGGCCTCTGCCAAGTCTCTCTTCTCTCGAGGGGAAGGATACGGATTGTGCTGATACCATTCCCTGAGGATATTCCGTGACTTTTCCTTGAAACAATAACTAGTCTCCTCCCCGTCCCAGATGGTGCGGGGGAGCGGGAACTTCCTCCTGATGCGGTACTTGCCGACCGCTCCCAGAGGCCTTCCCCTCAATCGCTCGGCCTCAATGTAGTGGGCCTTCAGCCACAAAGTCTGCAGCTTGGGGTGGGCCGAAGGGGTGAAGCTGTGACTCTCGAGGATGCGGTACAACTCCTTGAAGTTCCCTCTGTGAAAAGCCACCAGTGCCTTAGCTTTAAGCACGCTTTCGTTCTTCTGAAGATGCTCACACGCAGGAAGGGACCACAGAAACCTCCCAAGCCTCTCGATGTTTCCGGATTGTTGAAGCACTTCACAGACACACGCCACTTGCTCTTGGGTGAAGCCGAAAGATGGAAGCACCGAGGCCGGAGAGGCCGTGTTGTTCACGGCATCCGTCATGTGGCCGCCGATCATCGGGCCCACCGCTCGCAGCCGTCAGCGCTGCCTCCACGCGGGCGCATTATTATTCCGACGGCAGCGCCATGTGGGCCATTGGTTGAACGCGAGGCGCGCGTGCCGACGCTCACTGGACTCTGCCCCTTCGGAACTGTGTAACACCGTTGCCATGGAGACTCGCAGACCACGCCCACAACTCGGCTGCACCTCCTATCCGACGCGACAGCGGGATTAGGTGGGAGGTAGAGATTTTGTTTTTTGTTGCTATTGATGTTTAAGTTTAAAAAGGTGGACTTAAAAAGAATGAATCGATTCGCGTATCTTGGGTGTTGTAATTGAATTAAAGAAGCGGGAAGCGGGGGGGTGGGAGTTGTTGGTGGTGCTAAAGTGATCAATTAAGGATGAAGTGACTTTTCATCAACTTCTCCAACACTTACGGAAAGGACGGGATGTGCCACTTTCTAATAGGTGGCACTAATGATAAATGGTTCTCTTGTTTTTGCTCAAAATGAGGATAATTAGATTTAAGAAAACTTTTTTTTTTCAGGACAGATATGCTTGGAGAATTAAACTGCACGGTCTGGTTGGACCTCCATAGCCCATGGCTGCTTGATGATGATGATTGCAATCGAGTAGTTAGCGTGATTGGAGGCGAAGTAAAAAAATAAATAAAATAATAAATACCCCCTCAAGCAGCTGCTTGCCACAGAGGTCTGACAGGAGCCTGTCAGTTTATATGCCATAGTAGAAGGTCTGAGAGGATGGCAGGACCTCAGCAGAAAAACCACACACACACATCCATGCCTTACCCGGGGTTTGAACCCAGGTCCCGTAGATCACTAGCCAAGCGTGCTAGCCAAGCGTGCTAACCACTCGGCCAAGGGACGGCTTGGAGGCGAAGTAGGAAGGTATAATTTCGAGTAAGGGGTGGCCCACAAATTGCATAATTTTTTTTTGCTCAGTTTTAATCCCTGGAGACTATGTAAAGTTTAGCCTGATAGCAAACTTTACATAGTCTCGATTTCTCCAGCCTCGGTGATTCCATCGTCCGGTTTCACCCTAGTGCAAGTGGCGTGTGTCAATGAAGTGCTTCAACAATCCAGAACAAGTGACATCACACCCCCGTGTAATTCCATTCGCATTATATAAAAAAAAAACCCTCAAGCAGCTGCTTGTCACAGAGGTCTGACAAGACCCTGTCAGTATGTATAGTCGCTCAAAAAATATCCGAACACTATGGTTGATTACAAAATTCAGAAAAAATATCTGGCAAACGATTTTTTTAGAAATTGCTGATGGTTGCCAGATCACTAATTTCTAAAAAAATCGTTGTCAGATATTTTTTCTGAATTCATTAATCAACCATAGTGTTCGGATACTTTTTTGAGCGACTGTAGGTGGTCATATTATTTTGATACTAGATCGTGTGGGCTCACTCACGGAAATATTGAGCGTGTGCAGTTGCTGTACAAACTCCAGATATTTTTCCTGAATTCTGTAATCACGTGACACGAAGGTTGCCAGATCACTAATTTCTAAAAAATCGTTGTCAGATATTTTTTCTGAATTTTTTAATCAACCATAGTGTTCGGATATTTTTGTGAGCGACTATAGGCCATAGCATTAGGTCTGTAAGGATGACGGGACCTTAGGAGAAAATCAACACAAACATTCATGTCTTGCCCTGGGCTCGAACCCAGGTCACTTTGATCAGTACCAAAGTGCGTAACCACTCTGCCACGGAACGACCGCATTGCATAACACTCTTCACTTTGTTGAAGTTTTGGAAAAGCCGTCGTCCGTCGGATGGGATGTTAAGTCGGGGGCCCGTGTGCGGGAGAGCCATACCCTGTGACATATACTGTGACAGTCCATAATAACTTTGTCTCTGCTCTCCAAAGCTAAAGTTTGCTTTGGAGGTCTCCATAATAACTTTGTCCCTGCTCTCCAAAGCTAAAGTTTTGCTTTGGAGGTCTCCATAATAACTTTGTTCCTGCTCTCCAAAGCTAAAATTTGTTTTGGCAAACCAAATAAAAATCTTGTTCCTGCTCTCCAAAGCTAAAGTTCGTTTTGGAGATCTCGATAAAAATTTTGTTCCTGCTCTCCAAAGAAAACTTTAGCTTTGGAGATCTCCATAATAACTTTGTTCCTGCACTCCAAAGCTAAAATTTATTTTCGAGGGCCCAATAAAAACTGTTTCCGCTCTCCAAAGCTAAAATTTATTTTCGAGGGCCCAATAAAAACTGTTTCCGCTCTCCAAAGCTAAAATTTATTTTCGAGGGCCCAATAAAAACTGTTTCCGCTCTCCAAAGCTAAAATATGTTTTGGAGATCTCCATAATAACTTTGTTCCTGCTCTACAAAGCTAAAGTTTGTTTGGCGGCCCATATAAAGTTTGTTTTTGCTCTCCAAATCTAAAATTTGTTTTGGAGATCTCCATAAATTTTTTCCTGCTCTCCACAGCTAAAGTTTCTTTTGGAGGTCTCCATAATAACTTTGTTCCTGCTCTCCAAGGATAATATTTGCTTGGTGGCACATAAAAAGCTTGTTCCTGCTCTCCAAAGCTAAAATTTATTTCATCATCATCATCATCCTCCTCAAGCAGCCATGGGCTACGGAGGTCCAACCAGACCGTGCAATTTAGTTCTCCAAGCAAGTCTATCCTGAGCTACATCTACTGCATCTGGCCACTGCACACCAATTCTAACAGGTCCTGTTTGACATTGTCTACCCACCGCATCCTAGGTCACCCATCATCATCATCATCATCATCATCATCATCATCATCATGCAGCCACGGGCTACGGAGGTCCAACCAGACCGCGCAGTTTAGTTCTCCAAGCAAGTCTATCCTGAGCTACATCTACTGCATCTGACCACTGCACACCAATTCTAACAAGGTCCTGTTTGACATTGTCTGCCCATCGCATCCTAGGTCTCCCCTTCTTTCTGAGGCCTTTAGGCACACTGTTCATAACCCTATTCGCCAATCCATAATTATTCATACGGGCAACATGGGCAAACCAACGGAGTCTCTCTCTGCACAATATGCTGCTTAAAGGAGGTTGCAAACTCCTTTGCCTAACCTCATCTAACCTCAAAATTTGTTTAGGAGGGCCCCCAAAAAAAAGAAAAAAAATCTGTTTCCACTCTCCAAAGCTAAAGTTTGTTTGACGGCCCATATAAGGTTTGTTCCTGCTCTTCAAGGCTAAAATTTGTTTTGGAGGGCCCAATAAAAACTGTTCGTGCTCTCCAAGGCTAAAATTTGTTTTGGAGGGCCAAATAAAAACCTTGTTCCTGCTCTCAAAAGCTAAAGTTTGTGTTGCGGCCCATATAAAATTTGTTACTTCTCTCCAAAGCAAAAATTTGTTTTGGAGATCTCCAAAAAAACTTTGTTCCTGCTCTCCAAAGCTAAAGTTTGTTTGTCAGCCCATATAAAACTTTGCTTTTGCCCTCCAAAGCTAAAATTTGTTTGGCGGCCCATATAAAGTTTGCTCCTACTCTGCAAATCTAAAATTTGTTTTGGAGAACTCCATAAAAACTTTGTTCCTGTTCTCCAAAGCTAAAGTTTGCTTTGGAGGTCTCCATAATAACTTTGTTCTTGCTCTCCAAAGCTAAAGTTTGCTTTGGAGGTCTCCATAATAACTTTGTTCCTGCTCTCCAAAGCTAAAGTTTGTTTGGCGGCCCATATAAAGCTTGTTCCTGTTCTCCAAAGCTAAAATTTGTTTTGGAGATCTCCGTAAAAACATTGTTCCTGCTCTCCAAAGCTAAAGTTTGCTTTGGAGGTCACCATAATAACTTTGTTCCTGGTCTCCAAAGCTAAAGTTTGTTTGGAGAACTCCATAAAAACTTTGTTCCTGTTCTCCAAAGCTAAAATTTGTTTTGGAGGTCTCAATAAAAACTTTGTTCCTGCTCTCCATAGCTAAAGTTTGTTTGGAGAACTCCATAAAAACTTTGTTCCTGTTCTCCAAAGCTAAAATTTGTTTTGGAGGTCTCAATAAAAACTTTGTTCCTGCTCTCCATAGCTAAAGTTTGTTTGGAGAACTCCATAAAAACTTTGTTCCTGTTCTCCAAAGCTAAAATTTGTTTTGGAGGTCTCAATAAAAACATTGTTCCTGGTCTCCAAAGCTAAAGTTTGTTTGGAGAACTCCATAAAAACTTTGTTCCTGTTCTCCAAAGCTAAAATTTGTTTTGGAGGTCTCAATAAAAACTTTGTTCTCCATAGCTAAAGCTATGGATATTAAAACTGCTCTCCATAGCTAAAGTTTCCTTTGGAGGTCACCATAATAACTTTGTTCCTGCTCTCCAAACTAAAGTCTGTTTGGCGGCCATTATAAAGTTTGTTCCTGCTCTCCAAATCTGAAATTTGTTTTGAAGGTCTCCATAAAAACTTTGTTCCTGCTCTCCAAATCTAAAATTTGTTTTGGAGGTCTCCATAAAAACTTTGTTCCTGCTCTCCAAAGCTAAAGTTTGTTTGGCAGCCCATATAAAATTTGTTCCTGCTCTCCAAAGCTAAAATTTGCTTTGGAGATCCCCATAAAAACTTTGTTCCTGCTCTCCAAATCTAAAGTTTGCTTTGGAGATCTCCATAAAAACTTTTTTCCTGCTCTCCAAAGCTGAAGTTTGCTTTGGAGGTCTCTATAATAACTTTGTCTCTTCTCTCCAAAGCTAAAGTTTGCTTTGGAGGCCTCCATAAAAACTTTGTTCCTGCTCCCCAAATCTAAAGTTTGCTTTGGAGATCTCCATAAAAACTTTGTTCCTGCTCTCCAAACTAAAGTCTGTTTGGCGGCCATTATAAAGTTTGTTCCTGCTCTCCAAATCTGAAATTTGTTTTGAAGGTCTCCATAAAAACTTTGTTCCTGCTCTCCAAATCTAAAATTTGTTTTGGAGGTCTCCATAAAAACTTTGTTCCTGCTCTCCAAAGCTAAAGTTTGTTTGGCAGCCCATATAAAATTTGTTCCTGCTCTCCAAAGCTAAAATTTGCTTTGGAGATCTCCATAAAAACTTTGTTCCTGCTCTCCAAATCTAAAGTTTGCTTTGGAGATCTCCATAAAAACTTTTTTCCTGCTCTCCAAAGCTGAAGTTTGCTTTGGAGGTCTCTATAATAACTTTGTCTCTGCTCTCCAAAGCTAAAGTTTGCTTTGGAGGCCTCCATAAAAACTTTGTTCCTGCTCCCCAAATCTAAAGTTTGCTTTGGAGATCTCCATAAAAACTTTGTTCCTGCTCTCCAAACTAAAGTCTGTTTGGCGGCCATTATAAAGTTTGTTCCTGCTCTCCAAATCTGAAATTTGTTTTGAAGGTCTCCATAAAAACTTTGTTCCTGCTCTCCAAATCTAAAATTTGTTTTGGAGGTCTCCATAAAAACTTTGTTCCTGCTCTCCAAAGCTAAAATTTGCTTTGAAGGTCTCCATAAAAACTTTGTTCCTACTCTCCAAATCTAAAGTTTGCTTTGGAGATCTCCATGAAAGCTTTGTTCCTGCTCTCCAAAGCTGAAGTTTGCTTTGGAGGTCTCCATAAAAACTTTGTTTCTGCTCCCCAAATCTAAAGTTTGCTTTGGAGATCTCCATAAAAACTTTGTTTCTGCTCCCCAAATCTAAAGTTTGCTTTGGAGATCTCCATAAAAACTTTGTTCCTGCTCTCCAAACTAAAGTCTGTTTGGCGGCCATTATAAAGTTTGTTCCTGCTCTCCAAATCTGAAATTTGTTTTGAAGGTCTCCATAAAAGCTTTGTTCCTGCTCTCCAAATCTAAAATTTGCTTTGGAGATCTCCATGAAAGCTTTGTTTCTGCTCTCCAAAGCTAAAGTTTGCTTTGGAGGTCTCCATAAAAACTTTGTTCCTGCTTCCCAAATCTAAAGTTTGCTTTGGAGATCTCCATAAAAACTTTGTTCCTGCTCTCCAAAGCTAAAGTTTGCTTTGGAGATCTCCATAAATTTCTTTGCATCAGAAGTGAATTTTCTTTTTAAAGTAACGATAATGAGTTGAGGTGGCGTGTTCAACCTTTGAGCAGCACTTTTTACACACAGTGGGAGACTGAAAGGTCAGGTGACAAAGATCCTTTGGGGTCTTCACAAAGGGGATCCACTAGACAACTGTTAAGATACAAAGGAAGCCTCCCGTTACGCCCATCCACAGCCTTCAATCCAGAGCATCCAGAGCATTGGGAACTTACCCACGACTTAACGTCCGATTCGATGGACGACAGCCTTTCCAAACCATCGGTGCTCCCTTGTCACCGAGTACAGAACGCGAATAGCTGAAATAATTAAAAGATTCTGAAAAAAAATTCATCGCCGACACGGCGGGAATCGAACCCACATTTCTCCAGATTCATGCCATATCATTCTCGCCGTGTAGGCGATGAATTTTTTTCAGAATCTTTTAACTAATGTTTGAAGTCTATCTCTACAGGTAATTTGTGTATTTGCTAAAAAAAAATAAATAAATACCCCCTCAAGCAGCTGCTTGCCACAGATGTCTCACAGAAGCCTGTCAGTTTATATGCCATAGTAGAAGGTCTATGAGGAGGGCAGGCCCTCAGCAGAAAACCGACACAAACAGCCATGCCTTACCCGGAGCTCGAACCCAGGTCCCTTAGATCAGTAGCCAAGCGCGCTAACCACTCGGCCATGGGACGGCTACGGATAACTGAAATAAATTTCAGTGCAGCCACAATTGGGACTTTAACCTGAGAATTGCAGATTTCAAGCCTGTCTCTCTGCCGACAGAGACAACCCCCTCCAAGCGACTAAGATGAAAAGACGGCGGAGGGTAAGTGAGCCAGCTTCGTCCCACCCTCTTTCCACTTCACGAGCAATAAAAACACGAGACGAGAACGTGATGACCGGAAACATGATCTGGTACACACATGTTGCCTAGGGACGGTAAACATGTGCAAATAGCAGGACTCCCTCTCACACCTACGGGCTGTCATTGGACTACCAACCGGCATGGAAAGTTTTTCTTTTACCATAGAGGACGGCTACGGTTCCATGATTAAATCAGTCGTAGAAGAGAGCATAAATAAAATAAATACCCTCTCAAGCAGCTGCTTGCCACAGAGGTCTGACAGGAGCCTGTCAGTTTATATGCCACAGTAGGTCTGTGAGGATGGCAGGACCTCAGCAGAAAAACGACACATACATCCATGCCTTACCCGAGGTTCGAACCCAGGGCCCTTAGATAAGTAGCCAAGCGCGCTAACCACTCGGCCATGGGACGGCTAGAGAAGAGAGCATTCTTTTTTAAAATCAATATCAAATGACAAATTTTTGTTATGAAGTACAGTCGCTCAAAAAAATATCCGAACACTATGGTTGATTACCGAATTCAGAAAAAAATATCTGGCAACGATTTTTTTTAGAAATTAGTGATCTGGCAACCTTCGTGTCACGTGACACGAAGGTTGCCAGAAGATTTTTTTGAGCGACTGTACCGTTTTGTTGATTTTGAGCAAGGCAGTGCCGAGTGGTTAGCGCTCTTGGCTACTGATCTAAGGGACCTAGGTTCGAGCCCCGGGTAAGGCATGGATGTTCGTGTTGTTTTCTGCTGAGGTCCTGCCATCCTCTCAGATCTTCTACTGTGGCATATAAACTGACAGGCTCCTGTCCGACCTCGGTGGTATATAAACTGACAGGCTCCTGTCAAACCTCTGTGGCATATAAACTGACAGGCTCCTATCAGACCTCTGTGGCAAGCAGCTGCTTAAGGGGATATTTATATTTATTTAGTCTTTGGTGAGAGTCTACGTAAACCTAAACGAACCAAACCTAAGAATCAAATTTAATTCCCTGTGTTAGCAGTTCAAACATCGGTATAAATTTTTGTCCAATATAAAAAGTCTGCTTTCGTTCGTTTTAATATATCGAAAATAACGGAAACAAAACGAAAATTGCATTTTATAAGGGGAGTGTGGGTTGACTCGTAATCTTCAGTGTGCAGGTTCGAGTCTTATCTGTACTAGGATTGAGATTTATCGTCGCTAATCTTCACCCTATCCTCGGTGAGAAAGAAGATACGGGTTGAGTTGAGTTGTTTTACCTCTGAGCGGCACTTTTTTGCATACCATGGGCTAAATGGCCAGGTCACATGGACCCCGAAGGCTCAGAGAAGGTTGGGGGAGGGGACCACTGGAACAGCTGTTGGGAGACAAATGGTAGCCTCCCGTCAAGGCCATCCAGCGTGTTCTTTAACGTGCACAGTGTATGGCTCTCCCGCACACGGGGGGGGGGGGGGCTCAGTCGGTAGCGCGCCAGATTCGTAATCTGTAGTTCCCAGGTTCGAGTCCCAGCTGGGTCAGCGTTGAGATTTATCTCCGCAAAATTCCCCACCTGCCCAAGATCAGTAGGGGACACCGATGGGCTTGGAAAGGCCGCCGTCCGTCGGATGGGACGTTAAGCCGTGGCCCCGTGTGCGGGAGAGCCATACCCTGTGCACGTTAAAGAACACGCTGGATGGCCTTGATGGGAGGCTACTATCTGTCTCCCAACAGCTGTTCCAGTGGGTCCCCTCCCCCAACCTTCTCTGAGGCTTCGGGGTCCTTGTGGCCTGGCCATTTAGCCCATGGTGTGCAAAAAAGTGCCGCTCAGAGGTAAAACAACCCAACCTGTGTCCTACTTATTTCTCTTCCAAGGATATATTGGTTAATTATACATATTGGTTAACTGCCAAGTCAGACCATGGGCACGATATTATATTAAGTAAAGATTTCATTATCGGTATTAGAATTTGCAAATATTTAGTATTTTTTCTTCAGGAATATTTAAATTTTTTCTTTAGATCGTTATCAAAAAATCTCTATGATTGTTATTAGATTGTTTTCCACAAATTAAAGAAAATCCCGATGTTAAATCAATGGGAAGCTAATGTCCAAACTCTATAACTTCTAAAACAATTTTTTTTGAAAAATGTGATTGCAGATAAAGATCTTAATCAAATAAATCAATATCTCGATTTTCAATAATATTCGTTCAGTATTTAATGAGTTATGGAAGTTTGAATATTTAGCGATAACAATGCCAGTCACAAAAATTGACTTGAGAAGTTAATTAAAACTTAGTAATACGTCCCGTGGCAGAGTGGATTAGCGCGCTTGGATACTAGACTGATCTAAGGGACCTGGGTTCGAGCCCCGGGACTGATCTAAGGGACCTGGGTTCGAGCCCTGGGACTGATCTAAAGGACCTGGGTTCGAGCCCCAGAACTGATCTAAGGGACCTGGGTTCGAGCCCCGGGACTGATCTAAGGGACCTGGGTTCGAGCCCCGGGACTGATCTAAGGGACCTGGGTTCGAGCCCAGGGACTGATCTAAGGGACCTGGGTTCAAGCCCCGGGGCTGATCTAAGGGACCTGGGTTCGAGCCCCGGGGCTGATCAAGGGACCTGGGTTCGAGCTTCGGGACTGATCTAAGGGACCTGGATTCGAGCCCCGGGACTGATCTAAGGAACCTGGGTTCGAGCCCCGGGGCTGATCTAAGGGACCTGGGTTCGAGCCCCAGGACTGATCTAAGGGACCTGGGTTCGAGCCCCGGGACTGATCTAAGGGACCTGGGTTCGAGCCCTGGGACTGATCTAAAGGACCTGGGTTCGAGCCCCAGAACTGATCTAAGGGACCTGGGTTCGAGCCCCGGGACTGATCTAAGGGACCTGGGTTCGAGCCCAGGGACTGATCTAAGGGACCTGGGTTCAAGCCCTGGGACTGATCTAAGGGACCTGGGTTCGAGCCCCGGGACTGATCTAAGTGACCTGGGTTCAAGCCCCGGGACTGATCTAAGGGACCTGGGTTCGAGTCCCGGGACTGATCTAAGGGACCTGGGTTCGAGCCCCGGGACTGATCTAAGGGACCTGGGTTCGAGCCCCGGGACTGATCTAAGGGACCTGGGTTCGAGCCCAGGGACTGATCTAAGGGACCTGGGTTCAAGCCCTGGGACTGATCTAAGGGACCTGGGTTCGAGCCCCGGGACTGATCTAAGTGACCTGGGTTCAAGCCCCGGGACTGATCTAAGGGACCTGGGTTCGAGTCCCGGGACTGATCTAAGGGACCTGGGTTCGAGCCCCGGGACTGATCTTAAGGGACCTGGGTTCGAGCCTTGGGTAAGGCATGGATGTATATGTCGTATTTCTGCTGCCCAATGTGTGCAAAAAGTGCCGCTCAGAGGAAAACCAAACCAATAGATTCCGATCACACTGAAGACATAATTTTCACGTTCCCTCCTTCCTCGTCCATCCCGACTCCCCTTTTAACCTTAATCACTGCAGAAACAATAAACAATGACACATTCTCACACCCAACAAAGAGCAAAGCAACAGTCGACCTTCATCTATCGACAACGTTAGTCTCTCGCTGATTGTCGGAAGAGTGTGGTCTCTGAAACCAAACTAATAAACAAGGAGATCTGTGAAGACTTGCACGTGTGAGCTTTAGAAAACACTTGCGAAGAACCAGAAGGGGGGTTGGTATCAATCCTCCCCCTTCTTCCTCCGTAGGCCGTGGTTTCACATGACACCACAACGTTCCCTGTCACTCAGTACCCTGTCACCAAGCCTGCTTCCTCTTCTGTTCAGTTCTTGGTGTGGGAGCACTGACACCGTGACTCTGGGGAGGGAGGAGGGAGGCGGGGATCAAACGACAGGGAGGGTGGAGAAGAGAGGTCAGTGAAAGGTCTGACTGTGAGGGGGTGATGCGGAAGGGGTGTCAGTTTAAAGCTCATGCTTTAGGGAGAAAAGAGCTAGAGCATCATAGCATATTCGGAGCGAATTTCCCAGAGATCTAATTTGGCTGTGTTCGGTTGTTAAGTTGAAGACTCTATAATGGCATCTAAAAAAAAGGATGATCAGATTTAAAGAATCAGATCCGGGAATTTTGAAAATTCTATCTGAAGGATTGACACTTTTAATAGGGTGACAAGTCTTTTAAAAGAAATCCCAAATACTTTTGAAAATTCAATCAGAAGGCTGAATTTTTTTCAGAAATTATTAAGTTAAAAAGTAACACAATTTTTTTCGTTTTAAGCCTATTTTATACATAACTACATACAGGCCCGGATCTAGAAAAAAATCGAGGGGAGGGTTTTACTTGTCTCTAAAAAAATTTTTGAAAACGCATGAAATATAACTAAGTTAATTTTGTTTTTGTTTCTGTTAACAGCTGTCCCGTCGCCGAGTGGTTAGCGCGCTTGGCTAATGATCTAACCGTCACGTGGCCAAATGGTTAGCGCGCTTGGCTACTGATCTAAGGGACCTGGGTTCGAGCCCCGGAGTAAGTCATGGATGTATGTGTCGTTTTTTTGCTGAGGTCTTGCCATCCTCTCAGACCTCCTACTTGACATATAAGGGGCGGGGGTGGCTCAGTCGGTAGCGCGCCAGGCTCGTAATCTGTAGTTCCCAGGTTCGAGTCCCAGCTGGGTCAGCGTTGAGATTTATCTCCGCAAAATTCCCCGCCCTGCCCACGGTCAGTAGGGGACACCGATGGGCTTGGAAAGGCCGCCATCCGTCGGATGGAACGTTAAGCCGTGGCTCCGTGTGCGGGAGAGCCATACCCTGTGCACGTTAAAGAACACGCTGGATGGCCTTGACGGGGGGCTACCATCTGTCTCCCAACAGCTGTTCCAGTGGGTCCCCACCCCTACCTTCTCTGAGCCTTCGGGGTCCATGTGACCTGGCCATTTAGCCCATGGTATGCAAAAAAATGCCGCTCAGAGGTAAAACAACTCAACCCAACTCTCATCCGTCAATATTAAATTAATGTTTTATAAAAAAAGTATTTCAATGGGATGAGAAATTCTCTTCATTCAGAAGCTGAGAAGTTCTCCCTCATTCGCAAAGTCGTTCGAGTTTCTAAACCCCGTCCCATTACACGTTGGGACTAAATCTTTTAATCCAATACGAGATTACATTGTGAGGGGGGGGGGGGGGAGGACTTGTATTCCAAATTTGAGACCTATCGGTCAAGTATCTGGGGAAGGACAGGACGCCAAAAACTGTTAAGATAGAACTTAATAACTTGAATAGTAATTAAGCCATTAGTAACCATAAGGCCTACTATGGTGTCAGTAAGTAGAAGAAAGAACGGCATTGATAATAATAATTTATTTCATGCAGGGGGCTACAGTAAAACCAAGGTACAGGTAAGTTTATATATTAATTTAAGCGTTCAAGTGGTTTACTCTGGGGTTGTTGGGTTGTTTTACCTCTGAGCGGCACTTTTTTTGCACACCATGGGCTAAATGGCCAGGTCACATGGACCCCGAAGGCTCAGAGAAGGTTGGGGGAGGGGACCCACTGGAACAGCTGTTGGGAGACAGATGGCCATCCAGTGTGTTCTTTAAGAGCACAGGGTATGGCTCTCCCGCAAACGGAATCACGGTTCAACGTCCCATCCGACGGACGGCGGTCTTTCCAAGCCCATCGGTGTCCCCTACTGACCGTGGGCAGGGCGGGGGATAAATCTGAACGCTGACCCAGCTGTGACTCGAACCTGGGAACTACAGATTACGAGCCTGGCGCGCTACCGACTGAGCCACCCCCGCCTCCTTACTCTGGGGAACGCACGGATACCGCCATCGTTATGATGATGATGATTCCAGCTTCAATTTTTCAGTCACTTGCATTGCGACCAAAATTTTTTTTAATAACAATGTTGCCACCATGGGCGTTGGCAGAAAATTTTCCAGGGGGGGGGGGAGCAAAGCTTGGAGACAAATAATTACATCAATATATTTTTATTTAAGTATTTAATTATTTTGGGTTTTTTTTTTACAATTAGATTATAGAATACAGTATTGCATCAATACAAAAAACATACATAATGTATATAAATTCACAATATAAAGAAAGCAAAAATTAATTGAAGCAAGAATTTTTATTCGATCCCAGAGGGGGGAAGTGCCCCGTTTGCCCCCCTCTGCGGACGCCCATGGTTGCCACTAATATTCCTAATGGTCAATTACTAAATATCTGCTCAAGCTGTAAAGTCAATTTAATATTTAAAAGAAAATCCCAAAACCGGGTTCCGGGGTTCTTTATTCGTAGGGGACAGAGACATTAATCCAGGGATTGTCCCCCGAAAACGGTGACGAATGATTACCCTATTGTAGGTGCTGTTAATCCATTTCACACTCGTTTAGCTCAGTCAGAGGGAAAATTTCCATCTCTGTTCCAAGGGTTGGGTTCTTTTACCTCTGAGCGGCACTTTTTTTGCACACCATGGGCTAAATGGCCAGGTCACATGGACCCCGAAGGCTCAGAGAAGGTTGGGGGAGGGGACCCACTGGAACAGCTGTTGGGAGACAGATGGTAGCCTTCCGTCAAGGCCATCCAGCGTGTTCTTTAACGCGCACAGGGTATGGCTCTCCCACACACGGGGCCACGGCTTAACGTCCCATCCGACCGACGGCGGCCTTTCCGAGCCCATCGGTGTCCCCTACTGACCGTGGGCAGGGCGGGGAATTTTTCGGAGATAAATCTCAACGCTGACCCAGCTGGAACTCGAACCTGGGAACTACAGATTACGAGCCTGGCGCGCTACCGACTGAGCCACCCCCGCCCCCATCTCTGTTCTAAGTTTGGGGTGGAAAAATCTGTGAAATATCAAAGATACTGAAAGTTCAAAGTGGTTCGAAAGTAGAGCCTAACCACCTCAAAACAATAGGGGCTTTGTAATTTATTGGGAAGTTAGCATTTGCAGAGGGAGCAGACCAAAGTTTTTTGTAAAAGTAACCGAAACTGTAAACCTGTGACAAAATATGAGAAGTCACAAAATTTTGGTTTCTTCATCCATTTGCTAGAGGGCTTTTTTGTGCACACAATGGATAAATGGCCAGGTCACAAGGGCCCCAACAACTCAGAGGAAGTTGAGGGGATGGGATCCACTAGACCAGGGTTTCTCAACGTGGGGTACGCGGTAAAATTTTTTGGGGTACGCCGTGAGAGCTCAAAAGTCTCTAGATCTAGTAACAAAGTCGCTAAGTTGGAATTACTATACTATAACCATAGGCGTCCGCAGAGAATTTTCCAGGGGGGGGGGGGGCAAAGCTTGGTGACAAATAATTACATCAATAAAATTTTATTTCATTATTTAATTTTTTACGGTTTTTTTTTTACAAGTAGATTATAGAATACAGCATTGCATCAATACAAAAACACATACAAAATGTATATAAATTAATTACGTTTAAATTGTTACGATTATCATGCGGACGCCCATACTATAACTATAGTTTATCTATCTATGTAAGGGGTACGCCAGTTATGTACACATTTCCAGAGGCTACGTGAAGCATAAAAAGTTGCACTAGACACCACTGCACTAGACAATTGTTTGGAAACAGATGAAAGCTTCCAATCTAGGTCATCCAGTGTGTTCTTTAACGCATACAGTGGTAAGTATACTTTAACGTATACAGTGTTACGTATACTTTAACGCATACAGCCGGAACCACGGCTTAATGTCCATCGACCAATACTTTGGGTTGGGTTGTTTTACCTCTGAGCGCCACTTTTTTGCACACTATGGGCTAAATGGCCAGGTCACAGGGACCCCAAAGGCTCAGAGAATGTTGGGGGAGGGGACCCACTGGAACAGCTGTTGGGGGACATATGGTAGCCTCCCGTCAAGGTCATCCAGCGTGTTCTTTAACGTGCACAGCGTATGGCTCTCCCGCACTCGGGGCCACGGCTTAACGTCCCATTCGACGGACGGCGGCCTTTCCAAGCCCATCGGTGTCCCCTACTGACCGTGGGCAGGGCGGGGAATTTTGCGGAGATAAATCTCAACGCTGACCCAGCTGGGACTCGAACCTGTGAATTACAGATTACGAGCCTGGCGCGCTACCGACTGAACCACCCCGGCCCCACCAATACTTTGGAGACAAATCTCAACGCCGACTAAGGTGGGACTTGAACTTGGAAATTGCAGATTATGAGCGTGGCCCACTACTGGCTGAACCACTCCCACGTGAGGGGAGTGATCCCCTTCCCGAAGATCTGGCTATGTTATAACACCCATGATACGGCCCCCTCCCCTTTCGATAAATTTTAGCTCGGATCGTGTCAAGCCTAACTAACACGAAATCTCCTCTTACAAAGAGTCTGCATCAACAGAAGATATCACGTTGCGATCCCTCCGTGCTGTGACGACCACCTATCTGCTCGACGGTCGACACGGATCATCAGAGAACGTGCCAGACTGTCAACCACGTGGCCATGGCTAGGTTCAGGAAATCGGGACTCTCTGCGAATGTGTCTAACGCGATGCACCTGTGGTCTGAGCCGCTGTCTGGCCTCTGGACGACCGCACCATGCAGAAGGCGACAGGTTATTAATCACAGAAATGGAGTTGGGAGTCGTGGAACTGGCATCTGTCCAAAACGGGAAGGGGGGTGTTTTTTAATAGTGTTCTTTCTCCCCTCCCCCCTCTTTCACGCGCACGAAGAAAGGTTTTTGGCTAATTTGCTGTTCGGGTTGGGTTGTTTTACTTCTGAGCGGCACTTTTTTTCACACCATGGGCTAAATGGCCAGGTCACATGGATCCCGAAGGCTCAGAGAAGGTTGGGGGAGGGGACCCACTGAAACAGCTGTTGGGAGACAGATGGTAGCCTCCCGCCAAGGCCATCCAGCGTGTTCTTTAACGTGCACACGGGGCAACGGCTTAACGTCCCAACCAACGGACGGCGGCCTTTCCAAGACCATCGGTGTCCCCTACTGACAGTGGGCAGGGCGGGGAATTTTGCGGAGATAAATCTCAACGCTGACCCAGCTGGGACTCGAACCTGGGAACTGCAGATTACGAGCCTGGCGCGCTACCGACTGAGCCACCTCCGCCCCTTTCTGTTCGGAATCTAGTCTTTAAGTAAACACCTTTTCTCAGGAAAAGTTGCTTTTTCCGGATTTTAGTTATTGCGTTAATTTGAAATGTAAATCAGCGTCAGTTTTTTTCTAAGTGGCACTTTTTTTAACACCAATGGACAAAGTTTCCAGGTCACAAGGATCCCAAGGGTTTAGCGAAGGTTGGGGAAGGGGGCCCACTGAACAACTGTTAGGAAGAAGATGGACGCCTCTCATCAAGGCCATACAACATGGTTCTTTAACGTGCACAGGATATGGCTCACTCGCACACGGACCACGACTTAGAGTCTCATCAGCCGAACGGCGCCCTTTCAAAGGCACCCAGACCTCTGATTGAGCTAGTTCAAAGACTAGATTCCGGCTCCCTTTCAAAGGCACCCAGACCTCTGATTGAGCTAGTTCAAAGACTAGATTCTGGCGCCCTTTCAAAGGCGCCCAGACCTCTGATTGAGCTAGTTCAAAGACTAGATTCCGGCTCCCTTTCAAAGGCGCCCAGACCTCTGATTGAGCTAGTTCAAAGACTAGATTCCAGCTCCCTTTCAAAGGCGCCCAGTCCTTTGATTGAGCTAGTTCAAAGACTAGATTCCGGCGCCCTTCCAAAGGCGCCCAGACCTCTGATTAAGCTAGTTCAAAGACTAGATTCCGGCTCCCTTTCAAAGGCGCCCAGACCTCTGATTGAGCTAGTTCAAAGACTAGATTCCAGCTCCCTTTCAAAGGCGCCCAGTCCTTTGATTGAGCTAGTTCAAAGACTAGATTCCGGCGCCCTTCCAAAGGCGCCCAGACCTCTGATTAAGCTAGTTCAAAGACTAGATTCCGGCTCCCTTTCAAAGGCGCCCAGACTTCTGATTGAGCTAGTTCAAAGATTAGATTCCGGCTCCCTTTCAAAGGCGCCCAGACCTCTGATTGAGCTAGTTCAAAGACTAGATTCCGGCTCCCTTTCAAAGGCGCCCAGTCCTTTGATTGAGCTAGTTCAAAGACTAGATTCCGGCGCCCTTCCAAAGGCGCCCAGAGCTCTGATTAAGCTAGTTCAAAGACTAGATTCCGGCTCCCTTTCAAAGGCGCCCAGTCCTTTGATTAAGCTAGTTCAAAGACTAGATTCCGGCGCCCTTCCAAAAGCACCCAGACCTCTGATTGAGCTAGTTCAAAGACTAGATTCCGGCTCCCTTTCAAAGGCGCCCAGACTTCTGATTGAGCTAGTTCAAAGACTAGATTCCGGCGCCCTTTCAAAGGCGCCCAGACCTCTGATTGAGCTAGTTCAAAGACTAGATTCCAGCTCCCTTTCAAAGGCGCCCAGTCCTTTGATTGAGCTAGTTCAAAGACTAGATTCCGGCGCCCTTCCAAAGGCGCCCAGACCTCTGATTAAGCTAGTTCAAAGACTAGATTCCGGCTCCCTTTCAAAGGCGCCCAGACCTCTGATTGAGCTAGTTCAAAGACCAGATTCCAGCTCCCTTTCAAAGGCGCCCAGTCCTTTGATTAAGCTAGTTCAAAGACTAGATTCCGGCTCCCTTTCAAAGGCGCCCAGACTTCTGATTGAGCTAGTTCAAAGATTAGATTCCGGCTCCCTTTCAAAGGCGCCCAGACCTCTGATTGAGCTAGTTCAAAGACTAGATTCCGGCTCCCTTTCAAAGGCGCCCAGTCCTTTGATTGAGCTAGTTCAAAGACTAGATTCCGGCGCCCTTCCAAAGGCGCCCAGAGCTCTGATTAAGCTAGTTCAAAGACTAGATTCCGGCTCCCTTTCAAAGGCGCCCAGTCCTTTGATTAAGCTAGTTCAAAGACTAGATTCCGGCGCCCTTCCAAAGGCGCCCAGACCTCTGATTGAGCTAGTTCAAAGACTAGATTCCGGCTCCCTTTCAAAGGCGCCCAGACCTCTGATTGAGCTAGTTCAAAGACTAGATTCCGGCGCCCTTTCAAAGGCACCCAGACCTCTGATTGAGCTAGTTCAAAGACTAGATTCCGGCGCCCTTCCAAAGGCGCCCAGACCTCTGATTGAGCTAGTTCAAAGACTAGATTCCGGCTCCCTTTCAAAGGCGCCCAGTCTTTTGATTGAGCTAGTTCAAAGACTAGATTCCGGCGCCCTTCCAAAGGCGCCCAGACCTCTGATTGAGCTAGTTCAAAGACTAGATTCCGGCGCCCTTTCAAAGGCGCCCAGTCCTTTGATTGAGCTAATTCAAAGACTAGATTCCGGCGCCCTTCCAAAGGCGCCCAGACCTCTGATTGAGCTAGTTCAAAGACTAGATTCCGGCGCCCTTCCAAAGGCGCCCAGACTTCTGATTGAGCTAGTTCAAAGACTAGATTCCGGCGCCCTTCCAAAGACGCCCAGACCTCTGATTGAGCTAGTTCAAAGACTAGAATCCGGCGCCCTTTCAAAGGCGCCCAGACCTCTGATTGAGCTAGTTCAAAGACTAGATTCCGGCTCCCTTTCAAAGGCACCCAGACCTCTGATTGAGCTAGTTCAAAGACTAGATTCCGGCTCCCTTTCAAAGGCGCCCAGACCTCTGATTGAGCTAGTTCAAAGACTAGAATCCGGCGCCCTTTCAAAGGCGCCCAGACCTCTGATTGAGCTAGTTCAAAGACTAGATTCCGGCGCTCTTTCAAAGACCCTTGGTATCCTCTTTCTCACCGAGAGCAGGAGGGGTACAATAGAAGTACAGTTGGGACTCGAACCTGGGAACTACCCACTGAATCAACGCCCCCTCTTGGTGTGGCACTCACTTCTGTATACAGATAATTCCCATTTGAAGTGGGAGATGCGTTACGGGATAACCCGCATCAAGCAGGATTTTTTTTTTGTTTTTTTTTTGCGTAATTTATCGTCGTTTTCGACATTTTTTTTTTCTTTGTGCTATTAATAGAGGTTTTATTTCAAGGGGAAAAAAAAATCACAATTTTTATCAAAAAATTTACATAAATGTGTAAGTATATGATCGATTAGTTAATTTCTTAATTCATTTCTTATTAAGGAAATAATCTAGCGGGGTTGGCTTATCTCCGTTTTATGCGTAATATTTGTTTGTGACGTTGCATTAACAAGTGATAACCACGTCTTGTGGCACTCGAGAATCATCATTATCATCTTCCTCCAAAAATCTAGGGGACACCGATGGGCTTGGAAAGGCCGCCGTCTGTCGGGTGGGACGTTAAGCCGTGGACCCGTGTGCGGGAGGCCATACTCTGTGCACGTTAAAGAACACGCTGGATGGCCTTGACGGGAGGCTACCATCTGTCTTCCAACAGCTGTTCCAGTGGGTCCCCTCCCCGAACCTTCTCTGAGCCTTCGGGTCCATGTGACCTGGCCATTTAGCCCATGGTGTGCAAAAAAGTGCCGCTCAGAGGTAAACAACCCAACAACCCAACCCCATCCCCCCTCTTTTTCTGAGCACTCGGGGTCCTTTGAAATTTGTTGCGGGGGTGCTCAGGCGGTAGCGCGCCAGACTCGTAATCTGTAGTTCCCAGGTTCGAGTCCCAGCTGGGTAAGGGTTCAGATTTATCTATTTATCTCCGGAAAATTTCCGGCCCTGCCCACGGTCAGTAGAGAACACCGATGGGCTTGGAAAGGCCGTCGTCCGTCGGATGGGACGTTAAATTCTGGCTCCGTGCGTGCGGGAGAGCCATACTCTGTGCACGTTAAAGAACACTCTGGATGGCCTTGACGGGAGGCTACCATCTGTCTCCTACCAGCTGCCCAGTGCGTTCCCTTCCCCACCACATTCTCTGAGCCCTCGGGGTCCTTGTGACCTGACCATTTAGCCCTCTATGTGCAAAAAAAAAAAACTTCCACTCAGAGGTAGAACAACTCAACCACTTTTACCAAGAATTATTTTTTTAACACTTCAAAATTTCAACTGCCTTCATGGAATAAAACGTTGGGAATGAAATATTTTATTCAGAGAAAAAAAAGAATTTTTTCATGTCTGTCCTGGTGGCCGAGTGGTTAGTGCTTTTTGGCAATTGATAAAAAAAAAGCTAGTGGCTAAGGCAGAGTTGAATGTTTGTTGTTGTCGTCTTTCCCTGCTGAGATTTTCTCTAGGGTGTATTAAACAGACTTCTGTGGCAAGCAGTTGCCTGAAGGGTAATTTTTTTCAAAATTAGATGGGCCGTAGCGCCCCTATTATCGGTTTGATAAACCAAAATACTACTGTATTACGGGGGCCTTTGTAGACTCTCTGGTCCCGGGCGAAAGCTTAGTCGGAAATCTGCTTCTAATATTTGGTCAAGGTCGAACTTGAATAAACCTCAAAGCGTTATTTATTGAATATATCTCTCTGCTGAAACTCACGTGCAGGTCAGACGATAACCTTCACAACTCGTTTACATAATTTATCGCAAGTAATATAGACTACCAATGTATCTTCTCGATGGAAAGGAAGGTAGGGGAGGAAATAGGAAGAAGGGGAGGAAAGATCGTACAAGAGAAATGATCAGTGGGGAATGGTGGTACGACAGTGATGAGCAAAAGTAGTTGAATCTCTTCTGCGACGTGCTCTCAGTGCCTCTCCCCCCCCCCTTTAAAATGGCTTGGGGTTGTCTGGTGTCTGGTAAACATTCACTGCCAGCTGGGCGGAAGTCAGAGCCATCCAACTCGGACCTAACACTTCCTTCTGATGCTTTTTCTCGCTCTTCCTGTTTAAAGATCTCTCTCCTGTGCGATAAATGATGAGCTTTCGCTGATGATGAGTATGATGAGCGATCACGATCACTATTTTCCTTCAGCTGAGGTGAAACCTAAGATTGTGGTTTGGTTAGTCTATAAAAATATCAGTAAGTCACCTGAAATTCATCTAAATCTTTTCTACTTTCTCGTGAAAAAAATAAAGGAAAAGAAGTACAAGCGTCCCTACTAAAACAAAAAGAACTTTCCGTTGAGAAATTTAAACCAAAATTTTACAAAAGCATTCATAAATGGGCTGTAAAAATAATAAATTGGCTTGTAATGGTAAAATTCATAAATTGGCTTGTAAATGGTAGCTAGGCGTAAACTGGAAGGAGAGCTGTGTACCAATCCCCAGTGATGATGCACAGAACCGGCCAGGTCTAGCACCTAATGTCCGACCCCACCTTCTCGTGGTGCAGGCCGTTAGTACCTTTCAAAAGAGATATTCTCTTTTGGAAGAGAACGGAAGGGGAGGGCTGCCAGTTCAGTATGGCCTACTGATCTGGTCATCTATGGCCACTTTTTTCTTTTTTTTCAACCCTGCTGAGGAGTGGTCAACTTCACAGGGTCCTGGTGCTGACCATTTATACCTACTAGACTGGACTTGTTTATGGATTTGAGCTTGATTATGGATCCTGGACTTGCTGCACTGGTGGGCCTCTGTTGAGGAAGAGTCTGCCGCTGTGTTTTCTGTTTGCTTCTGGGTTGCCAGCTCTAAGTGAACAGAGGCATGGGATACCTTATATCAGTTGGTGGATAATCCTAATCAGAGGCCATCGCAGGTACCTGAACCTTACTTAGCTAGTTGGGCATCGTCAAGCCTAAACTGGAGTAATGTGTCTCAGGCAGGCTATATGGTTCTTGAAAAAGTCCACTTGAAAAGGTGGTGCCTGAAGTTCCTACCAGCATCGGTGACTTCAGCCTTTAGCGAAGGAGGAACAGGTCTTTGCCCCATGCCTGCGATCAGGGGGCTGTTTGATATTGTTGGCCCTACCAATCTCAATAAACCTAATTTCTTTAAAAATCCTACTAATCATTTTCTCTCTGCAGGAACGTGGAACGTGAGGACATTACATAGAGATTATTCTCTTGATGTCCTCATGCAGGAATTCCAGCGCTATAACCTAGATATTCTAGGCTTGCAAGAGACCAGATGGACAGGTAAAGGTGAGATACTTAAAAATAACTTTAAATTTCCCTTTACAGGGAGGGAGGATGGAAAGCATCACCAAGGCGTGGGTCTGCTGCTCAGCAGACATGCTAGTGATGCTCTTCTAGGATATGAGTGCATTAATGAAAGGTTTCTTACAGCAAAATTTCAGACAAGCATTAAAGACTTGAATGTTATCTGCTGTTATGCCCCCACTGAGGATTCTGATGAGGATGAGAAGGATAGGTTTTACAGACAACTTCAGGATATTTTGAATTCTGTCAAGAAAGGAGATATTACCCTTGTTCTTGGTGACTTCAATGCCAAAGTTGGTACCGACTCTGACCTTTGGGGAGGAGTAATAGGCCCTTTTGGTATTGGTAGCTGCAATGGCAATGGGCAACGTCTCCTACAGGTAAGTAAACTCAATGGTTTCAGAATAACTAACACATATTACAAACACCGCGACATACATAAATACACATGGGTTTCACCTGATGGGCTGCATAAGAATATGATTGATTATATATTAATTAACAGCAAATGGGCTAGTTCTGTTAGAAATACCAGGGCATATAGGGGAGCTGAAATTGGATCTGACCATTACCTTGTTAAAAGTGTCTTGCAACTTAAACTTCAAAAGTGTTGTGCTGGGTTAAAAAATTTACCTTTAATACTGAAGCTCTGAAAGACCCAGTTATAGCTAAAGCTTACCATGATAGGTTACTTAGTCATTATGATAGTCATGGTTTGCTTAATACTGAAGTTGAGAAAGAATGGGGCCATTTTAAACAGGCTTTTTTGGAAACTAACAGTACTCTTTTAGGGAAAAAGGAGCAGAGGAGGCAGAATTATTTAAGTGATAAGGCACTTGAGCTTATTTCAGAAAGAAGGAACTGCAGGAATGTCCTTAATCAGTACCCTACTAGTCCTAATAGAAAGCATTACAAAGAACTTAATAAACGTGTGAAGGGTCAGTTAGCTACTGATAAGAATCTTTGGCTTGATGGCCTTGCTGACAAAGCTGAGGAAGCAGTTAGACAGCACAACAGCAGAGAGCTGTACCAGATAGTTAATGTTTTGTGTGGTAGAAAACGAACAGGTATACAGGGATTGAAGGATAAACAAGGCAAGGTTATAGAAGGTGAGGATTCTGTCATGGCTAGGTGGGCTGAGCATTTCAGTGATGTTCTAAACAATGTGGTTAGTTCTACTCCCATTGTTTGCAATGATGATAGATGCATTGTTGGCTTTAATGTTGGCCCTATAACACAATCTGAAGTTAGTTTGGCTATTTCTAAACTTAAACTTCATAAATCCCCAGGGGTTGATGAAATTACTACGGAAATGCTTAGAGCTGGGAATGTTTCAGTTACCATTTGGATGACTGAAATTTTGAATAACTTTTATGATAAAGGCATGGTTCCTAAAGATTTTACCAGAGCTATTATTATCCCTATTTTCAAAAAAGGTGATCGCAGTTCTTGTGATAACTATAGGGGTATCAGCCTACTCTCCGTTCCAGGTAAAGTTCTTTCCATGATTGTGCTTAATAGAATTAAGAATCTGGTTGACAGGCAATTGCGTGATGAGCAATGTGGATTCAGAAGTGGTAGGGGATGTGTAGATCAGATATTTTCACTTAGGCAGATTCTTGAGAAATGTTTAGAGTTTCAGAAACCTTTGGTTGCTAGCTTTGTTGATTTCAAAAAGGCTTTCGACTCTGTTGATCGTCATAATTTGTGGTTGATTGTGAGATCATATGGTATACCAGACAAGTTAGTTAACATAATGAAAGTTCTCTATAATAACACTGAGTCGTGTGTGAGAGTTGGTAAGTCTTGTAGCAATTGGTTTAGCATTACTTCTGGTGTTCGACAAGGGTGCATTTTGTCTCCTTTTCTCTTTAGTCTCTTTAGTTCCTTTTTCTCTTTAGTTTGGTTGTTGATTATGTTATGCGAAATTCACTTCAAGGGAAAGATTTTGGCCTTAAATGGGCTGGAGATACGAAAATTTCTGATTTAGATTATGCTGATGATTTAGCTCTTTTGGCAAATGATGTTGATGAGATGAACTCTTTCATTCGAACTGTTGATGAGACTGGTAGTACAGTAGGTTTGGTTATAAACAGAGAGAAAACTAAAGTGATGAAAATTGGTCAGGCAGGTTGTGATTCAGTTAATCTGAATGGTTGCAGTCTTGAGCAGGTGTCACAGTTTAATTACCTTGGGAGCTGCGTAACTGATACTGGTGATGTGCGGCATGAGATTAACAGACGAATAGGTATTGCTGCCGGGACTTTTAAGAATCTATGGAGACTGTGGAGAAATAGGCGTATACACCTTAAGACTAAAATTAGACTGTATAATAGTTTGGTTCTTTCTAGGGTTAGTTATGGTAGTGAAACTTGGACGCTGTGTAAGCAAGATAACAGGAAACTAGATGCTTTTGATTCTAGATGCTTATGCAGTATCTTGGGTATTAGGTGGTTTAACTTTGTAACTAATGATGAGGTTAGGCAAAGGAGTCTGCAACCTCCTTTAAGCAGCATATTGTGCAGAGAGAGACTCCGCTGGTTTGTCCATGTTGCCCGTATGGATAATTATAGATTGGCGAATAAGGTTATGAACACTGTGTCTAGAGGCCTCAGAAGGAGGGGGAGACCTAGGATGCGGTGTCAAACCGCATCCTAGGTCTCCCCCTCCTTCTGAGGCCTCTAGGCCGTCAAATGGCCGTCAAATGGCCTCTAGGCCGTCAAATGTCAAACAGGACCTTGTTAGAATTGGTGTACAGTGGCCGGATGCAGCAGATGTAGCTCAGGACAGATATGCTTGGAGAATTAAACTGCGCGGTCTGGTTGGACCTCCGTAGCCCATGGCTGCTTGAGGATGATGATGATGATGATGATTCATAACAGTGAACAGAACAGTGAATTATGTGAAAGTTTATAGACCAACTATAAATCATCCGGTGGTAGGGAAAGTTCATCATAGATAACCATCGTTTTCGAAAAGTTTGGTCCAGATATTTTCCCACTATTATTAATCATCACTGTAAGTAGTGGCACCATAATCTGCAATTTCCAGAGTTCGGTTGGGTTGGGTTGTTTTACCTCTGAGCGGCACTTTTTTGCACACCATGGGCTAAATGTCCAGGTCACATGGACCCCGAAGGCTCAGAGAAGGTTGGGGGAGGGGACCCACTGGAGCAACTGTTGGGAGACAGATGGTAGCCTCCCGTCAAGGCCATCCAGCGTGTTCTTTAACGTGCACAGGGTATAAGCTCTCCCGCACACGGGGCCACAGCTTAACGTCCCATCCGACGGACGGCGGCCTTTCCAAGCCCATCGGTGTCCCCTACTGACCGTGGGCAAGGCGGGGGAATTTTGCGGAGATAAATCTCAACGCTGACCCAGCTGGGACTCGAACCTGGGAACTACAGATTACGAGCCTGGCGCGCTACCGACTGAGCCACCCCTGCCCCTATATTCTCAAGGAAGATATCACTCTGAATTTAACGTCGATCAATTTTAAAGGAGAAATTGCCTCGAGTCGGGTGAGAACGCAGTGTTCATATCCGAACTGGCTCAAGACAATTTTTCCTCTAAAATTGATCGACGTTAAATTAGAGTGATATCTTCCTTGATAATATGTCGGAACAAATATGTCGGAAAATCTTTTCAATTTACCGTATATTTCCGCAGATAAGACGACCTTCAGATAAGACGAGGTATAAATTTTCATCAAAGTTTTATAGTTTTAGCATATATCTGTCCTATAAGACGACCCCAAACTATCAACGGCCTATGAATTTAGTTTAGATCGGCGATCATCATCTGGATAATAATACTGTATAGCGTATACGGAATTATGTCCTATTCGCAAACATTCGCACTGATTCGGGCATTCGGGTAATGACCTTGACTATTCACAAAAGCGTCGTATGGGCTATTCTATTTTGTGGACATACCCTACTCTAAAAATAATCATGGGATTTTTGTGGACATACCCTACTCTAAAAATAACCTCACATCTTATTTTTTGCCTTTACCATCCATATAATATTTCTTAAATTTAAAATAATCCGTCTAGTAAATAATTACGGTTTGTCCGTTTTTTCCTCAGTAGCTCAATAAACATAACTTTTAATATTTATTTTGTTTTAATATTGTTTTACTATTACAATGTAATGTATTATTTACTATTACAATGTAATGTATTATCATATAACGTATTTAAATAATATGATAGATTTTTCGAATAGTTGTAGTAATAATGGTTTTAATTTATATAAATTTCAATCTAATTTTTTTGTATCTGTCCTATAAGACGACCCGGATTTTGGGGGCCTTTTTCTTTATGATTCAACTATCGTCTTATCTGCTGAAATATACGGTAATTATTTATATTCCATAATTTTTCAAGAAATTTTTGAAAGACTTGTTAAAAGGGAGGAGAAAAATTACACTGCATTGGGAATGCAATCCTTTGTCCTTATCCTTTCCATAAAAATTTTTTGCATGTTTGTGTTTCATGCCCCCTTACACCTCGATTTTTTTTTAGATCAGAGCATGACCTAAACCAGTGGTTCTCAACCATTTTTTGTGATTCACGTACCCCCTAGAAATGTGCATGTAACTGGTGTACCCCTTGTATAGATAGGGGCGGGGGTGGCTCAGTCGGTAGCGCGCCAGGCTCGTAATCTGTACTTCCGAGGTTCGAGTCCCATCTGGGTCAGCGTTGAGATTTATCTCCGCAAAATTCCCCATCCTGTCCACGGTCAGTAGGGGACACCGATGGGCTTGGAAAGGCCGCCGTCCGTCGGATGGGACGTTAAGCCGTGGTCCTGTGTGTGGGAGAGAGCCATACCCTGTGCACGTTAAAGAACACGCTGGATGGCCTTGACGGGAGGCTACCATCTGTATCCCAACAGCTGTTCCAGTGGGTCACCTCCCCCAACCTTCTCTGAGCCTACGGGGTCCATGTGACCTGGCCATTTAGCCCATGGTGTGCAAAAAAGTGCCGCTCAGAGGTAAAACAACCCAACCCAACGTACCCCTTGGAAATGTGCATGTAACTGGCGTAACCCTTGTATAGATAGATAAAACTATAGTTAGAGAATAATAATGACAACTTAGCGACTTTGTTACTAGATCTAGCGACCTTTGAGCTCTCACGGCGTACCCCAAAAACTTTTACCGCGTTCCCCCAAGGGGTAAGCGTACTCCACGTTGAGAACCCCTAATCTAAAGTATTCACAAGTTTTTCGCTCGTTCAAAATTATTTGTGGCTTTTTACTAACAGACTTAAAAGATTTCTTTTTATCAGCGTGCGGGGCGGGTGTGGCTCAGTCGGTAGCGCGCCAGGCTCGTAATCTGTAGTTCCCAGGTTCGAGTCCTAGCTGGGTCAGCGTTGAGATTTATGTCCGCAAAATTCCCCGCCCTGCCCACGGTCAGTAGGGGACACCGATGGGCTTGGAAAAACCGCCGTCCGTCGGATGGGACGTTAAGCCGTGGCTCAGTATGCGGGAGAGCCATACCCTGTGCACGTTAAAGAACACGCTGGTTGGCCTTGACCTGAGGCTACCATCTGTCTCCCAACAGCTGTTCCAGTGGGTCCCCTCCCCCAACCTTCTCTGAGCCTTCGGGGTCCATGTGACCTGGCCATTTAGCCCATGGTGTGCAAAAAAGTGCCGCTCAGAGGTAAAACAACCCAACCCATTTTATCAGCGTGCAGAGTTACAGATCTATTTTTCTTGGGAATCCATGAAACAAGAACTGTATCCTTTCTGAGCACTGAGGTATATTTGTTGTTTTGCCATGTTTAATATCACAGTTCATCAATTTCAATTGTATATAAAGTATTTTGTTGTATTGCGAATATGTGAAGTTAAAGTTTTACCTACCTAAAAAAAAGTTCGGCATCCCTTTAGTTTGTAGCAATTGCGGAGGATTAGGCAGCTTTTTTTTTCTCGTTTTTTAAAAAAAAAAAACGGAATTAAGATAATGTTTTTGCTTTTCGTCTGACATCTGTACAGTCGCTCAAAAAAGTATCCGAACACCATGGTTGATTACAGAATTCAAAAAAATATCTGGCAACGATTTTTTTTAGAAATTAGTGATCTGGCAACCCTTCGTGTCACGTGATTACAGAATTCAGGAAAAATATCTGGAGCGTGTGCAGTTACTGCACACGCTCCAGTTTGCTGTGAACGGTAACTGCACACGCTCAATATTTCCGTGAGTGAGCCCACACGATCTAGTATCAAAATAATATGACCACCTACAGTCGCTCAAAAAAGTATCCGAACACTACGGTTGATTACAGAATTCAGAAAAATATCTGTCAACGATTTTTTTAGAAATGAGTGATCTGGCAACCTTCGTGTCACGTGACACGAAGGTTGCCAGAATCCGTTGCTCTGTGTGCGGGAGAGTCATACCCTGTGCACGTTACAGAACAACTGGATGGCCTTGACGGGAGGTTACCATTTGTCTCCCAACAGCTGTTACAGTTGGTTCTTACCCCAACCTTCTCTGACCTTCGGGGTCCTTGTGACTTGACCATTTAACCCGTTGTGTGCAAAAAAAGTGCCACTCAGAGGTAAAACAACCCAAAACAACGACCTCTTCGCTATTGCTTTGAAATGGTGTTACGGGTCTGCTCTGCTCCCAATGGAAAAGGAGACTTCGCACTGTGGGTTGGGTTGTGTTGTTTTACCTCGGAGCGGCACTTTTTTTGCACACCATGGGCTAAATGGCCAGGCCACAAGGACCCCGAAGGCTCAGAGAAGGTTGGGGGAGGGGACCCACTGGAACAGCTGTTGGGAGACAGATGGTAGCCTCCCGTCAAGGCCATCCAGCGTGTTCTTTAACGTGCATAGGGTATGGCTCTCCCGCACACGGGGCCACGGCTTAACGTCCCATCCGACGGACGGCCGCCTTTCCAAGCCCATCGGTGTCCCCTACTGACCGTGGGCAGGGCGGGGAATTTTGCGGAGATAAATCTCAACGCTGACCCAGCTGGGACTCGAACCTGGGAACTACAGATTACGAGCCTGGCGCGCTACCGACTGAGCCACCCCCGCCCCCCTTCGCACTATGGATGCCCCTGATAGGATGTTTCCATCTATCTCCAAGGGAGTAGGAGATCCACTGGAGAAGTGTTAAAAGAAGGTCGCAACCTCCTGTCAAGACCCTTCAACTTATTCTTTAACCTGCATCCAAGGTAAGACTCCCCCGCAGTAGATCTTTCCCTATCGAGCTTAATCCTTTGGAGTCATTGTGAATTATTAATTTAGCCCATTACTGAAAAGAAAACAGTGGCGCTCGGTGGTAAATAAATTAAAAAAAAAAATAAATAAATACCCCCTCAAGCAGCTGCTTGCCATAGAGGTCTGACAGGAGCCTATCAGTTTATATGCCACAGTAGAAGGTCTGAGAGGATGGCAGGACCTCAGCAGAAAAACGACACGAACAGCCATGCCTTACCCGGGGCTCGAACCCATGTCCCGTAGATCAGTAGCTAAGCGCGCTAACCACTCGGCGACGGGACAGCTAAAAAAAAAATGCTCAAGCAGCTGCTTGCCACAGAGGTCTGACAGGAGCCTGTCAGTTTAAATGCCATAGTAGAAGGTCTGGAAGGATGGCAGGAGCTCAACAGAAAAACGATACACATATCCATGCCTTATCCGGGGCTCGAACCCAGGTCCCTTAGATCAGTAGCCAAATGCGCTAACCACTCGGCCAACTGAACTAAAAAATATTTCATCTGAGTCTCCCAGGCAACTTGATCTGATGAATGATCCGAGATAATTGTTTTGTTTTTAACCCACTCTCAATATCAGCGGAAGATCAGAGGATCACTCCATCGTAAGCCTTGTCGAGAGAACAGGCAACTCAATGAATGGAAGAGATGTGCGCAAGTTGTGGGCAGGGTATGGGGTCGAGGCAGGTCATCACCATCATCCCGACGACTCAGCCGTCTTTTTCTTGAATGGCAGAAAGTCAAGGTTACGCATTTCCGCCACTGCAGCTTATCGTCGTTTCCTTCCCCCCTCCCCCCCAAAGTGTGCTTCATCTGCATTTTCTCCAAGTGAAGAAGATGCAGCTGGCAACCGACCTTGAAACAAACTCTCAACAGTGTAGCCAGATTGCATCGGTTGGGGGAAGAGTTGGGCATTGTTTATCTCGCTATGCTTGTAACTGTACTTGCTGCACCGCGTGTTAACTATGATAAGTGATGCAACAACTAAAACGGGCAGTGTCATGGACACCGGAACTAAGAAATCACTGCGAGTTTGTCCGAAATTACTGTGAACTTGTAACAGTTGATGTGGTCAAAAATCTCATTGGTTCATTTATATCCACTGAATATATAAAATAAAAATAAATACCCCCTCAAGCAGCTGCTTGCCACAGAGGTCTGACAGGAGCCTGTCAGTTTATATGCCACAGTAGAAAATCTGAGAGGATGGCAGGACCTCAGCAGAAAAACAACACGAACAACCATGCCTTACCCGGGGCTCGAACCCAGGTCCCGTAGATCAGTAGCCAAGCGCGCTAACCACTCGGCCACGGGACTTTGTATGAAAATGTCAAACAGCTACAGTTGAATTTTGATTATACGTGTTTTTCAACTCTTGTGAACTTTGATGCAAATGTATACAGCAAACCCCTCCCCCCGACTTGTGGGGTGGGGGGCATTCGGGAGTGCTCAGGACTCGCAATCTGTAGCTCCCATGCCCGAGTCCCACTTGGTCCAACATTGAGAAATTCAGATTATTCTCTTCAAAACTCGGTCAGTAAGGAATACCGATGGACTATAAGATTATGCCGTTCGTCGGATGGAACGCTAACACGTGGCTCCATAAGCAGGAGAGCCATACCTTATGTACTTTAAACAATACACTGAATGACCTTGATGGGAGATCAGTCTCCTATCCAGTGGGTCTCCTTTTGGGCTAACAGGAGGAACACCGATGGACTATAAGATTATGCCGTTCGTCGGATGGAACGCTAACACGTGGCTCCATAAGCAGGAGAGCCATACCTTATGTACTTTAAACAACACACTGAATGACCTTGATGGGAGATCAGTCTCCTGTCCAGTGGGTCTCATTTTGGACCAACAGGAGGAACACCGATGGACTAGGAGATGATGCCATCGGTCGGATGGAAAGCTAAACCGTGGCTCCGTAAGCAGGAGAGCCATACCCTATGTACCTTAAACAACACACTGAATGACCTTGATGGGAGATCAGTCTCTTATCCAGTGGGTCTCCTTTCGAACCAAGAGGAGGAACCCCGATGGACTAGGAGATGATGCCATCCGTCGGATGGAAAGCTAAACCGTGGCTCCGTAAGCAGGAGAGCCATACCCTATGTACCTTAAACAACACACTGAATGACCTTGATGGGAGATCAGTCTCTTGTCCAGTGGGTCTCCTTTCGAACCAAGAGGAGGAACCCTGATGGACTAGGAGATGATGCCATCCGTCGGATGGAAAGCTAAACCATGGCTCCGTAAGCAGGAGAACCATACCCTATGTACCTTAAACGACACACTGAATGACCTTGATGGGAGATCAGTCTCTTGTCCAGTGGGTCTCCTTTCGAACCAAGAGGAGGAACCCCGATGGTCTAGGAGATGATGCCATCCGTCGGATGGAAAGCTAAACCGTGGCTCCGTAAGCAGGAGAGCCATACCCTATGTACCTTAAACGACACACTAAATGACCTTGATGGGAAATCAGTCTCTTGTCCAGTGGGTCTCCTTTTGATCCAAGAGGAGGAACCCCGATGGACTAAGAGAGGATGCCATCCGTCGGATGGAACGCTAAACCGTGGGTCCGTACGCAGGAGAGCCATACCCTATGTACCTTAAACAACATACTGAATGACCTTGACGGGAGATCAGTCTCCTGTCCAGTGGGTCTCCTTCCCCCAACTTCTCTGAGCACTTGCGGCCTTTTTGACTTAGCCACTTGGTTCATTGTGTGAGAAAAAGTGTGGCTGACAGCTGAAACAACCCAACCCAATTCGTTGCACCTAGTCCTTGCCTCTCATTATACGACGAGTTTGAGAAAAGAGTTCGAGGTGGTGGGGTTGAGAGAATAAGGAGAATAAAAAAAACTCTCATCTTCTAGAAACAAGATACAGCATAAGCGAAAAAAATAGAAAAAAAATTGCATGTCATTAGAAAGCTTCGGATATTTATAAAAGAGAGTCTTGGAATTTCCGTTAAAACGGAAGGCAGAAAAGTAGAAAAAAAGAGATCTGCTAACGCAGGGTATGTTCTCTTCGCGGAGCCATTCCATCTGGAGGATTCTCTGTCTCGCCGAAATCCGATATCCAAGAAGAAGGCCCTGCCGCTTCCACTCAAAATACGAGAGAAGAGGGCAACGGCGGTTAGCACGTGATGCGTGCAAGCAGTACAGAGCACGCAGTGAACAGCAATTAGAAGAGAGACTTTCTTTCGACCTCCTCTCCCTTCACCACCTCCCCCTCGACACAAACACGAACCATTCGGTACCCAGAGGCACGTGGGAGGGATGCGATGGGTTGAGGGGATCGGGTTACATTGGCCTGGGACTCTGAGGAACAAGGGTAACTGTATCCTCGGTACGCTATCTATGGGAGGAAGGAACTGGGCTACTGCTAGTGCCTGGTGAGATTCAGTTGGCTTTCTTCAATGGGTTACTTTTAAAGAAGACTTCAAACACATATCTGATGTCGGTAGCCTCCTGTGGTCGTAATTAAGACTATTAGCGAGAGAAACAAAGGGAGCTTTAACTCAACCATTTAGGATTGAGTTGAGGGAACTAAACTTTTTTTTAAACCCATCTCGTAGCTGTTTTTTTTAACAGGAATGAACTTTATATCTAATCGTCTACAGTGGACTTTATCAAATCAGAAAAGAACTGGCGACTAACAAAGCAAATTATTAATATAATGAATTTGACGCACTGAATTTTTAGACGAAACATTTTTAGGCAAATAACTAAACGATATTTTTGACCAAACATTTTGAGGCAAATAACTAAACGATATTTTTGACCAAACATTTTGAGGCAAATAATTGAAAGATTTTTGTTTGACCAAATATTTTTAGGCAAAAAATTGAACTTTTTTTGACCAAACATTTTTGAGGCAAATAACAAATATTTTTTTTTGACCAAATATTTTTAGGCAAATAATTGAACGATTTTTTTTTGACCAAACATTTTGAGGCAAATAACTGAAAGATTTTTTTCACCAAATATTTTTAGGCAAATAATTGAACGATTTTTTTTGACCAACATTTTTAGGCAAATAATTGAACGATTTTTTTTTTACCAACATTTTTAGGCAAATAACTAAACTTTTTTTTTTCGGCCAAACATTTTCACGTCAATAACTAAACGTGATTTTTTTTTTGACAAAACATTTTGAAGTTTTCATTTGAAGCTTAAAATTTTCTTGGCCAAACATTTTGAGGTGAATAATTAAAAATTATTTGACCGACTATTTTGAGGTAAATAATAAACGTTTTTTTCTTTGCCAAACATTTTTAGGTGAATAACAACAAATCCATTTTATAAAACATTTTAGAGCGAATGACTGCACGATTTTTTTTGACCAAACATTTTTAGATGAATAACTAAAGTATTTTTGGCAAAACATTTTGAGTTGAATAATTAAATGATTTTTTTACCAAACTTTTGAGGTAAATAACTGAAAGCTATTTTGAAAAATATTTTGACAAACATTTTGAAGGGAATAACTAAAATGTTTTTTTTTTTCAGCCAAACATTTCAAGGGGAATAACAAAACGATTTTTTTAAACAAATATTTTGAAGTAAATAACTAAACGTTTTATTTTTGGACAAATATTTTTAGGTGAATAGCTAAGTGATGTCTTTGACCAAACATTTTGAGATGACTAGCAAATTTTTTTGACAAAAATTTTTAGGTGAATAACAATTTTATTTTTGTAGCTAAACATTTTTAAGTGAATAACTAATCGTTTATATGACCAAACATTTTTAATTGAATAACTAATCATTTTTTTTATCACACATTTTCATGCGAATGACTAAGCGATTATTTTTGAGCAAACATTTTGAGGTACTACATTTATAAATAAATACCCCCTGAAGCAGCTTCTTGCCACAGAGGTCTGACAGGAGCCTGTAAATTTATGTGCCTAGTAGAAGGTCTGTGAAGATGGCAGGACCTCCGCAGAAAAACAACACGAACATCCAACTGGGGTTCGAACCCAGATCAGCTTAGATCAGTAGCCAAGCGCGATAACCACTCGGCCACACATTTATAGCTAAACGATTTCTTTTACCAAATACTTTTAGGTGAATTACTAATAAATTTTTTTGGCCAAACAGCTTTAGACGAATAACTAAAGGTTTTTTTTGCGAAACATTTTTAAGCGAATAACTGAACGATTTTTTTGATCAAACATTTTCAGGTGAATAACTGAACGATTTTCATTTGGAAGTGAATGACTAAACAGTTTTTTGGCCAAACATCTTTTGGTGAATAACAAACGATTTGTTTTTTGACCAAACATTTTTAGGTGAATAACTAAATGATTTTTTTTTACTAAACATCTTTTGATGAATAACTAAACGATTTTTTTACCACTCAGTTTTAGGTGAATTACTAATTTTTTTTGCGAAACATTTTTAGGTGAATAATTAAAATATTTCGTGTGTTCTTAAAAAATAAATAAATAAATAAATAAATAAATACCCCCTCAAGCAGCTGCTTGCCACAGAGGTCTGACAGGAGCCTGTCAGTTTATATGCCACAGTAGAAGGTCTGAGAGGATGGCAGGACCTCAGCAGAAAAACAACACGAACATCCATGCCTTACCCGGGACTCGAACCCAGGTCCCTTAGATCAGTAGCCAAGCGCGCTAACCACTCGGCCATAAAATAAATAAATAAATGCCCCCTCAAGCAGCTGCTTGCCAAAGAGGTCTGACAGGAGCCTGTCAATTTATATGCCATAGTTGAAGGTCTGTGAGGATGGCAGGACCTCAGCAGAAAAACAACACGAACATCCATGCCTTACCCGGGGCTCGAACCCAGGTCCCTTAGATCAGTAGCCAAACGTCTTAAACTCATTGAAAATGTAGATTCTTTTTGATAAAGCATACTCTTGATTCCACTAAAATATTTTTCCCAATTTATAATTCATTGGAAATGAAGTTTCCGTTTTTAATTAGAGAATATTTCTGTACCTCTTTAAGGTTTTCTTTCCTATTGGATCTTCGCTGAATTTGGATTGTACAGCCCAGATTTTAAGGTATTTCGATGGAAAAGACTGGTTAAAATCTTGACATTTTTCTTTCTAAAATAGACAATATTTGAAATATATTGTATCCAGTGCTGAAAATGGAATTTTTGAGCTTGAGTACGTCAAAATGCATCAATTCTCTGACATCTCCCTCCCCCCTCAAAACAAACAACAAAAAACGATCTATCCTACGTAATCTCAAAGCAGCAGCCAAAACGGAGGGTAACGTGTCTTCCCTTTTTTTTTCATCTTTAATTTTTCAACAACTAGTGTTTTTTCATCTTAGGAACTAGTGGGAAGCCATCCAATCTCGTTCCACCCATTCCCACCACTGATTGCATCTCTCGCTGTTTAGCGGTTTAGGGTTAAATTGTTTTACCTCTGTGTGGCAATCTTTTGTCCACAATGGGTTGGGTTGTTTTACCTCTGAGTGGCACTTTTTTGCACACCATGGGCTAAATGGCCAGGTCACATGGACCCCGAAGGCTCAGAGAAGGTTGGGGGAGGGGACCCACTGGAACAGCTGTTGGGAGACAGATGGTAGCCTCCCGTCAAGGCCATCCAGCGTGTTCTTTAACGTGCACAGGGTATGGCTCTCCCGCACACGGGGCCACGGCTTAACGCACCATCCGACGGACGGCGGCCTTTCCAAGCCCATCGGTGTCCCCTACTGACCGTGGGCAGGGCGGGGAATTTTGCGGAGATAAATCTCAACGCTGACCCAGCTGGGACTCGAACCTGGGAACTACAGATTACGAGCCTGGCGCGCTACCGACCGAGCCACCCCCCGCCCTATCCACAATGGGCTAAATGGCCAGATCACGGAGACCCCAATGGCTAAGAGATGATCTAGGAAGAACACCAACTTTACAACTATTGCGAGATACATGGAAGCCTACCATCAAGGTTATTCAGCATGTTCTTTCATGTTTACACTATGTTATCTGCTAAACACGGGTCACAACTCAACTTCCCAACCGCCGAATGGCGGTGTTTCCAAGCCCATTGTTTTCCTTTTCCTCACCAAGGGCAGGGTTGGAATTTAACGAAAATATTTAATCCAAAATCGTCAAGTTGTTAGGATTAAATTGGGTTCCCACTAAAGTGGATGACTGTCTAATAAACAGTCATTAAGTTCGTCTTGGGTCACTGGTCTATTAGCATGATTTCAATAAGCTCATTGAAGCCCCACACTAATAAGTTTGGGCGGGAGTGGCTCAGTCGGTAGCGCGCCAGGCTTGTAATCTGTAGTTCCCAGGTTCGAGTCCCAGCTGGGTCAGCGTTGAGATTTATCTCCGCAAAATTCCCCGCCCTGCCCACGGTCAGTAGGGGACACCGATGGGCTTGGAAAGGCCGCCGTCCGTCGGATGCGACGTCAAGCAGTGTTGCCCGTGTGCGGGAGAGCCATACCCTCTGCACGTTAAAGAACACGCTGGATGGCCTTGACGGGAGGCTACCATCTGTCTCCCGACAGCTGTTCCAGTGGGTCCCCTCACCCGAACTTCTCTGAGCCTTCGGGGTCCATGTGACCTGGCCATTTAGCCCATGGTATGCAAAAAATTGCCGCTCAGAGGTAAAACAACCCAATCCAACCCAACTAATAAGTTTACATCGGGATCCCCTACCAGTAAGTTGGTTCACCGCAGACCCTGCTATAGTTCCCAATGCCTTTCCCCAAAGGTATTTTTAACAATCCAACATGCATTTCAAAATAAAAGCCGTTGTACATCTCAATCGCGAAGTCACTTCCACTAAAGATATCTCCACCAACCAACACTGAAAGTAGCGTAAATTCTGCGCGCGCATTCCATTCGTATCGAATACGTCGCACATTTTTTTTTTCGCGGTATCGCGCAGAAGTACGAATCGACTGCGGAAATTGAAATGTGAAATCTGCAGAAACGTCAAAAACTTCTCAGCCCAGGAGACTCTTTGCCATGACGCAGAAGATGAGGGAATTTCCTGCAGAGGCCACAGACAGAGAGGAGCGAGGGTCCCCGTGGACCAAGGCCCATGTGCGCAAGTCCCGAGCTCACGTGCTCCGAGACCACATTTGGTTGACACCGGAGATTGGAAACTCGTGCCCGGAAGTACGTCCACAGAAGTCAGTTGTGCTATCAGTGATGCTGGGGATGCTTTTTCCTCTTTTTTTCTATTTCAAAAAAGAGGCTGGATTTGGGAAACAATTCGCGAAGGTCAGAGAAATGAAGCATTCTGAATTGTAACTACGACTATACTCTATTTAGGATTTTAGACTGTATTTAGTTTTAGAAAAAAAAATATCTTATTTGCTTCAAAATGGAAAATTTTTTTCTTATCAGTATTTCACTTAGGTTGGGTTGTTTTACCTCTGAGCGGCACTTTTTTGCACACCATGAGCTAAATGGCCAGGTCACAAGGACCCCGAAGGCTCAGAGAAGGTTGGGGGAGGGGACCCACTGGAACAGCTGTTGGGAGACAGATGGTAGCCTCCCGTCAAGGCCATCCAGCGTGTTCTTTAACGTGCACAGGGTATGTCTCTCCCGCACACGGTGCCACGGCTTAACGTCCCATCCGACGGACGGCGGCCTTTCCAAGCCCATCGGTGTCCCCTACTGACCGTGGGCAGGGCGGGGAATTTTTGCGGAGATAAATCTCAACGCTGACCCAGCTAGGACTCGAACCTGGGAACTACAGATTACGAGCCTGGCACGCTACCGACTGAGCCACCCCCGCCCCTATTTTACTTAGAAATCGACGGCCAGTTGCATTTTTACACTTGCAGTTTCAATGGTTCTCGGATATTCAAAATATTTTTAAGTCACTACTCTTTGTTTTTCAATGAGCATTTCCTTTGTAGCCGTACCATGGCCGAGTGGTTAGCACGCTTGGCTGCTGATCTAAGGCACCTGGGTTCGAGCCCCGGGTAAGGCATGGATGTATGTGTCGTTTTTCCGCTGAGGTCCTGCCATCCTCTCAGACCTTCTACTATGGCATATAAACTGACAGGCTCCTGTCAGACCTCTGTGGTAAGCAGCTGCTTGAGGAGGTATTTATTTATTTATATATATATATACTAGAAACCAATCTGTGCGTTTGGCATCTCTTGATTTTTGGCCGTCACTCTGACCTTATTTCACCTTGAACGCCACACCGAATCGTCCCATGACCGAGTGGTTAGCGCGTTTGGTTACTGATTTAAGGGACCTGGGTTCGATCCCCGGGTAAGGCATGGATGTATGTGTCGTTTTTCTGCTGAGGTCCTGCCATCCTCACAGACCTTCTACTTTGGCATATAAACTCACAGGCTCCTGTCAGACCTCTGTGGCAAGCAGCTGCTTGAGGGGGTATTTATTATTTCCTTTGTAAAAGTTGTCGTTTCTGTTTATTGCGAGAAAGAACAAATTTTTTCCGGCGCGATTTTTTCTGACAGAATAGCAGCGAAGTTTTACTACTAGAGTTTGAAAAGCCGGAAAAAAAATACGCCCAAGTAGATTTTTTTCTCCTTAGTCGGCAAAATTACATACTGTGTACACAGGACTCATTGACTAAAGATGCACAATTTTAAAACTTTGAAACAGTAAAGTTGAAAAATAGAACACCAAAATAATAATTTCTTAAAGTATAGATAATATCTTGAAAAATTTTCTATGTATATTTTCGTCCCGCCTTCTGACCATCTAAAACCATTTCCATTATGGTCGGTGAAAGTCCTCCAGAATTCAAAAAAATTCTGGAGAAAAATCTCTTTTACTACTACCCTTCTTAAAATTATCCTAAAACTTTTCTGCTCTCACTATAGCCATTTTTGTCGGTCCCATTCTAGAATTAAAAAAAATTCTGAGTTGTGTTGGGATGTTTGACGTCTGAACGGCATTTTTTTTTTGCACACAATGGGCTAAATGGCCAGGTCATAAAGGCCCCCGAGAGCTCAGAGAAGGTTGGGGAGAGGTGATCCATAGAGAGCAATTGGGAGACAGATGGTTGCCTCCCTTGAAGGCCATTCAGCGGTTCTTTAATGTGCAAAGAGTATGACTCTTCCGCATACGGGGCCACAACTTCAGGACCCATCCAACGGACAGCGGCCTTTCCAAGCCAATCCCAAGTCCCTCCTAACCGCGGGCAGTGTGAGAGTTTTGGGCAAATAAATCTCATTGCTCGCTCAGGCTGGGTACGAACCTGGGAACTGCAGATTAGGAGCCTGGTGCGCTACCGAATGAGCCACTCCAGCTCCCAAAGAAATTCAGAAGAATCTGTTGTACAGTCGCTCAAAAAAAGTATCCGAACACTACGGTTGATTGCAAAATTCAGAAAAAATATCTGGCAACGATTTTTTTAGAAATCAGTGATCTGGCAACTTTCGTGTCACGTGACACGAAGGGTTGAATTGTGATTAGTGATCTGGCAACCTTCGTGTCACGTGACACGAAGGTTGCCAGATCACTAATTTGTAAAAAAAATCCTTGCCAGATATTTTTTCTGAATTCTGCAATCAATCGTAGTGTTCGGATACTTTTTTGAGCGACTGTACTACTTATCCACCTTAAAATTATTCTATAAACGTTTCTGCTCTCTCTGTAGACATCTTGGTCGATTTCATTCCAGAATTGAAAGAAATTCTGGAGAAGAATCCGTTGTATTAGTTACCTTTACGAAAATTCAAGCCTGAACTCATCCCTATTATATATACGATGTGCTTACCTCTGCTATGCAATTTACAATTTAACAGTTTCTTGTCATTAAAACAATGCGATTTTCGTTTTTTTAATATGTAAAGTATTATCTTTTCCTAAACAAAAAAAATATATATATGTGTTTACTCTCTCTGATAAGTACTGTGTTTATGCAGTTCTAAAATTTCCTTAAATTAATCCCTGCGTTGGAGAATTTATTGTATTAAAATGGTGAAATATCCATCAGAGTTATGAGACCGCTTCAGAAACAGAAATTTCAAGAGATCAGACAGAAACGAAAACATTTCACGACAGCACGCAGTTAGAATTTGCAACTAGCCGCTTCAGACACCCATCCGATATTCTTTTTCGTTCTTGACCACCACACTCGTTCCGATAACGCAGACATCTCATTTCCTGGCCATTGTAGTCGGGAGGTCCACTTAGTTCACGCCTCACGTCATAAGGCAGGCATAGGCAAAGATTTTATGGTCTGTTGCCGCCCACAACATTACCCCCCACCGACGGCAGTGTAACCTTTGGGGTCAGGTCGTGTTATCCAGCTGCAGAGACTTTTCTGCTTCATTCGAGCGTAAAGAAACTCCCCTTGCTTCCCCCCTCCCCCTCACCAAACACGAGCATGTTTTGTGAATGGAGTATCTCGCTTCCCAGATAATTATAACGAAATCTCGTTACAAACTTTCTTTCTCTCCCTGCTTTCAACCCTCCTTTTGACCCTCCCACCCTCCCGTGACCTTCGACCTCCAATTCGCTACCTTCTTGACCTTAAAGAATACGAAGAAATTTTCCGTGGGTTAATTTGTTGATGGATAGCAATTCACTTTTGGAGGAAGGAAAATTAATTTGAAAATTATCGGAAGCCTTGGTTAAAGAACGAGGCTGCTCCATATTTGTTAAAATATTCTGAAAAAAATTCATCGCCGACACGGCGAGAATCGAACCCGCATATCTCCAGATTCATGCCAGAGCCATTGTACCACGCCTCGGACAATGAAATTTGTCAGAATATCTCTCCATCGTCTATCTGTACAGGGTTGGGTTGTTTACCTCTGAGCGGCACTTTTTTGCACACCATGGGCTAAATGGCCAGGTCACATGGACCCCGAAGGCTCAGAGATGGTTGGGGGAGGGGACCCACTGGAACAGCTGTTGGGAGACAGATGGTAGCCTCCCGTCGAGGCCATCCAGCGTGTTCTTTAACGTGCACAGGGTATGGCTCTCCCGCACACGGGGCCACGGCTTAACGTCCCATCCGACGGACGGCGGCCTTTCCAAGACCATCGGTGTCCCCTACTGACCGTGGGCAGGGCGGGGAATTTTGCGGAGATAAATCTCAACGCTGACCCAGCTGGGACTCGAACCTGGGAACTACAGATTACGAGTCTGGCGCGCTACCGACTGAGCCACCCCCGCCCCAAACATATGGGACATTTATAAATATACACGGGTTTCATCTGATTGGCTGCACAGGAACATGATAGATTATATTTTAATTAACAGCACATGGGCTAGTTTAGTTAGGAATACCAGATCATACAGTGGAACCAAAATTGGGTCTGACCATTACCTGGTTAAAAGTGTCTTGCAACTGAAGCTTAAGAAATGTTGTGCCCCGGTTAAGAGAATTACTTTTAATACTGAAATTTTGAAAAATCCAAATGTAGCAAAAGCATACCATTATAAGCTATTTAATCATTATGACAATCGTGGTTTGCTTACTGCTGAAGTTGAGAAAGAATGGAATAAGATTAAACAGGCTTTTCTTGAGACCAACAGTACTCTTTTGGTTAAAAAGAAACAGAGGAAACAAAATTATTTGAGTGATAGAGATATGGAATTTATTTCTGAAAGAAGGAAGGGCAGGAATAATATGAATCAAGACCCTACTAATCCTAACAGACGGCATTACAATGAACTTAATAAACGTCTAAAGGATCGGTTAACAGCGGATAAGAATCTTTGGCTTGATAGTTTGGCTGACAAAGCAGATAAAGTAGTTAGACAGCAAGCACATCAGGGTACCAGACTGTTAGCGTTTTGTGTGGGAAGAAGCAGACAGGTAAACAGGGATTGAGAGATAAACATGGTAAGGTGATTGAAAGTGAGGATCCTATGATGGCTAGGTGGATTGAGCATTTCAGAGATGTTCTAAACAGTGTCTTCTCCTCCCATTGTTTGTAATGAGGATAGATACATTATTAGCTTTAATATTGGCCCTATATCACATTCTGAAGTCGCTTTGACTGTCTCTAAATTAAAACTGCATAAATCTCCTGGGGTGGATGAAATCACCACTGAAATGCTTAGAGCTGGGAACATTTGTGTTGTTGTCACATGCCTGACTGAAATTTTGAATATTTTTTATGATAAAGGTGTTGCTCCTAAGGATTTTACTAGAGCTATTATAGTCCCAATTTTTAAAAAAAGGTGATCGCAGTTCTTGTGATAATTATAGGCGAATTAGTTTACTTTCTGTTTCAGGTAAAGTTCTTTGCATGATAATATTTAATAGAATTAACAATTTGGTTGATGGACAAATGCGTGATGAAGAGTGTAGATTCAGAAGTGGTAGGGGATGTATTGATCAAATATTTTCATTTAGGCAGATTCTTGAGAAATGTTTAGAGTTTCAGAAACCTGTGGTTACTAGCTTTATAGATTTCAAAAAGGCTTTTGACTCTGTTGATCGACATAATCTGTGGTTGATTGTTAGATCATATGGAATATCTGAAAAGTTAGTTAGTGTGATGAAAGCTCTCTACAATAACAGTCAATCATGTGTGAGAGCTGGTAAAGCTTGTAGTGATTGGTTTAGCATTGCTAAATTTTTGGCCTTAAATGGTTTAGAGCAGTGCAGTCCAACCTTTCATTGCCTGAGGGCCAAACAGAGCATAGTTGGGTTGGGTTGGGTTGTTTTACCTCTGAGCGGCACTTTTTTGCACACCATGGGCTAAATGGCCAGGTCACATGACCCCGAAGGCTCAGAGAAGGTTGGGGGAGGGGACCATTGGAACAGCTGCTGGGAGACAGATGGTAGCCTCCCGTCTAGGCCATCCAGCGTGTTCTTTAACGTGCACAGGGTATGGCTCTCCCGCACACGGGGCCACGACTTAACGTCCCATCCGACGGACGGCGGCCTTTCCAAGCCCATCGGTGTCCCCTACTGACCGTGGGCAGGGCGGGGAATTTTGCGGAGATAAATCTCAACGCCGACCCAGCTGGGACTCGAACCTGGGAACTACAGATTACAGAACATAGTGTAAGGAAGCGCGGGTCATCACTTAAATATATGGGGCGGGTGTGGCTCAGTCGGTAGCGCGCCAGGCTCGTAATCTGTAGTTCCCAGGTTCGAGTCCCAGCTGGGTCAGCGTTGAGATTTATCTCCGCAAAATTCCCGCCCACGGTCAGTAGGGGACACCGATGGGCTTGGAAAGGCCACCGTCCGTCGGATGGGACGTTAAGTCGTGGCCCCGGGTGCGGGAGAGCCATACCCTGTGCACGTTAAAGAACACGCTGGATGGCCTTGACGGGAGGCTACCATCTGTCTCGCAACAGCTGTTCCAGTGGGTCCCCTCCCCCAACCTTCTCTGAGCCTTCGGGGTCCATATGACCTGGCCATTTAGCCCATGGTGTGCAAAAAAAGTGCCGCTCAGAGGTAAAACAACTCAAACAACTCAACTCACTTAAATATATATATACAATTCTAAAATTAGATACAAATATAATACACAAGTTTAACAGGCAGACAAGTAATTTAATAGGAAACATTCATGAAAATTTAAAAGAATTTACTCATTGTGCTGCACTATGGTAATTAGGAAAATGCAGCAGTTATTGCTCAGGACAGACAAGGCTGGATAACTAAAATCCACACTTTGGTTGAACCTCTGCAACCCACGCTGTATGTATGTGTGCATGTATGTTTATTAAACGTTCACGATTCATTAAAAAAATTCTTTAAATAAACTAAATAGAAACAAAACATAACTAAATAGTAGGACGTTTGTAATAATTTGAAATTAAAATACATAAAATATACGAAACTATGGGGGTATAGAATATTTAGCAATAAATTATCTTGTTTTATAAAAATTATTCATTATTCAAAAATTATTTATAATATAACACTGAAATAATCATCACGCAAACTTCTAAAATGTATATTTTATTAGGGGGTTTGAAACAATGCTTATTATTTAAGTTTTGATTAATTTTGGAGGAAGATTTACGGTCATGGAATATTCCAGCTTCCATAACTCTTTAAATACTGAACGAATATTGTTGAAAATCGATATTCAAATGGATTTGATTATGATCTTCAATTTATCTGAAGTTACATTTTTTCCATTAAATTCATAGTTTAGAAGTTATATATATAATATATATTCCCATTCACATATCTCCGCCAAATTCCCCGCCCTGCCCACGGTCAGTAGGGGACACCGATGGACTTGGAAAGGCCGCCGTCCGTCGGATGGGACGTTAAGCCGTGGCGCCGTGTGCGGGAGAGCCATACCCTGTGCACGTTAAAGAACACGCTGGATGGCCTTGACGGGAGCCTACCATCTGTCTCCCAACAGCTGTTCCAGTGGGTCCCTTCCCCCAACCTTCTCTGAGCCTTCGGGGTCCATGTGACCTGGCCATTTAGCCCATGGTGTGCAAAAAAGTGCCGCTCAGAGGTAAAACAACCCAACCCAAATCCGTTTGGAAGAGAAAACATCTTTTAGATGCTATGAAGCTTCAAATCCCCAAGAGATGGCAGCACTATGTATAGCTTCTTTCCAACTAAGAGCTCAATGTCTACTATAGAACGACAATAGATCGAAAAAAAAAACGTTTTCTTTAAAAAAAAAAGGAGCTAAAATGTACAGGAATGATATTTTAAAATAAATACTTTTTTACTCCCTAAAGATATTGTAAATTTCGAAGCTTCCGTTGTTAATATAACAATCATTAGAGAAATGGTCGATCTGGATGCATCCGCTTTGCACGTGACTACTTTCGTCGGTTATACTCTTCTGCATGAAAGCCTTCTTCCATACACGTGTCGCGCACGTGACCACTTGTCCCTCCTAATGAAATTGTAGCCAAACCTTCGAAAAACGCCTTCCCCACACACAACTCTCCTTTAACAGCTGAAATTACCTCTTTGGGAAACACTTTATTTTCCCTCCATCAGAGTCCTAACCTTCCTCCAACTTACTAATGAAGCGAGATTATTGAACCAAAAAATTCGCGATCCAAAGAGTAGGCCGACTAGGTTGGACATGAGCGCGCCATTGTGCGGTAACCTGAACGGTCACGTGCAAGTGGCAGTAGCATTACTAACAGGGATGGCGGAACCGGTGAGACTGCAAGGAGGTGGCATTTTTTTTTTAGGGGAGGAAAATTTGCATACAAACTAATGATCATAACTGCAGTCGGGTTGACCGGAGTAAGTACGATCATTTTTCAACACATGATTTTTAAAAATCCATCCATAGTAAATGCACAGATTATCTGTTGAAATAGACTTCAATAATTATTAAAAACATTTGAAAAAAATTATTGCTAACGCGACATTCAAAAACATTTGAAAAAAAATTTCGTTGACGCGTCGGGAATCGAACCCGCAACTCTAGATACGTGCCAGAGCTCTCTGACATGTATTTAGAGAGTTGCGGGTTCGATTCCCGCAGCGTCAACTAAAATTTTTTTTCAAATGTTTTTAATAATAGATAATTTTTAATTGTTTTTAAAAATGGAATTAAATTGAGCTAAAACAATCAGTAATATCTAAGATTAAAATAGAAAAAAGGGGCCGGCAGACATTTTAGTTCGCTTCGGGTGGCAAAATAGCCAGCGCGGGCCCTGATTATTAGTGAGGAGAGGGGTAGCAGTGGCTTAATCGGTAGCGCGCCAGGTCCCAAATTTGCAGTTCCCAGATACTAGTCGAACCTGTGCCAGTGTTAAGATTAATCTCCGCGAAACCCCACCCAGCCCTCAGTTAGAAAGCGGACACCGATAGACTAGGGGGGCGGGGGTGACTCAGTAAGTAGCGCGCCAGGCTCGTAATCTGTAGTTCCCAGGTTCGAGTCCCAGCTGGGTCAGCGTTGAGATTTATCTCCGCAAAATTTCCCGCCCTGCCCACGGTCAGTAGGGGACACCGATGGGAGTTGGAAAGGACGTCGTCCGTCGGATGGGACGTTAAGCCGTGGTCCCGTGTGTGGGAGAGCTATACTCTGTGCACGTTAAAGAACACGCTGAATGGCCTTGACGGTAGGCTATTATTTGTGTCCCAACAGCTGTTCCAGTGGGTCCCCTCCCTCAACCTTCTCTGAGCCTTCGGGGTCCATGTGACCTGTCCATTTAGCCCATGTGTGCAAAAAAAGTGCCGCTCAGAGATAAAACAGCCCAACCCTAAAGACATCGGACTGAAGGACACATTTTGTGATAATAATGTATTTTTTAGCTCTGAGAAAAAAGACAAAATACGAACCAATGATTTCACTTTATTGTCTACCTCTCTGCATATTATAGAGATTTGTTTTGCTTTCAAAGATAATGAAAAGTTCCTTTTGCTAGACATTGATCTATGTACATTATTATAATAGGTATTAATGAAATATTAGGTATCGCACTTTCTGAACCTCGAAATAATTCTAAATAGCAGTGGCGGTAGAGCAAATGGCGCGTAAAATCAGGAGATCCCTAGTATGAATCCGGGAGATGGATAAATATTTTCATACTTGCTTAATTACTCATCATCATCATCCTCAACAGCCATGGACTACGGAATGTCAACCACACCGTGAAATTTAGTTCTCCAAGCATATCTGTCCTGAGCTACACCTACTGCATCCGGCCACTGCACACCAATTCTAACAAGGTCCTGTTTGACATTGTCTGCCCACCGCATCCTAGGTCTCCCCTTCTTTCTGAGGCCTTTAGGCACACTGTTCATAACCGTATTCGCCAATCTATAATTATTCATACAGGCAACATGGCCAAACCAGCGGAGTCTCTCTCTGCACAATATGCTGCTTAAAGGAGGTTGCAAACTCCTTTGCCTAACCTCATCATTAGTTACAAAGTTGAACCACCTAATACCCAAGATACTGCGTAAGCATCTAGAATCAAAAGCATCTAGTTTCCTGTTATCTTGTTTACAAAGTGTCCAAGTTTCACTACCATAACTAACCCTAGAAAGAACCAAACTATTATACAGTCTAATTTTAATCTTTAGGTGTATACGCCTATTTCTCCACACTCTCCATAGATTCTTAAAAGTCCCGCCAGCAATCCCTATTCATCTGTTAATCTCATGCCGCATATCACCATTTTTTTTATGGGGGGGGGGGGGGTCTGAGAATAAAGCTTGTGGGTTCCCTTCGGGATTACTAAGATATTCCTCCGAATTGGAAGGGTTAAAATGGTATTCCATATGGAATTAAATTTTTATAGCTTTTTTTTCAATCGATTTTTTAGTGTCTAACGTAAAATATGGGACTAAAATAAAATTATACAAAGACAATTGTTTTGGATTTAAAACCAAGTAGACGAGTTTGAGATTTAGTATAACTACGAAATGTTCTGGGAGGGGGGATGTCTGGATCCTCTGACCCTCTGGGTTGGTCCCTGTGCGAGACCCAGCAGAGAGGCAACACAAACATCGATGCCTTATTAGAAGCTCGAACCTGGGATTGTACCTGTTTCTTGATCAGTAGAAGAGCGCATTTAACCTCTCGGCCATCGGGGATGGTTCTGTAAATATTAGGGTCGTCTGAATGGAAAGCGGACAACATCTATATCTGGGTCTTCTTTAAGACATCAGACAAGGGGATGGGTACACATAGAAGGAACTCATCAACATCAGAATCAGTGGTAAGTATCAGTTTGAATGTGATGTACGTTGCATGGATTACCAACACACCCAGCATCGAAGCATCCAAAGTTGAACAATGTGCAGTATGCTGACGATATCAGAGTTCTCTGTTGGTTGGGTTTCTGGATCACACTATCAACTCGCAACGATATCAGGGTACCCTGTTGATTGGGTTTCTGGATCACACTATCAATTCGCAACGATATCAGGGTCCCCTGTTGATTGGGTTTCTGGATCGCACCATCAATTCGCAACGATATCAGGGTCCCCTATTGATTGGGTTTCTGGATCGCACCATCAACTCGCAACGATATCAGGGTCTCCTGTTGGTTGGGTTTCTGGATCGCACCATCAACTCGCAACGATATCAGGGCCCCCTGCTGATTGGGTTTCTGGATCGCACCATCAACTCGCAACGATATCAGGGTACCCTGTTGATTGGGTTTCTGGATCGCACCATCAACTCGCAACGATATCAGGGTCCCCTGTTGATTGGGTTTTTGGATCGCACCATCAACTCGCAACGATATCAGGGTCTCCTGTTGGTTGGGTTTCTGGATCGCACCATCAACTCGCAACGATATCAGGGTCTCCTGTTGGTTGGGTTTCTGGATCGCACCATCAACTCGCAACGATATCAGGGTCCCCTGTTGATTGGGTTTCTGGATCGCACCATCAACTCGAAACGATATCAGGGTCTCCTGTTGGTTGAGTTTCTGGATCGCACCATCAACTCGCAACGATATCAGGGTCCCCTGTTGATTGGGTTTTTGGATCGCACCATCAACTCGCAATGATATCAGGGTCTCCTGTTGGTTGGGTTTCTGGATCGCACCATCAACTCGCAACGATATTAAGGTCTCCTGTTGGTTGAGTTTCTGGATCGTACCATCAACTCGCAACGATATCAGGGTCCCCTGTTGATTGGGTTTCTAGATCGCACCATCAACTCGCAACGATATCAGGGTCTCCTGTTTTTTGGGTTTCTGAATCGCACCATCAACTCGTAACGATATCAGGGTCTCCTGTTGGTTGGGTTTCTGGATCGCACCATCAATTCGCAACGATGTAAAGGTCCCCTGTTGATTTGGTTTCTGGATCGCACCATCAATTCGCAACGATATAAAGGTCCCCTGTTGATTGGGTTTCTGGATTGTACCATCAACTCGCAATGATATTTCGGAGATTTGGGTAATTTAAGACAATAAGATGGAAGCCCAAAAAACTTTTCAGTAAAACGGTTGTTTCATTGCCTGACAGCGTCCGCTCCCATATTGCCAAAGTAACAATAACAACGTTGAACCAGTATGGTTGGGAATACTTCGAACCTCCTCTCTATAATTCTGACATCTCTCTTTAGTTTCTCACATTTCTCGACCTCTAATGAAACACTGTGAAAAGAACCAGTTGAAGTGAGACAAAGAGGTGCAGTGTCACAGACTTCCTCATTAAAAGAGACAAAATTGCTTTAGGAAAGAAAGTATCATGTTGCTAATGTCATGTTGAGATAAATGTCTCATTACGCATGACGAAGTTCAACAGATCAATAAATGATTTACGCTTCCGACTTGTCCACGTTTCATTTGAAAGCAGTGAGAATGAATTGCACTATGATCTGTTGTTCCAATAACACAAAGTCTTACTAGAATTCTTTTCGTTGCTGCTCAAAACAACACAACCTGCTGGACTTCATTTTCTTACTAGAATCTGCCTCTTTCCTAGAAATGAGGGGCGCTCCAGTCTCATAATCGGTACTTCCCAGGTTAGAGTCCCTCCTGAACCAGTGTTGAATTTATTTCCGCAAAACTCTCTATCCTGTCCTCGGTCAGTAGGGGACACCGATAGCCTTGGAAAGTCCGACGTCCTTCGGATGGAACATCAAGCCGTGGTCCGTGTGTGGGAGAGTCATACCCTGTGCATGTTAAAGAACGTCGCCCAACAGCTGTCCAGTGGATCTCTTCCTCCTAACTTTGGGGCGGGGGTGGCTCGGTCTGTAGCACACGAGGTTTGTAATCTGCAGTTCACAGGTTCGAGTCTAAGCTGGGTCAGCATTGAGACTCATGTCCGCAAAACACTCTGCCCTGCCCATGGTCTGTAGGGGACACCGATAGCTTTGGAAAGTCCACCGTCCATCGGATGGGACGTTAAGCCGTGGCTCCGTGTGCGGGAGAACCATACCCTGCGCACGTTAAAGAACACACTGGATGGCCTTGACTGGAGGCTACCATCCCCCCCAGCTGTTCCAGTGAGCAGCAACATCGTCTGGCAGCCACCACCAATGTTCTATTCTGTTGAGTGCCCGGTCACGTCGGTATCAGGGGCAATGACTTGGCAGATGCTGCTGCCAGGTCAGCCACGCCCCTGTCCAACTCTCCGTGGCCGGTTCCATATCTGGATTTCCGGCAGCGTTTTACCATCGAGCTCCGGGCACAGTGGCAGAGATCTTGGTCAGAACAGCTTACGAACAAACTCTTTGAGATCAAACCTATTATCAAACCATGGCAGTCTTGTTACCGCAGGAATCGCAAAGACGAAGTTTTACTTGCTCGGCTCCGATTAGCTCATTCGTTTATTTCTCATTCGTTTTTTCTACGGGAGGACGACGAACCTAAGTGCGAGTCTGTGACACCGTTTTAACTATCAAACGTATTTTAATTTCTTGTCCATGTTTTAACTTTGAACGCCGTTTGTTTTTTAAATTTCATGATTATACGTCCGAGTCCCTTACACTCGGACATTTGTTATCAGATCATTGTTTTAACGCTGTCTTTGAATTTTCATATTTTACAGGATATTTTACTCAGGTCGCTTACACCTCGGTTACTTTTACATACATATATACATAGTATATTTTACACTTATTTTTGCATTTGTTTCCTGTTGTTGACTATGTTTCCTTTTATTGCTTTACATTCTTAGTATATGTTTGTGGTTAATTTAAAGTGTGATTAAGGGTTACGCAACTTTTATCTTTTTTCTTATGGACATTCGTATGGCGCATTACAGACTTAGATGCTAATGAGCCATTAAAACCCAAACAACCAAACAACCAACAGCTGTTCCAGTGGGTCCCTTCCTTCAACCTTCTCCGAGTCTTTGGGTTCCTTGTGACCTGGCCATTTAGCCCATGGTGTGCAAAAGAGTGCAGCTCAGACGTAAAACAACTCACAACTCAACCTTCTAACTTTCTCTGAGCCCTCAGGGTCCTTGTGATATGGTCATTTAGCCCATTGTGCGCAAAAATGTGCCGCTCAGAGATAAAACAACCCAACTCTTAGTATATATTCTTCAGAAACGATGACATGGATATCCCATGAGGAGAGGGGCGGGGGTGGCTCAGTCGGTAGCGCGCCAGGCTCGTAATCTGTAGTTCCCAGGTTCGAGTCCCAGCTGGGTCAGCGTTGAGATTTATCTCCGCAAAATTCCCCGCCCTGCCCACGGTCAGTAGGGGACACCGATGGGCTTGGAAAGGCCGCCGTCCGTCGGATGGGACGTTAAGCCGTGGCTCCGTGTGTGGGAGAGCCATACCCTGTGCACGTTAAAGAACACGCTGGATGGCCTTGACGGGAGGCTACCATCTGTCTCCCAACAGCTGTTCCAGTGGGTCCCCTCCCCCAACCTTCTCTGAGGCTTCGGGGTCCATGTGACCTGGCCATTTAGCCCATTGTGTGCAAAAAAGTGCCGCTCAGAGGTAAAACAACCCAAAAATCCCATGAGGAGAGCTGGATTGCTTGGCGGATTTTCCAAACACCTCCAATCACATTACATTAACATAACTTTATGGTTTTCGACTGTGGGGTCGTGAGGCTGGGTATGGAGGGCATCATGGAAAAGAATTCTGTGTGTGAGATTTCCAAAAAGCTTATTCATATTGGCTGTATGCACACTAGATGTCATTATACAGCCTATGATAAATTCCCGCCATCTTAAAACCCTTCCGACCTAAAAACTGTATCACTGAACTCTAACTATGGCAGGACGGATTTGTAATCTGATAGGGCATGGTTTATTATTATTTTAATTTATTCCATGCCAAGGAGTTACAATAAAGCCAATATAGAGGTAATTTTAGAGATTAGTTTAAATATTCAAGTGGCTTAATGACCTAGTATATTAGAATTGAAAAGGAATATTAAAGACATTACAAAAGTACAAACATGTATATAGATATTGATATATTCGTGTGACAGATAACTGACACACGAATTGACTTCCAATTAGAAGTATGATAACAATCAGGGCCGTATCTAGGGGAGGGGGATGAAGGTAAGGGGGGGGGGGGCATGCCCATCCTCTTTCAAAATGATAGTAAGGGTGACAGAGTCAAAAATTATTAAACTTATTTATACTTCATGCATTTTTAAGAATTTTTTAAAGATTTGTAAAACGGAGAGGAAAATCTTATACTGCATTGGAAACCAGTCTTTTTTCGGCACGATTATATTTCTTGCCCTCCCCCTCCCCTCGATTTTTTTTTTATCCTGGCCTAGTAACAATTTTTAACAGTTCGCATTATTAATTGACACATACTAGATATTCAATTGATACAATAATTAATCACCAATTAATATAGAAATTGACACAATAGTTGATGTGCTATTGATACAGAACTGAAAAAAATTGGCACAGCGGTTGAAGCATATTTACAATCGAAAATCATCCTTGAAAATTATATATTATTCTAATGACATTTGAAGGATATCTTTCTAATGGCAAAGTCTATAAACCAAACTACTATTAAAGAGGATCATCCCATTAAAATTTACGAATAGCATTTCAATTGCGATTAAAGAATAATATTCCGATTATACTATAATCCCAATTACAAATGATGAATATCATTCAACCATAACTGAAGCATATCAAGCCAATCTGTTGTATACAAATAACGGAAATAAATAATAAAAATACCTAGTTAGTTGGGTTGTTTTACCTCTGAGCGGCACTTTTTTGCACACCATGGTCTAAATGGCCAGGTCACAAGGACCCAGAAGGCTCAGAGACGGTTGGGGGGAGGGGACCCACTGGAACAGCTGTTGAGAGACAGATGGTAGTCTCCCGTCAAGGCCATCAGCGTGTTCTTTAACGTGAACAGGGTATGGTTCTCCCGCACACGGGGCCACGGTTTAACGTTCCATCCGACGACGGCGGCCTTTCCAAGCCCATCGGTCCTCTACTGACCGTGGGCAGGGCGGGGAATTTTGCGGAGATAAGTCTCAACGCTGACCCAGCTGGGACTCGAACCTGGAAACTGCAGATTACTAGCCTGGCGCGCTACCGACTGAGCCACCCTCGCCCCCACCTAGTTAATTAGAATTTAAAAAAGAAAGCTTCAACCTCCTTGGAAGACGACCTCAGTCAGGGGTTGAAATATTAGGAAAACTACTCACATAAAAGTGAATCTTTGTCTTAAGTTTTTTTAAATTATAATTAACTAACTATTCTAAGACAACCATGAATACAATTATTACTTAAAAATACTAGTTTATCTGTTCAAAAAATCCTCCTTAACGGCAAAATCTAGTACCACAAAATTCAGTGCACAGTTTGTCCTGAAATACTTTAAGGGTATGACCCACCCTGAGGGTTTAAAAAAAATCGATTTTTTTTGAACGAGTTTACCAAACAGGTGTAATTATTTAAAAAAAATTCTTATTATGTATGACTCTTTCGTTATTCGTTTCTAAATAAATATTTCAAACATGGAAATGTTTCAGAATGATAAACAGCAGACACATTAACACTTTTCATCTTTTTTTCTTTCACCTTAAGGGTTAAAAACAAAGTCAAATCCAAAACGTTCCCCATCCCCAGTCTGAAATTCAAAAATCACAAATGTTTTCTTGATCATCGATGCAATATTTCAGAATCTCAGAACAAAAAACTCCTTTTTTTGAATCCTGTCAGTCTACTTTGCCGTCCAATAGATGGCAGCACGACACTAGACTGTTTCCACCTTGCAGATCTGAGATTTCGAAGAATTTATTTTCTTCTCTAGCGTCATTATTGACATTCTCTGAACGACTGTCAAAGTCGAGCATATCGTCAAAAAAATATTTTATTACTAGTGGGAGAGTGGGGCAAACAAAAATCTTTCGTTTACTGCTGGTAAAGTTTATAATTATAGAAATAAATCGCTTAAAAACACAATATTGGATGGGTTAAAAACAACGAAAACCACACAAAAAATTTATTCCCAATTATTTGGTAATAAATAAATAAAATAAATACCCCCTCAAGCAGCTGCTTGCCACAGAGGTCTGACAGGAGCCTGTCAGTTTATATGCCACAACGTAAAATAAAAAAAATACCTCTCAAGCAGCTGCTTGCCACAGAGGTTTGTCAGTTAATACGCCATAGAGAAGATTTGTGGGGAAGGCAAAACCTCAGGAGAAAGACAATACACATAAAGAATTATCCATGTCTCAGAATTCAAGCTCGTTTTATTAATTCAAGACAAATACATTAGCCGCTATACACACTGACAGTGGTTCGAGTCCCAGCTGGGTCAGCGTTGAGAGTTATCTCCGCAAAATTCCCCGCCCTGCCCACGGTTAGTAGGGGACACCGATGGGCTTGGAAAGGCCGCCGTCCGTCGGATGGGACGTTAAGCCGTGGCCCCGTGTGCGGTAGAGCCATACCCTGTGCACGTTAAAGAACACGCTGGATGGCCTTGACGGGAGGCTACCATCTGTCTCCCAACAGCTATTCCAGTGGGTCCCTTCCCCCAACCGGGGCGGGAGTGGCTCAGTCGTTAGCGCGCCAGGCTCGTAATCTGTAGTTCCCAGGTTCGAGTCCCAGCTGGGTCAGCGTTGAGATTTATCTCCGCAAAATTTACCGCCCTGCCCACGGTCAGTAGGGGACACCGATGGGCTTGGAAAGGCCGCCGTCCGTCGGATGGGACGTTAAGCCGTGGCCCCGTGTGCGGTAGAGCCATACCCTGTGCACGTTGAAGAACATGCTGGATGGCCTTGACGGGAGGCTACCATCTGTCTCCCAACAGCTGTTCCAGTGGGTCCCCTCCCCCAACTTTCTCTGCCCCTTCGGGCTCCATGTGACCTGGCCATTTAGCCCATGGTGTGCAAAAAAGTGCCGCTCAGAGGTAAAACAACCCAACCCTGACAGTGTAGTAAATATAAATAAAATGAAAATCTATATCTAGATTACTTTTGGAATAAAACAAAACTAATTTATACCACTTTTAAAATATGTTACAAGTTAAATTAAGTTACAAGTTAACTCTTATTAATAATGAGAAAAAAACTGAATCTAATAAGTTCCCTTTTTTGAAACAATTTTACTGCTTTTAAAGGGTAATTATATACAGAGCCCTACGAATTCCATGGTATATCAATGGGGAACTAACATCAGAGACTTCTATCTTGTAAATTATGTTTTGCGTGAAGGAACGGGACCTAGGCCAAATTAAATACTTCAATCAAATGCATCTAACTTTCACTCCCTGCTAATATTTAGTCATTGTTTGTAGAGTTAGAGAGGATGGAATTTTAAGTTAAATTCTTAGGAGCGACATTGCTCGTGTTGGGGCGGGGTGGCTCAGGCGGTAGCGCAAGGCTCGTAATCTGTAGTTCCCAGGTTCGAGTCCCAGCTGGGTCAGTGTTGAGATTTATCTCCGCAAAACTCCCCGCCCTGCCCACGGTCAGTAGGGGACACCGATGGGCTTGGAAATAGGCCATCACTCCGTCGGATGGGACGTTAAGCCGTGGCTCCGTGTACGGGCAGAGCCGTACCCTGCGCACGTTAAAGAACACGCTGGATGGCCTTGACGGGAGGCTACCATCTGTCTCCCAACAGCTGTTCCAGTGGGTCCCCTCCCCCAACCTTCTCTGAGCCTTCGGGGTCCAAGTGACCTGGCCATTTAGCTCATGGTGTGCAAAAAAGTGCCGCTCAGAGGTAAAACAACCCAACCCAAATTGCTCTTGTTAAATATTCCAGCTTCCACAATTTCAAATATTGCTCAAAATCAAGCTTTAGATAGAAATTTTTTCCAGTTCCAAAGTCTATAAACCTAACTACTGTTGAAGAATATCTTCCCAATTACAAAGTCTATAATTCCAGCTACTAAAGAATATTTTTCCAGTTACAAAGTCTATAATCCCAACTAGTATTGAATTCGATTTACATTTTTAATTTATATTCAGACAAATTTTTTCATTCACAAGCATAGTTTAGAAGTTATAAATAAAAATAATAAAAAATAAATACCCCCTCAAGCAGCTTCTTGCCACAGAGGTCTGACAGGAGCCTGTCAGTTTATATGCCAAAGTAGAAGGTCTGAGAGGATGGCAGGACCTCAGCATAAAAACCACACAAACAGCCATGCCTTACCCGGGACTCGAATTTGAAATTAGATCCCCATTAACCTATTTCCCATTATGACCCATTAATAGAATTAGATTACCCAACAGAGATATTCTTTAACAAATTGGCAAGACTTTGCATAACTTTTAAATTGCGCTTTGCATGGTAAAATGGGACTGAATATAAATAAAATATCTAAACCAGTACCCTCCCCAAAATCTTTTCGGTGTCACGGACCCCTATTAATTTCTATTGTTTCTGAATACTTTCTACGTAGTCTTTTTCTAAGTAACCCCTTCATAATCTCTTTCTTCGGACTCTCTTTCCATCATTGCATGATACATTTTAACAAATATATAAATCTTTGCAAAGAGGACTCCCTGAAAATATCAAAAATGGGATATATCTCAGTCATTATATAAAAAAATAACCCCTCAAGCAGCTGCTTGCCACAGAGATCTAACAGGAGCTTATAAGTTTTAATACTCTAGTGGTTAGCATGCTTGGCTACTGATCTAAGGGACCTGGGTTCGAGCCCCGGGTAAGGCATGGATGTTCGTGTTGTTTTCTGCTGAGGTCCTGCCATCCTCTCAGATCTCCTACTGTGGCATATAAACTGACAGGCTCCTGTCAGACCTCTGTGGCAAGCAGCTGCTTGAGGGGGTATTTATTTATTTTATTTATTTATAGTAGAAGGTCTGTGAGGAAGGCGAGACCTCAGCAGAAAGAGAACACAAACATCCATGTTTTATCCAGGGCAAGTTCAATCTAAACATTTGAGTGGAAAAATTCGAGGTTATAAAAACATTTATGTCATCAACAACCAATCATATCCCACTATCAACATGAAAGCCAGTGTTGCCATACTGAATTGACATAATTTCAACCAAAAGGAATAAAACTTAGTCCGTTAAATGTACTCTTTCCGCTAGAGCTTCTTAAAATATTTAAAATATCTCGCGAATCCCATTTATCATCTTCGTGGACCCCTAGAGGTCCGGGTTGGGTTGTTTTACCTCTGAGCGGCACTTTTTTGCACACCATGGGCTAAATGACCAGGTCACATGGACCCCGAAGGCTCAAAGAAAGTTGGGGGAGGGGACCCACTGGAACAGCTGTTGGGAGACAGATGGTAGCCTCCCGTCAAGGCCATCCAGCGTGTTCTTTAACGTTGGGTTGTTTTACCTCTGAACGGCACTTTTTTGCACACCATGGGCTAAATGGCCAGGTCACATGGACCCCGAAGGCTCAGAGAATGTTGGGGGAGGGGATCCACTGGAACAGCTGTTGGGAGACAGATGGTAGCCTCCCGTCAAGGTCATCCAGCGTGTTCTTTAACGTGCACAGGGTATGGCTCTCCCGCACACGGAGCCACGGCTTAAACGTCCCATCCGACGGACGGCGGCCTTTCCATGCCCATCGGTGTCCCCTACTGCCGTGGGCAGGGCGGGGAATTTTGCGGAGATAAATCTCAACGACTGATCCAGCTGGGACTCGAACCTGGGAACTACAGATTACGTGCCTGACGCGCTACCGACTGAGCCACCCCCGCCCCTCCGATAGATGAATTGACCGGGATGGTCGAATACAATGGCCACCAAGTAATCCTGATTTGACACCCATTGATTATTCGTGTGAGATTTTCTAAAAAGTTATGTTTACATGGACAAAACTTGAGACCTGAATCATTTGAAATCCAGAATAAGAGAAGCAATGGCAAGAAGTGGAATTCCCATTGGACATATGCAAGAAGTGGAATTCCCATTGGACATATGCAGGATCACGAAATGTGAAAAATCGCTAATTATGTTTAAAACTTTTAAGGTACGCTTTTAATTAAAATATTGCTTTCTTGAATATGTATATTATTTTCCTACATATTTCATTGAACTTTTTTTAGGGGTAAACTCCTTTCGACAAACCCTCAGGATAGCTGTAACTCAGTTGAACATTAGTATTTCCCCACTATGGAGAGGTTGCGGGGGTGGCTCAGTCGGTAGCGCGCCCAGGCTCGCAATCTGTAGTTCCCAGGTTCGAGTCCCAGCTGGGTCAGCGTTGAAATATATCTCCGCAAAACTGCTACCCACGGTCAGTAGGGGACACCGATGGGCTTGGAAAGGCCGCCGTCCGTCGGATGGGACGTTAAGCCGTGGCCCCGTGTGTGGGAGAGCCATACCCTGTGCACGTTAAAGAACACGCTGGATGGCTTTGACGGGAGGCTACCATCTGTCTCCCAACAGCTGTTCCAGTGGGTCTCCTCCCCCAACCTTCTCTGAGCCTTCGGGGCCCTAGTGACCTGGCCATTTAGCCCATGGTGTGCAAAAAAGTGCCGCTCAGAGGTAAAACAACCCAATGTTAAAGAACACGCTGGATGGCCTTGACGGGAGGCTACCATCTGTCTCCCAACAGCTGTTCCAGTGGGTCCCCCTCCCCCAACCTTCTCTGAGCCTTAGGGGTCCTTGTGACCTGGCCATTTAGTCCATGTTGTGCAAAAAAGTGCCGCTCAGAGGTAAAACAACCCAACGTTAAAGAACACGCTGGATGGCCTTGACGGGAGGCTACCATCTGTCTCCCAACAGCTGTTCCAGTGGGTCCCCTCCCCCAACCTTCTCTGAGCCTTCGGGGTCCATGTGACCTGGCCATTTACCCCATGGTGTGCAAAAAAGTGCCGCTCAGAGGTAAAACAACCCAATGTTAAAGAACACGCTGGATGGCCTTGACGGGAGGCTACCATCTGTCTCCCAACAGCTGTTCCAGTGGGTCCCCTCCCCCAACCTTCTCTGAGCCTTCGGGGTCCATGTGACCTGGCCATTTAGCCCATGGTGTGCAAAAAAGTGCCGCTCAGAGGTAAAACAACCCAACCCTACTATGGGGAAGAAAGAGTCGAGCCACAAGGGTTGACCTTGACCCCAGAGGGTCGGTAGATCTCCAGGCAGACAAGAAGCAGGCTGGTTTTTTGAAATAAAATAAATACGCCCTCATGCAGCTGCTTGCCACAGAGGTCTGATAGAAACCTATCAGTTCCTATACCATAGCAGAAGGTCTGTGAGGATGGCGGGAACTCAGCAGAAAAAGTAACACAAACATCCATGCCTTAACCCGTGCTCGAACCGAGGTCTCTTAAATCAGTTGACAAGCGCGCTAACCACTTGGCCAGGGGATGGGCAGGATTTCTTGTAAGCCCATCATTATTTTTCGAACGACCTGTATTTAATAAGAGCAATACCACTCCATAAAAAATTCACTAAGAATTCCAGCTTCTGTAATTCTATAGAGCGCGATTGAATATCATCGGAAACGGTGATTTCGATGCATTTGATTGATTCTCTGTCACATTTTTTCGTATAAAGCATAATTTAGAAGATATGTCTTCAAAATTAGTTCCCCATTGATATAAAGCGAAAAATTCTCCAATAATTTGAGAGTTCTGTAAATACCGAAATAAATGGAAGTAAATTTCGACTTTCGACTTCCTAAATATAATTCAAGATGAAAAGAACGTCTGATGTAAATTTTTGCGTAAATATAAATATTTTGCGGCACACTGGCTTGGAAGCATTAACCAACTTTTGGGTAACGACTAATGAATATAGTGCGCGATAGATGGCAGCACATGCCAGGAAGCAGACCTTCGCGGCGTGGGAAGATATAAACTGCATCAAGAGTTCATTCGATGATTTTGACGGTAACTAATCAAGGAACTAATTCTTTTTTAAATTTAAGTTACCGTTCCTCCATTAAGAAGGAATAGAAAGACGATATTTTTATTTTAATCTTTTAATTTCTTTTTTACGTTCTCACAGAATGGAAAGTAGAATAATCAATAATCAAATCGCAGCTGGCGAGTACAAAATTCTCGTTTTCAGAAAGCTTGGGTTGTTTTTGAATTTCGCACCTCTCTAAACAGTAGAAATTCGAACCACTGGGTGATTCAGAACAAAAATGAAAATCTTTCAGTAGTAGCTTTCCAATGAAGAAGCTTTGATTTGTTTCCTAAAGCGAAATTTGCTTCCTCCTCCCCCCTCTTCGTGGATGGTTGGGTTGTTTTACCTCTGAGCGGCACTTTTTTGCACACCATGGGCTAATTGGCCAGGTCACAAGGACCCCGAAGGCTCAGAGAAGGTTGGGGGAGGGGACCCACTGGAACAGCTGTTGGGAGACAGATGGTAGCCTCCCGTCAAGGCCATCCAGCGTGTTCTTTATCGTGCACAGGGTATGGCTCTCCCGCACACGGGGCCACGGCTTAAAGTCCCATCCGACGGAGTGATGGCCTTTCCAAGGCCATCGGTGTCCCCTACTGACCGTGGGCAGGGCGGGGAATTTTGCGGAGATAAATCTCAACGCTGACCCAGCTGGGACTCGAACCTGGGAACTACAGATTACGAGCCTGGCGCGCTACCGACTGAGCCACCCCGCCCCTCCTCTTCGTGGATAACGAGGCCAAATCATATCTATCGTTTTAAACCATTTGATTTCCGCACTACCACTCAAAGTAGAACAGGCTGAGCTGGTAGTGCACGAGCCTCGTAATCTGTAGTTCCCAGGTTCGAGTCCCAACTGTGCCAGTATTCAGATTTATCTTCAGAAAAAACCCTGCCTGACCCCCGTCAGAAAGAGGACACCAATGGGCTTGGAAAGTATGCCATCCGTCGCATGGGACGTAAAGCTATGCCCCCTTGTGTAGGAGAGCCATATCTGTGCATGTTAAAGAACACGATGGAAGGCCTTGACAGGGAAGCTATATAGCTCTACAGAGAGCGAGTGAATATATTCCTATAACATTTGACCTATTTGGAACTCCTAACAGCTCTCCAGTTCCCCCAACCTTCAACAACTGGTCTATTTGAAACTCCTAACAGCTGCCCAGTTCCCCCAACCTTCAACAACTAGTCTATTTGGAACTCCTAACAGCTGTCCAGTTCCTCCAACCTTCAACAACTGGTCTATTTGGAACTCCTAACAGCTGTCCAGTTCCTCCAACCTTCAACAACTGGTCTATTTGGAACTCCTAACAGCTATCCAGTTCCCCCTACCTTCAACAATTGACCTATTTGGAACTCCTAACAGCTATCCAGTTCCCCCTACCTTCAACAATTGGCCTATTTGGAACTCCTAACAGCTGTCCAGTTCCCCCAACATTCAATAACTGGTCTATTTGGAACTCCTAACAGCTGTCCAGTTCCCCCAACCTTCAACGACTGGTCTATTTGGAACTCTTAACAGCTGTCCAGTTCCCCCAACCTTCAACAACTGGTCTATTTGGAACTCCTAACAGCTGTCCAGTTCCCCCAACCTTCAACAACTGGTCTATTTGGAACTCTTAACAGCTGTCCAGTTCCCCCAACCTTCAACAATTGGCCTATTTGGAACTCCTAAAAGTTGTCCATTCCCCAACCCTCAACAATTGACCTATTTGGAACTCCCTAACAGCTGTCCAGTTCCCCTAACATTCAACAACTGGTCTATTTGGAACTCTTAACAGCTGTCCAGTTCCCCCAACCTTCAACAACTGGTCTATTTGGAACTCCTAACAGCTGTCCAGTTCCCCCAACCTTCAACAATTGGCCTATTTGGAACTCCTAAAAGTTGTCCATTCCCCAACCCTCAACAATTGACCTATTTGGAACTCCCTAACAGCTGTCCAGTTCCCCTAACATTCAACAACTGGTCTATTTGGAACTCTTAACAGCTGTCCAGTTCCCCCAACCCTCAACAACTGGTCTATTTGGAACTCCCAACAGCTGTCCAGTTCCCCCAACCTTCAACAACTGGTCTATTTGGAACTCTTAACAGCTGTCCAGTTCCCCCAACCTTCAACAATTGGCCTATTTGGAACTCCTAAAAGTTGTCCATTCCCCAACCCTCAACAATTGACCTATTTGGAACTCCCTAACAGCTGTCCAGTTCCCCTAACATTCAACAACTGGTCTATTTGGAACTCTTAACAGCTGTCCAGTTCCCCCAACCCTCAACAACTGGTCTATTTGGAACTCCCAACAGCTGACCAGTTCCCCCAACCTTCAACAACTGGTCTATTTGGAACTCCTAACAGCTGTCCAGTTCCCCCAACCTTCACCAACTGGCCATTTTTGAACTCTTAACAGCTGTCCAGTTCCCCAACCTTCAACGACTGGTCTATTTGGTACTCTTAACCGCTGTCCAGTTCCCCCAACCTTCACAATTGGCCTATTTGGAACTCCTAAAAGTTGTCCATTCCCCAACCCTCAACAATTGGTCTATTTGGAACCCATAAAAGTTGCCCAGTTCCCCCAACCTTCAACAATTGACCTATTCGGAACTCTTAACAGCTGTCCAGTTCCCCCAACCCTCAACAATTGGTCTATTGTCCTTCAAGGAAAATACATTACAAGGAAAATACATTTACAATTCAATTGTAAAATTGTCCTTTAACTAGGAAGAGGAAGGAGATCTAAACAGCTGTTAGTACGCAAATTAAAGCTTGTTCTTTAAAGTATGCAGGGTATGGCATTCCTGTATAAGGACCAACGGCTTAAAGTCTCAATCCAACGAACGACTGCTTCCCTAGCCCAACGGTGTTTTCTCTATCACCGAAGGCCGGGTGAGGGTTTAGAGGAGATAAATCTCAACTGTGGCACATATATTTCGAAGATTACTAAGGAACACTGAGCTATTGATTTAAAAATCTTCCCATTCCATAACATGCTAGAGTCCGGTTACATTTCGTAATATAATGTAATAATAATAAGGAATACTCCTCTAGAAGTTGCTTGCCACCGAGATCAGGCAGAAACCTGCCCGTTTAATAAGCCACAGTAGAAAAGATCTGTGAGGATGGCAGGACCTCAGTATAAAGACAACAAAAAACATCCATGTCTTCCCCCGGGGATCGAACCTAGGTCCCTTTGATCAGTAGCTAAGCGCGCTAACCACTCGGCCACGGGATAATAATTTTACGGCTACTCCTATAAATCACACTACCCGTCTCTGTCTTCTCGACACATAATCTTAATTATCCCGTTGCTATAATTCCTGAATCAATTCGCCATTTCTCCCAAGTTACCGAATGAAAATCAAGAATCGAGAAGAAAAGCACCCAAAACACACATTTCAACCATCATCAGCTAAAAAGCGATTACCACTCCCATTTAATTTCACGTTAACAATCCCCACCAGTAATTAAACCGCCGTAATGAACTTGATCTGGGATCACGCGATCAGTTAGGCTTCATCTACAGTGACGCCGACAGATTACGGCCAACGGAATAACGGCTGTGAGTTCATCAGTTCGGTTCCCGCCATGAGCGCGAACACCTAATCATCCTGTTCCCTCCCTCGTCCATTCGGAGGCGCCACGCTCCTCCTCTCCCCTCCCCTCCTTGATCTCGCAGATAGTCCTTCCACACAGAAACACTTAAGCAACACAGAAGGGTGAAATCTGAAGTAATTGGGCGACAATCCTTTCCCTTCGCTACCGCTTCCAGGCTGCATTAACACTAATCCAGGCTCCTACAGCATTACGGGGATTTACTGATGTTCGCACACCATCCTCCTTCCTCCCCTCCTCTTTTCCCCTCCTCCCGTTGCAAGCTCTTCCCCAGATGACAGTGTACGCATGCTTTATTGATTGCCAAAGCGTGTATACATCTTGCCTTGTGTACCGCCAAATAAAGGGGGAGAGCATGGAAGCTGCTCGTTGTTGCCGAGCAGAAAGTTCAAACAACGCGTTGGCTTTGCCTAGGATTTTCGAAGGCGAGCACATGTGCTCGGATCAGATTTGGGAAAGAGGGAAAAAAATATGAGAAATCTGTTTTAGTTAGGGCGAACGAATGAGGAGAAAACACGTTGTGAGAAGACGAAAAAAAAAACATTTCTAATGTTGCTTCTTTGGAGGAATTATTGTCGCTCGTTTTCATGCATGATGTGAAAATGTCGTTTGATAGTAAGTGAGGAATGGGTTGGGTTGTTTTACCTCTGAGCAGCACTTTTTTGCACACCATGGGCTAAATGGCCAGGTCACATGGACCCCGAAGGCTCAGAGAAGGTTGTGGGAGGGGACCCACTGGAACAGCTGTTGGGAGACAGATGGTAGCCTCCCGTCAAGGCCATCCAGCGTGTTCTTTAACGTGCACAGGGTATGGCTCTCCCGCACACGGGGTCACGGCTTAACGTCCCATCCGACGGCCTTTCCAAACCCATCGGTGTCCCCTACTGACCGTGGGCAGGGCGGGGAAATTTTGCGGAGATAAATCTCAACGCTGACCCAGCTGGGACTCGAACCTGGGAACTACAGATTACGAGCCTGGCGCGCTACCGACTGAGCCACCCCCGCCCCAAACGAAGGAGGAGAAAACACGTTGTGAGAAGACGAAAAAAAAAAATTTCTAATGTTGCTTCTTTGAAGGAATTATTGTCGCTCGTTCTCATGCATGATGTGAAAATGTCGTTTGATAGTAAGTGAGGAAATTCGATAATTTTCGGAAAAATAATTAATTATTCCTTCCTCCCCTCTATTTAATTGATAATTAATCGCCTACACTAATGATGGACATAAATATATATGTGTATATACACTCAAAGGCCACTTTACTAGGCAAAGTTCCATGTTTATTTCACTACTAACTCAGATCAGAATTTAGTAACTTCTTAATTGAGGTTTTTAAAGAAAAATGTGATTGAAGATAATTTAAAGATCGCAATTAAATCTACGTAAAACTCAATGTTTTAGCAATGTGCGTTCAGTATTTAAAGAGTTATGGAAGCTGAAACATTCAGCAAATTTGCTCTTTTCGCAAAGAAAAAAAAATCATTTGGCGAATAGTTACGCGAATTGCAAAAAAAAAAAAATCATTTGGCGAATAGTTACGCTAATTGCAAAAAAAAAATCATTTGGCAAATAGTTACGCGAATTGCAAAAAAAAAATCATTTGGCAAATAGTTACGCGAATGGCAAAAAAAAAAAATCATTTGGCAAATAGTTACACGAATTGCAAAAAAAAATCATTTGGCATATAGTTACACGAATTGCAAAAAAAAATCATTTGGCAAATAGTTACGCGAATTGCAAAAAAAAGAAAACATTTGGCAAATGGTTACGCGAATTGCAAACAAAAACATTTGGCAAATAGTTACGCGAATTGCAAACAAAAACATTTGGCAAATAGTTACGCGAATTGCAAAAAAAAAAGCATTTGGCAAATAGTTACGCGAATTGCAAAAAAAAAGCATTTGGCAAATAGTTACGCGAATTGCAAAAAAAAAAAAACATTTGGCAAATAGTTACGCGAATTGAAAAAAAAATCATTTGGCGAATAGTTACGCGAATTGCAAAAAAAAAAAATCATTTGGCGAATAGTTAAGCGAATTGAAAAAAAAAATCATTTGGCGAATAGTTACGCGAATTGCAAAAAAAAATCATTTGGCGAATAGTTACGCGAATTGTAAAAAAAAAATCATTTGGCGAATAGTTACGCGAATTGTAAAAAAAAAATCATCTGGCGAATAGTTACGCGAATTGCAAAAAAAATCATTTGGCGAATAGTTACGCGAATTGCAAAAAAAAAAATCATTTGGCGAATAGTTACGCGAATTGCAGAAAAAAAGTCATTTGGCGAATAGTTACGCGAATTGCAAAAAAAAAATCATTTGGCGAATAGTTACGCGAATTGCAGAAAAAAAATCATTTGGCGAATAGTTACGCGAATTGCAAAAAAAAAATCATTTGGCGAATAGTTACGCGAATTGCAAAAAAAAAAATCATTTGGCGAATAGTTACGCGAATTGCAGAAAAAAATCATTTGGCGAATAGTTACGCGAATTGCAGAAAAAAATCATTTGGCGAATAGTTACGCGAATTGCAAAAAAAAAATCATTTGGCGAATAGTTACGCGAATTGCAAAAAAAAATCATTTGGCGAATAGTTACGCGAATTGCAGAAAAAAATCATTTGGCGAATAGTTACGCGAATTGCAAAAAAAAAATCATTTGGCGAATAGTTACGCGAATTGCAAAAAAAAATCATTTGGCGAATAGTTACGCGAATTGCAAAAAAAAAAAATCTTTCATACGTGTTAGTAAAGTTTAGTAAAATTATCGCTTATTTTTTATTTATTGCTTTCGTTTAACCTGTTTCTATTAACTTTTAAGAGCAAATATTTAAAATAGCAGTTTACTGTTAAGTATTCCAATTTCCGTAATTCTCTAAACTAGGGGTTCTCAACGTGGGGTACGCGGTAAAATTTTTTGAGGTACGCCGTGAGAGTTCAAAAGTCGCTAGATCTGGTAACAAAGTCGCTAAGTTGGCAACACTGCTACTGATTCACAACAACTTAATATTTTTTATGTGAAACTGGTTTTTCCTCCTTAACTGCTTTAAAAAATAAATGTAGGAACAGGATGGATGTTGAAGATGACTTGCGACTCTACCTTAGCAAGATAACCCCCAACCATTGATGAACTGTGCAAGCGCAAACAAGTGCAACCATTTCACTGATTACCCAGTAAAATGTTTATAATTTGATAAGATTTGTTAAATTGTTTATGTCATTTTTTGTGTTTATCGATATATGTAATTCATGAATACAAAATTTAATGTGTGTGTATATATATGTTTTATTTTATTCCCATTGTTATACTATAACTACAGTTTTATGTATCTTACAATAGTACTTTACAAGGTATACAATAGTAAATAAAAAAAAAAATAAATACCCCCTCAAGCAGCTGCTTGCCACAGAGGTCTGACAGGAGCCTGTCAGTTTATATGCCATAGCAGAAGGTCTGAGAGGATGGCAGGCCCTCAGCAGAAAAACGACACAAACAGCCATGCCTTACCTGGGGCTCGAACCCAGGTCCCTTAGATCAATAGTATCTTTACAATATTACTTTACAAGGGGTTCGACAGTTACACACACATTTACAGGGAGTACGTGAAGCATAAAAGATTGAGAACCAACAACCGAGTGAATATTGTTGAAAATCGAGAGTGAACTAGGTTTGACTGAGATCATCTTCAAATTATCTTCTCATATTTTTTTTTTCTATAGAAAGCTTATTTAAGAAGTTACTGAGTTCTGTATCTAAATTACTATTGACATAACATGGAACATAAAATTTCCCGATTCTCTATTTCACATGAAGAACAGAGCGGCAAATTCTCAAGATCAAAGAAGTTAAGTTGGGTTGGGTTGTTTTACCTCTGAGCGGCCCTTTTTTGCACACAATGGGCTAAATGGCCAGGTCACATGGACCCCGAAGGCTCAGAGAAGGTTGGGGGAGGGGACCCACTGGAACAGCTGTTGGGAGACATATGGTAGCCTTCCCGTCAAGGCCATCCAGCGTGTTCTTTAACGTGCACAGGGTATGGCTCTCCCGCACACGGGGCCACGGCTTAACGTCCCATCCGACGGACGGCGTCCTTTCCAAGCCCATCGGTGTCCCCTACTGACCGTGGGCAGGGCGGGGAATTTTGCGGAGATAAATCTCAACGCTGACCCAGCTGGGACTCGAACCTGGGAACTAGAAAGAAGTTAAGAATCAGTGAAAAGACGCCACACTCACGTGAGTTTCAACAACAACTCGAAGAGTACGCGGTAAAATTTTTTGGGGTACGCCTTGAGAGCTCAAAAGTCGCTAGATATATGTTATATATATATATGGATGTTTTATTTTATTCCCATTGTTATACTATAGCTATAGTTTTATCTATCTATACAAGAGGTACGCCAGTTACATACACATTTCCAGGGGGTACGTGAAGCATAAAAGGTTGAGAACCACTGGCTTATATTATATAAGAAATAAGTACTTTTCCCCCCAAAGTGAATTATCATTTTGTAGTGAGTCCTGCCATCCTCACTGACCTTCAACTATGGCATATAAACTGACAGTCTCCTGTCAGACCTCTGTGGCAAGCAGCTGCTTGAGGGGGTATTTATTTTAGCCGTCCCATGGCCGAGTAGTTAGCGCGCTTGGCTATTGATCTTAGGGTTGGGTTGGGTTGTTTTACCTGTGAGCGGCACTTTTTTGCACACCATGGGCTAAATGGCCAGGTCACATGGACCCCGAAGGCTCAGGGAAGGTTGGGGGAGGGGACCCACTGGAACAGCTGTTGGGAGACAGATGGTAGCCTCCCGTCAAGGCCATCCAGCGTGTTCTTTAACGTGCACAGGGTATGGCTCTCCCGCACACGGGGCCACGGCTTTACGTCCCATCCGACGGACGGCGGCCTTTCCAAGCCCATCGGTGTCCCCTACTGACCGTGGGCAGGGCGGGGAATTTTGCGGAGATAAATCTCAACGCTGACCCAGCTGGGACTCGAACCTGGGAACTACAGATTACGAGCCTGGCGCGCTACCGACTGAGCCACCCCCGCCCCCACTGATCTAAGGAACCTGGGTTCGAGCCCAGGGTAAGGCATGGATGTATGTGCCGTTTTTTTGCTGATGTCCTGCCATCCTCTCAGACCTACTACTGTGGCATATAAACTGACAGACTCCTGTCAGACCTCTGTGGCAAGCAGCTGCTTGAGGGGGTATTTATTATTATTATAGTTATAGAAGTGAGCAATTGAAAATGTTTTTGCTTTTTTTTTTTCATTTCGGAATACTCAATGAAGCATAATTTTTTTTATACCGGTACATTCGCGTTATAAATGGCTTGAAAACAGTTTTAAGGATTTACCGAGAATGGTGCGAAAGACAAAACTCTACCAGTGATCAACGATCCTGTAGTCGAAAACAGCTTGCGGATCAAAGGAGTCAAAAGAGATTGGCGAGAATCATGCAAGCGAACAGACGGGCCACAATCAGGCATATCACAGAGTTGGGTTGTTTTACCTCTGAGCGGCACTTTTTTGCACACCATGGGCTAAATGGTCAGGTCACAAGGACCCCGAAGACTCAGAGAAAGTTGGGGGAGGGGACCCACTGGAACAGCTGTTTGGAGACAGATGATAGCCTCCCGTCAAGGCCATCCAGCGTGTTCTTTGACGTGCACAGGGTATGGCTCTCCCGCACACGGGGCCACGGCTTATAACGTCCCATCCGACGGACGGCGGCCTTTCCAAGCCCATCGGTGTCCTCTACTGCCCGTGGGCAGGGCGGGGAATTTTGCGGAGATAAATCTCAACGCTGACCCAGCTGGGACTCGAACCTGGGAACTACAGATTACGAGCCTGGTGTGCTACCGACTGAGCCACCCCCGCCCCGCATATCACAGAAGAATTGAAAGTGAGTCAAGAAGGTAATTTCTGAATGCACCGTATATTGAATCTTCTCACGAATTGGCTCTAACAGCTGCTGACCATGTCGATTGCCGATGTTGTCAACGACGAACACCAAAGTGTCTCTTCAGTGGGTGCAGGAGAATCGACGCTGGACCATTGAGAACTGGGAAAAGGTAGCCTGGTCGGACGAATCAAGGTTATTTTTGCATCATGCTGATGAATCAAAATTTGACGCAAGCGGCATGGGTTGGGTTGGGTTGTTTTACCTCTGAGCGGCACTTTTTTGCACACCATGGGCTAAATGGCCAGGTCACATGGACCCCGAAGGCTCAGAAAAGGTTGGGGGAGGGGACCCACGGGAACAGCTGTTGGGAGACAGATGGTAGCCTCCCGTCAAGGCCATCCAGCGTGTTCTTTAACGTGCACAGGGTATGGCTTTCTCGCACACGGGGACACGGCTTAACGTCCCTTCCGACGGTCGGCGGCCTTTCCAAGCCCATCGGTGTCCCCTACTGACCGTGGGCAGGGCGGGGAATTTTGCGGAGATAAATCTCAACGCTGACCCAGCTGGGACTCTAACCTGGGAACTACAGATTACGAGCCTGGCGCGCTACCGACTGAGCCACCCCCGCCCCAAGCGGCATGGAGTCATGGAGCTGTGTTGTCTGGTATCAACAGTAGTGGCCGGTGGTGGCGGTGCAATGGGTGTGGGGAATGTTTTCCTGGCACACATTAGGCCCCCTGATACCTGTCAGAGGACATCAGAACGCCATGGCATATTTGAACATCGTTGCTGGCCAAGTTCATTCCTTCATGGCTACAGTTTATCCTCATTCAGACGAATACTTTTAGCACGATGATGCAGCTGATCACAAGACACGTATTGTCACCGAATGATTCTGGGAACATACCAAGAAGTTTTCCTTTCTTCATTGGCCTGCATAGTCCTCAGATCTAAACGATATCGAGCTTCGTTGGGATGAGGTAGTACGGGCTGTTCGCAGCAAGACTGTGTCACCGTCCAATTTGCAGCAACCGCGAAAAACATTCATTTCCGCATTGTATAACATTCGTGTACAATGTATCCAGCATCTTGTAAGGTTAATACTCGGACGAATTCGGGATGCTCTTAAGGCCAAAGGAGGCGTAAAGCACTACTAGGTAGGTGTACCTAATAAACTGGCATGTCAGTGTATTTTCGTTTAGGCAGATTGTTGACATGTTTAGAGTTTCAGATTCCAGTGGTTACTATATTCATAAATTTCAAAAAGGCTTTTGACTCTGTTGATCGACATAATTTATGGTTGGTCATTAGATCATATGGGTTGGGTTGTTTTACCTCTGAGTGGCACTTTTTTGCACACCATGGGCTAAATGGCCAGGTCACATGGACCCCGAAGGCTCAGAGAAGGTTGGGGGAGGGGACCCACTGGAACAGCTGTTGGGAAACAGATGGTAGCCTCCCGTCAAGGCCATCCAGCGTGTTCTTTAACCTGCACAGGGTATGTCTCTCCCGCACACGGGGCCACTGCTTAACGTCCCATCCGACGGACGGCGGCCTTTCCAAGCCCATCGGTGTCCCCTACTGACCGTGGGCAGGGCGGGGAATTTTTGCGGAGATAAATCTCAACGCTGACCCAGCTGGGACTCGAACCTGGGAACTACAGATTACGAGCCTGGCGCGCTACCGACTGAGCCACCCCCGCCCCCTAGATCATATGGTTTACCTGATAAGCTAGCATGTGAGAACTCTCTAATAACCTGAATCATGTGTGAAAGTTTGTATGGCTTGTAGCAATTGGTTTAACATTACTTCTGGTGTTCGACAAAGGTACATTTTGTCTCCTTTTCTCTTTAGTTTGGTTTTTGATTATATTATGCGGAATTCATTGCAGAGGGAAGAATTTGGGCTTAAATTTTCTAGAGATCTTAAAATTTCTGATTTTGATTATGCTGATGATTTGGTCCTTTTGGCAAATGATGCTGATGAGATGAATTCTTTCATTAGAGTTGTTGATGAGACTGGTAGTAGAGTTTGGGTTGGGTTGTTTTACCTCTGAGCGGCACTTTTTTGCACACCATGTGCTACATGGCCAGGTCACATGGACCCCGAAGGCTCAGAGAAGGTCCCAACCTTGTGGCCTGGCCATTTAGCCCATGGTGTGCAAAAAAGTGCCGCTCAGAGGTAAAACAAAAAAACCCAACCCATAATGCGAAGTCTCCTTTTCCATTGGGAGCAGAGCAGACCCGTAACACCATTTCAAAGCAATAGCGAAGAGGTCGTTGTTTTGGGTTGTTTTACCTCTGAATGGCACTTTTTTGCACACCATGGGCTAAATGGCCAGGTCACATGAACCCCGAAGGCTCAGAGAAGGTTGGGGGAGGGGACCCACTGGAACAGCTGTTGGGAGACAGATGGTAGCCTCCCGTCAAGGCCATCCACGTGTTCTTTAACGTGCACAGGGTACGGCTCTCCCGCACACGGGGCCACGGCTTAACGTCCCACCGACGGACGGCGGCCTTTCCAAGCCCATCAGTGTCCCCTACTGACCGTGGGCAGGGCGGCGAATTTTGCGGAGAAAAATCTCAACGCTGACCCAGCTGGGACTCGAACCTGGGAACTACAGATTACGAGCCTGGCGCGCTACCGACTGAGCCACCCCCGCCCCGACTGGTAGTAGAATAGAAAGTTATGATAGCAGAGAGAAAACTAAAGTGATGAAAATTAGCTACGCAAATTGGGTTTCAATTAATTTTATTATCAAATTTAATTTCAATTAATTTGAATTATTTTGCACCATTGAGAAAGTCTCCCATTTTGATTATCTCAAGGGTTATGTAACAGATATTGGTGATGTAGAGAAGAATAGAAATTGCTGCTGGCACTTTTAAGAATCTATGGAGAGTGTTAAGAAATAGGTGTATACAATTAAAGACTAGAATTAGACTGTATAATAGAATAGAAATTGCTGCTGGCACTTTTAAGAGTCTATGGAGAGTGTTAAGAAATAGGTGTATACAATTAAAGACTAGAATTAGACTGTATAATAGAATAGAAATTGCTGCTGGCACTTTTAAGAATCTATGGAGAGTGTTAAGAAATAGGTGTATACAATTAAAGACTAGAATTAGACTGTATAATAGAATAGAAATTGCTGCTGGCACTTTTAAGAATCTATGGAGAGTGTTAAGAAATAGGTGTATACAATTAAAGACTAGAATTAGACTGTATAATAGAATAGAAATTGCTGCTGGCACTTTTAAGAATCTATGGAGAGTGTTAAGAAATAGGCGTATACAATTAAAGACTAGAATTAGACTGTATAATAGAATAGAAATTGCTGCTGGCACTTTTAAGAATCTATGGAGAGTGTTAAGAAATAGGTGTATACAATTAAAGACTAGAATTAGACTGTATAATAGAATAGAAATTGCTGCTGGCACTTTTAAGAATCTATGGAGAGTGTTAAGAAATAGGTGTATACAATTAAAGACTAGAATTAGACTGTATAATAGAATAGAAATTGCTGCTGGCACTTTTAAGAATCTATGGAGAGTGTTAAGAAATAGGCGTATACAATTAAAGACTAGAATTAGACTGTATAATAGAATAGAAATTGCTGCTGGCACTTTTAAGAATCTATGGAGAGTGTTAAGAAATAGGTGTATACAATTAAAGACTAGAATTAGACTGTATAATAGAATAAAAATTGCTGCTGGCACTTTTAAGAATCTATGGAGAGTGTTAAGAAATAGGTGTATACAATTAAAGACTAGAATTAGACTGTATAATAGAATAGAAATTGCTGCTGGCACTTTTAAGAATCTATGGAGAGTGTTAAGAAATAGGCGTATACAATTAAAGACTAGAATTAGACTGTATAATAGAATAGAAATTGCTGCTGGCACTTTTAAGAATCTATGGAGAGTGTTAAGAAATAGGTGTATACAATTAAAGACTAGAATTAGACTGTATAATAGAATAGAAATTGCTGCTGGCACTTTTAAGAATCTATGGAGAGTGTTAAGAAATAGGCGTATACAATTAAAGACTAGAATTAGACTGTATAATAGAATAGAAATTGCTGCTGGCACTTTTAAGAATCTATGGAGAGTGTTAAGAAATAGGTGTATACAATTAAAGACTAGAATTAGACTGTATAATAGAATAGAAATTGCTGCTGGCACTTTTAAGAATCTATGGAGAGTGTTAAGAAATAGGCGTATACAATTAAAGACTAGAATTAGACTGTATAATAGAATAGAAATTGCTGCTGGCACTTTTAAGAATCTATGGAGAGTGTTAAGAAATAGGTGTATACAATTAAAGACTAGAATTAGACTGTATAATAGAATAGAAATTGCTGCTGGCACTTTTAAGAATCTATGGAGAGTGTTAAGAAATAGGTGTATACAATTAAAGACTAGAATTAGACTGTATAATAGAATAGAAATTGCTGCTGGCACTTTTAAGAATCTATGGAGAGTGTTAAGAAATAGGTGTATACAATTAAAGACTAGAATTAGACTGTATAATAGAATAGAAATTGCTGCTGGCACTTTTAAGAATCTATGGAGAGTGTTAAGAAATAGGCGTATACAATTAAAGACTAGAATTAGACTGTATAATAGAATAGAAATTGCTGCTGGCACTTTTAAGAATCTATGGAGAGTGTTAAGAAATAGGTGTATACAATTAAAGACTAGAATTAGACTGTATAATAGAATAGAAATTGCTGCTGGCACTTTTAAGAATCTATGGAGAGTGTTAAGAAATAGGCGTATACAATTAAAGACTAGAATTAGACTGTATAATAGAATAGAAATTGCTGCTGGCACTTTTAAGAATCTATGGAGAGTGTTAAGAAATAGGTGTATACAATTAAAGACTAGAATTAGACTGTATAATAGAATAGAAATTGCTGCTGGCACTTTTAAGAATCTATGGAGAGTGTTAAGAAATAGGTGTATACAATTAAAGACTAGAATTAGACTGTATAATAGAATAAAATTGCTGCTGGCACTTTTAAGAATCTATGGAGAGTGTTAAGAAATAGGCGTATACAATTAAAGACTAGAATTAGACTGTATAATAGAATAGAAATTGCTGCTGGCACTTTTAAGAATCTATGGAGAGTGTTAAGAAATAGGTGTATACAATTAAAGACTAGAATTAGACTGTATAATAGAATAGAAAATTGCTGCTGGCACTTTTAAGAATCTATGGAGAGTGTTAAGAAATAGGTGTATACAATTAAAGACTAGAATTAGACTGTATAATAGAATAGAAATTGCTGCTGGCACTTTTAAGAATCTATGGAGAGTGTTAAGAAATAGGCGTATACAATTAAAGACTAGAATTAGACTGTATAATAGAATAGAAATTGCTGCTGGCACTTTTAAGAATCTATGGAGAGTGTTAAGAAATAGGTGTATACAATTAAAGACTAGAATTAGACTGTATAATAGAATAAAATTGCTGCTGGCACTTTTAAGAATCTATGGAGAGTGTTAAGAAATAGGCGTATACAATTAAAGACTAGAATTAGACTGTATAATAGAATAGAAATTGCTGCTGGCACTTTTAAGAATCTATGGAGAGTGTTAAGAAATAGGTGTATACAATTAAAGACTAGAATTAGACTGTATAATAGAATAGAAATTGCTGCTGGCACTTTTAAGAATCTATGGAGAGTGTTAAGAAATAGGTGTATACAATTAAAGACTAGAATTAGACTGTATAATAGAATAGAAATTGCTGCTGGCACTTTTAAGAATCTATGGAGAGTGTTAAGAAATAGGCGTATACAATTAAAGACTAGAATTAGACTGTATAATAGAATAGAAATTGCTGCTGGCACTTTTAAGAATCTATGGAGAGTGTTAAGAAATAGGTGTATACAATTAAAGACTAGAATTAGACTGTATAATAGAATAGAAATTGCTGCTGGCACTTTTAAGAATCTATGGAGAGTGTTAAGAAATAGGCGTATACAATTAAAGACCTAGAATTAGACTGTATAATAGAATTAGAAATTGCTGCTGGCACTTTTAAGAATCTATGGAGAGTGTTAAGAAATAGGCTGTATACAATTAAAGACTAGAATTAGACTGTATAATAGAATAGAAATTGCTGCTGGCACTTTTAAGAATCTATGGAGAGTGTTAAGAAATAGGTGTATACAATTAAAGACTAGAATTAGACTGTATAATAGAATAGAAATTGCTGCTGGCACTTTTAAGAATCTATGGAGAGTGTTAAGAAATAGGTGTATACAATTAAAGACTAGAATTAGACTGTATAATAGAATAGAAATTGCTGCTGGCACTTTTAAGAATCTATGGAGAGTGTTAAGAAATAGGTGTATACAATTAAAGACTAGAATTAGACTGTATAATAGAATAGAAATTGCTGCTGGCACTTTTAAGAATCTATGGAGAGTGTTAAGAAATAGGTGTATACAATTAAAGACTAGAATTAGACTGTATAATAGAATAGAAATTGCTGCTGGCACTTTTAAGAATCTATGGAGAGTGTTAAGAAATAGGTGTATACAATTAAAGACTAGAATTAGACTGTATAATAGAATAGAAATTGCTGCTGGCACTTTTAAGAATCTATGGAGAGTGTTAAGAAATAGGTGTATACAATTAAAGACTAGAATTAGACTGTATATAGAATAGAAATTGCTGCTGGCACTTTTAAGAATCTATGAGAGTGTTAAGAAATAGGTGTATACAATTAAAGACTAGAATTAGACTGTATAATAGAATAGAAATTGCTGCTGGCACTTTTAAGAATCTATGGAGAGTGTTAAGAAATAGGTGTATACAATTAAAGACTAGAATTAGACTGTATAATAGAATAGAAATTGCTGCTGGCACTTTTAAGAATCTATGGAGAGTGTTAAGAAATAGGTGTATACAATTAAGACTAGAATTAGGACTGTATAATAGAATAGAAATTGCTGCTGGCACTTTTAAGAATCTATGGAGAGTGTTAAGAAATAGGTGTATACAATTAAAGACTAGAATTAGACTGTATAATAGAATAGAAATTGCTGCTGGCACTTTTAAGAATCTATGGAGAGTGTTAAGAAATAGGTGTATACAATTAAAGACTAGAATTAGACTGTATAATAGAATAGAAATTGCTGCTGGCACTTTTAAGAATCTATGGAGAGTGTTAAGAAATAGGTGTATACAATTAAAGACTAGAATTAGACTGTAAATAGAATAAGAAATTGCTGCTGGCACTTTTAAGAATCTATGGAGAGTGTTAAGAAATAGGTGTATACAATTAAAGACTAGAATTAGACTGTATAATAGAATAGAAATTGCTGCTGGCACTTTTAAGAATCTATGGAGAGTGTTAAGAAATAGGTGTATACAATTAAAGACTAGAATTAGACTGTATAATAGAATAGAAATTGCTGCTGGCACTTTTAAGAATCTATGGAGAGTGTTAAGAAATAGGTGTATACAATTAAAGACTAGAATTAGACTGTATAATAGAATAAAATTGCTGCTGGCACTTTTAAGAATCTATGGAGAGTTTAAGAAATAGGTGTATACAATTAAAGACTAGAATTAGACTGTATACTAGAATAAAATTGCTGCTGGCACTTTAAGAATCATGGGAGAGTGTTAAGAAATAGGCGTATACAATTAAAGACTAGAATTAGATGTATAATAGAATAGAAATGCTGCTGGCACTTTAAGAATCTATGGATAGGCGTATACAATTAAAGACTAGAATTAGACTGTATAATAGAATAGAAATTGCTGCTGGCACTTTTAAGAATCTATGGAGAGTGTTAAGAAATAGGTGTATACAATTAAAGACTAGAATTAGACTGTATAATAGAATAGAAATTGCTGCTGGCACTTTTAAGAATCTATGGAGAGCTGTTAAGAAATAGGCGTATACAATTAAAGACTAGAATTAGACTGTATAATAGAATAGAAATTGCTGCTGGCACTTTTAAGAATCTATGGAGAGTGTTAAGAAATAGGTGTATACAATTAAAGACTAGAATTAGACTGTATAATAGAATAGAAATTGCTGCTGGCACTTTTAAGAATCTATGGAGAGTGTTAAGAAATAGGTGTATACAATTAAAGACTAGAATTAGACTGTATAATAGAATAGAAATTGCTGCTGGCACTTTTAAGAATCTATGGAGAGTGTTAAGAAATAGGTGTATACAATTAAAGACTAGAATTAGACTGTATAATAGAATAGAAATTGCTGCTGGCACTTTTAAGAATCTATGGAGAGTGTTAAGAAATAGGTGTATACAATTAAAGACTAGAATTAGACTGTATAAATAGAATAGAAATTGCTGCTGGCACTTTTAAGAATCTATGGAGAGTGTTAAGAAATAGGTGTATACAATTAAAGACTAGAATTAGACTGTATAATAGAATAGAAATTGCTGCTGGCACTTTTAAGAATCTATGGAGAGTGTTAAGAAATAGGTGTATACAATTAAAGACTAGAATTAGACTGTATAATAGAATAGAAATTGCTGCTGGCACTTTTAAGAATCTATGGAGAGTGTTAAGAAATAGGTGTATACAATTAAAGACTAGAATTAGACTGTATAATAGAATAGAAATTGCTGCTGGCACTTTTAAGAATCTATGGAGAGTGTTAAGAAATAGGTGTATACAATTAAAGACTAGAATTAGACTGTATAATAGAATAGAATTGCTGCTGCACTTTTAAGAATCTATGGAGAGTGTTAAGAAATAGGTGTATACAATTAAAGACTAGAATTAGACTGTATAATAGAATAGAAATTGCTGCTGGCACTTTTAAGAATCTATGGAGAGTGTTAAGAAATAGGTGTATACAATTAAAGACTAGAATTAGACTGTATAATAGAATAGAAATTGCTGCTGCACTTTTTAAGAGTCTATGGAGAGTGTTAAGAAATAGGCTGTATGCAATTAAAGACTAGAATTAGACTGTATAATAGAATAGAAATTGCTGCTGGCACTTTTAAGTGTCTATGGAGATGTGTTAAGAAATAGGGTGTATAGCAATGTAAAGACTAGAAATTAGACTGTATAATAGGAATAGAAATTGCTTCTGGGCACTTTTAAGATCTATGGAGAGATGTAAAGAAATAGAAGAATCTATGGAGAGTGTTAAGAAATAGCGTATACAATTTAAAGACTAGATTAGACTGTATAGATAGAATATAAATTGCCTGCTGGCACTTTTAAGTTGTCTATGGAGAGTGTTAATAAATAGGTGTATGCAATTAAAGACTAGAATTAGACTGTATAATAGAATAGAAATTGTCAGCTGGCGACT